>VZRZ01005530.1:229737-258304 GCA_013398175.1 Climacteris rufus | reverse complement strand
CATCCTAGAGCACAGGCTCAGAGTGGCCAGCATAGCCAAGGAGAGCATCCAGTTGTTTACCTATGGATTAATCAAACTTGCTTTCCTGTCCTCTAAAACGAGGTAGGTGCTGGGGATGGGGCAGCGCGGGGGCGGGGGGCGCCCTCCCTGAGAGGGGACGGGGTGTTGGGGGCGTACCCTCCTTGCTGCCGGGGGACTGGGTGCCGGAGGGCACCCTCCTTCCCTCCGAGGGGCTGGGCTGGGGGTATTTGCCTTGCAAGTGAGCAGGGCAGCCTCCTTGGAAAGGGGGTGGGTGGATGGGTGCTCTCCTCCTTGGCGGGGGGAAAAAAAAGGGTCCTGAGACGGAGGACCCCCCTCCTTGCAAGGGGGCAGAGCGCTGGGGTGGGGGACACCCTCCTCCCTGCAAAGGGGCAGGGGGCTGGAGTGGGGGGACACCCTCCCTGCCAAGGGGCAGGGTGCCGCGGTGGGTGAGGGCACCCTCCTTGCAAGCAGTCAGGGTGCCGGGCAGGGCTTTTTGGGGGGCGAGGGGGACACCTGGCTCTTCCCTAGGCACACCCCCATCCCAAGACGGGCGGACGGCGCTGAGGATGAGCGCTGGAGTTGGGGGTGTCCCCGTCCGGCTGAGGGCAGCCCCCAGAGCGCCTCCTGCCCCCGGCGCTGAAGGAGAACAGGTGGGGGCCGGGGGCCCGGCCGGGCCGGCTGCGGGCTCGGGGCGCCCGCCGGACAACAAAGGCACCAGCGGCAGCCCCGGCAGGAGGAGGAGGAGTGCTGGGGTTTTTCCTCTCTCGCTCTCTCTGGTTTTTGTTTGGTTTTTTGTGGTGATGGTGGTGGTGGTGTTTTTTTCCTTGATTGTTGTTCCTTGCAGCACTTACAGACAGAGAGGATCCTGCACACGCGGGTTTGTTTAAAAGGTGTTTTTCCAGTGCTGCCAAATTGGGGGAGGACGAGGGGCGATGCGTGCCTTGCACTTAAAAATTGTGGTATTGAGTAATTTCGGTTGTGATAGCTTTCGGGGGGAAAAAAAAATGTAGTGGAAGGCATTGAAGGCACTGTGAGAATTATTGGTTTTATTTTTTTTAGAGGGAGGAAAGAAAATACCGTGGCCAGTTTATTGACTGTATGTAAGGTGCTAGGCCTTTTGCACAAAACAACTTGAATTGCAATTGCATATTCTTCTGTCTTCACTTAGCTTGTTGACTTCACCCTATTCAGAAAGAGGAATGGGAATGTAAATAACACAACTCAAACTCTTCTTGTTTTTCCAGCCTGATAATTAGTATTTCAGTTTTCTCCCCACATTCATTCTCATATGAAGGTGGGAAATTTTCTTTGGCAGGGGAAAATAATAAACAGATAATAAATTTGCTTTCTATTTCTTAAATTGTTTTATTTCAAACTGTAATTCAGTCCTCTCTGTTAAAATGCTTACGGATGAATGGACCCATTTGTAATGTAATTTGATCACAGCCCCTTATCTTAGAGTTAAACTTCATGCATTGAAATTTCACTCTGATTTGGGGCTCATCCCATTTGGCTTACCACTAACATTGTGTTGCAGAGTAAAGCATATCAGCACCTTGTTTACTGCTGTCCCTGAATACTCCACAGGGCATTAAAGGCTCCTCAGTCTTAAATTTCTATTTTTAATGTGTTGTTTCATTGTAATTGAAAGTTGCTGCTGATTTTTTGAAGGGCTTGTTGCTCCCTCTCCCATGCTTAAAATGTCACTGTTACTGTCAACAGTGAGGTCTTTAAATCTGTCACTCCTAATGCATAGATTGGAGTTTCATGAGGGTTTTTTTGTTTGGCATTAGTACTGGTAGTATGAGTAGTAGTAATATTATTTATTTTTATTTTTTAAACTTCAGCGATGGTCCTGTTGTCATTTTGTTTCACATGACATTTCACATCTTCAATGTTAGAGAGCTGTGAAAGGGTCAGGGCAGTAAGATAACCCCTGTGGGGGGTGATACCTTGTCCTGCATTTGGGTGCAGCACTTGACAGGTTTGTATTGTCTCTGGTTGCTGTGCTGTCTGTCTCTTGCCATATACACCCTTGGTACCAGTCTTTCCCTACCTTTCATGGAATCTCACTGGCCAGGAACAGCAAATGTTTGTGGAAAGGTCTGTTGGCATGGGAAACTCCTATTTATTTCTCTTTTGTTCATTTTGTTATTTTTGCAGACAGTAGAGATGCAGGGGAAGCTTGTTTGTGTCATTCTTAAGACAACTGACAGCACTGAGTTGCTTTCTCCTGTGTGCTTTTGCATGCCCTGAGGCAAACAAGGTCCCTGCCCCACAGATCTTCTCTCTGATGAATACCATGTGTACGAGGAAGGCAGGGGTCTCTGGGAGATGTAGCACTATAAATTTATGATCCCACTGCTTCTTTTTCCTCCTCTTTTAAAAAGTGAGTATGTCCAGAAGACAACAACTTTTTATAGGGGTGCAAAACAAATCTCCCCTCCCACACACCCCATCTGCAAATGACTCCTTGGGGGAGTGAAAGGGGAAGGTGGTCCACATCCCTGCTAATCTTTTCTGATGAGAAAGCAAAGATACTAGTTACTACATCACCTACATTTTTCCCAATGAGACCTTAAACAGAGTTTTTACCGGTGCTGCAAGGCTGCCAGTAAGAAATAATGATTTGTAGGACAGATGTGATCCAAAGGGGTGACAATGACATCATCAGTATTCTTATGTTAGTCATGCAAGAAACTAGGGTTTTTACATAGCCTCCTGTGAGAGGTGATTTGGAGGGTCTCTTTCATGTTTTTGTACATTAGGGAAAAGGGCTGGAACAGTTTTTAAAATCTTGTACAATTTTTTTTAATCCTCTTGGGAAGAAAAAGTAACAAATCTCCATTTTTATTTGGCATTTTGCCACTCTCTCACACTCTTGCCCTTGTTCGTGACACAAGTGTTTTAATTTAGCTTCTGTTACAATAGCAATATTTTCTTGTAAAAAGCACAGCAATTTTGAAACTATTCTGATGGCCAGAAGCAAGACAGCAGTTAACATGGTGAAGAGGTGAGACCAGTAGTGAAGAAAACAGTGGGCTGAACTGAGCTGAAAGAAAAATACTATTAATCATAACTTTAAGTTAGGCATGAGGTATTTTATGCAAAGTTGAATTAAGAGAGGTGGTCCAGGGATAAATAATAGTGGAACTCCTAAGCAGTTGCATTGAGCACTGTGCTCTTGATGTTCTGCTTTTGTCAGTGCAGACCTACTGATTCCAGCAGGCTCTGCCAGGCACCCCAGTGGAGGAGTGATCCATGTCATTTTTAGTTGCATGCTGAAGATTTGCATGTGTCTAATCTTTTTGCTGTTGCTGTCATTATTGCTCTGGTGTTTTACTGATTGTGTTGGTTAGTGCACGGTGCTAACAATGCCAGGGTTGGGGAATCAGTCCCTGTACGAGCCATTCACTTGAGAGCTGGACTTGGTGATCCTTGTGGGTCCCTTCCAGCTCAAAATATTCTGTGACTCTGTGTCTGACTTGAAAGTTCCTTGGTGCCAAGGATTTTCATCTATTCAGAAGGTGTGCAGTGTGTTTGTGCATGTAAATACAACTGTGTGTGGCTTCACCATTGCATTCTTTTTCTTTTGTACACGCCTCTGTAAATGTTAGTTCTCTGGGGCAGAGAGCTGTGCTCATCTGAAAACTCCCACCTTCATCTCATGTGTGCTGCAAAATGAGGAGCTTCCCTCACACCAAAACTGAGTGTCCCTGCTTCCTTGGTCAGAGTTAATCTGTCTCGTGCTACTGGGAGATGTGCCACGAGTAACCTGCTTAAGGGCTGGATAGACATACTGTTTACTGCATTCCTGTCTCGATTTTTTTTTTCCCCTAATTGCAAAATATTTTTAACTGCATCCAACAAGGGAAAGTGTTGGATTCTGCACCCTGGATGCCCGGACAGGCTGGGGAAGGAGGTGCTGGAAAGCAGAGCTGCAGGAAGGGCCCTGGGGGTGCTGCTCTGTGCCCGGCTGGGTCTGAGGCAGCAGTGCCCTGGAGCAGCAGGGACAGCCCTGTCCTGGGGGCATCGGGCCCAGCAGCGCCGGCCGGGCCAGGGGGGGATTGTCCCGCTCTGCTCTGGGCTGGGGTGGCCTCAGCTCGAATGTTGTTGGCAGTTTTGGGCACCACAATATAATAAGGACATTAGAGATCATCCAAAGGAGGCCATGAGGGTGGGGAGGGGCCTTGAGGGAGGGGAGGCCGTGTGAGGAGCGGCTGAGGGCACTTGGTCTGTTCAGCTGGAGGAGACTGGGGGGAGACTCAGTCCCAACTTCTTGTGAGGGGAGAGGAGGGGCAGGCACCGATCTCTGCTCTGGGTGAGCAGGGACAGCACCCCAGGGAATGGCCTGAAGCTGTGTCAGGGCAGGTTTAGGTTGGATATTGGAAACAGGTTCTTCCCCAGGGGCTGGTTGGGCACAGGCTCCCCAGGGCAGTGGGCACAGCACCAAGGCTGGCACAGCTCCAGCAGGGTTTGGACACCGCTCTGGGGCACAGGGTGGCACTGCTGGGGTGGTGCTGTGCAGGGGGAGATGGACTCGATGATCCTTGGGAGTCCCTTCCAACTCAGTGAATTCTGTGATTCCTTTTAGTGCGTAGGACTTAAATCTGAATGGAGGGGAAGGGCAGTGTGGGATAATGCATGCAGTGAGCCACCAGTGCATGCAATAGATAGGAGGAAGGTGAGCCTAACCTTCTTTTTAGTGCATATAAAAATATATGGAGAGTCCAGGAGAATAAAGTGGGGTCAGGGTGCTTCCAAGCACTGTATCTATATAATGTAATTAGCCTGATTTCTGGGTAATGCTTTAGTAGACCCCTGAACATCTGGAGTCAATGTTAACAAGTAATCTTTCCTGTCTATTCCAGTACCTAATACAAAGATTTGGTGGTAAACAGTGAAATAAAGTAATTGAGGGAGAAAGGTATTATTTAAATTGGTTAAAGCTATTAAATTATAACTAGAATGAAGTTAAACAGTTAGTTTGTTCACAGGGCTGGATGGTTAAAGTAATTGTAGGCCATGTGTCTAGCATCACAAATTTTAAAATCTCTTGAGGGTTTTTTAATGCTCTTTGGTTTGACATGGTCATTATTTCTGCATGCTGAAGAGAAGGAAAAAGTTCTGCGTGCGTAAGGTTGAGACCTTGATCACCTGAAACGATCAAGGCAGTCATTCCAAAAGCATCTGTCACTCTTTTTCAAGATGGCCCAGTCTTCTTCTGGAGGTACAGTTCATGTGTATTGGTGCCTTGAAGCAGAATTACAGGCACTTTGCAAGCCTGTAGGTTTGGCACTAAGTACAGATGCTGTCCATGTGAGTGAGGTACTTCCCAGAGAAGCTGGATGGGATGGAGCAGCCAGGCTGGGCTCTGCTTGGGTCAGGTCTGCTTGTCTCAGCCACTGCCATGGGATGCTTGGAGGCAGGAAATATTCTTACTGTGGAGAGGTGCTTAAAAATATTCTAATAAAAATGTAGCACGAAGTGAATGGTGATAAAATGTACAGAATACGTTGGGGTTTCTTTGGGTTTTGAGCAAAAAATAAAGCTAGGTTTGTTGTCTTTAAGTTTGTGGTGGTATTTCTGGTAATCTGTCCGTTTTGCTTAGTAATAATTGACACCTCTACTTATGAACAGTGTGCTGTTGCTATTAATATAAGTGTTTCTCATTCCCTGATCACTTGTTTACTGTCTAGGTGTCCTGAAATTGGAGATACTGTAATAAAAGGTCTATTTTGGACTTGAGAACATAATAGGACAAACAAGTGCTTAAAATGTATCCATGCATCATTTGAGGACATTGAGATCAGCAGTCTGTTTCCTTCGGTATGAACTCAGACAAACACATGTCGTTTATGGCCTTATATGAGACACAGGTCAGCCTGCAATGCTGGATGATTATCTGGCAAAGGCAAGTTACTCCTGGTGTTAAAACCTTTTGGTTTTTTGGGGTGTTTTTTTGGTTTTTTTGTGGGGTTTTTTACTTTTTTTTGGTCTCTTGTGGCTTCTGCCATCCTGTGCATCCTAGGAAGACCACTGAGTAAAGGCTTTTGCCAGTTATAAGATCATATCTACTCAGCTAAAACAGGCTGCTCCTGTTTTCTTTTGGTGTGGCAGAGACTCCCAAATGTCTTGAATATTTAATTTTCTTTTCTGAGAGTGTATGTGTGTGTGATATCTGGGGTTTGGGGATTTCTTTTTCAGTTTGATTTGGTGACCATCTGTTCCAGAAGGGCTGAGTGCTGATGTCCAGACACCACAGGAGGCTGCAGGGATGGGAAGCCTCATGGCTAAAGCTGCCTGCCCTTCCCCAGAGCACTCTGCTGCCCTGTTTGTGTCACCAGGGGCATTGATGGTGCTGAGCTGGCTGGTGGGTGTGCAGGATGAGTAGAGCTAGTGAGAATCAGCAAAGTGAGCGGGAGAGAGAATAGAAGGTACTTGTTTGGGCTGAGGAGGGGCATAAGCTCTTTAATTGTGGATGTCATTGATTTGTGTTCAAGGCTGCTGGGCTGTGAGAGCATTCTGCAGTGTTTTAACATGTTCAGCCTTGGAAAGAGCAGGTTTCCTTCCTGATGGTCTCTTATTGTTTACCTACAAATGTTATTTTTTCCCTTTCTTTTCTGCTTCTGGCACATGGCTTACCAGTGGGGCACTGCCTGGTTTTGTCTTTCTTTGCCTGGCAGTTCTGTCATGCAGTCAGTCCTCAGCCTACCATGTGGTCCCATCAGGCTGAGGCTGATGCCAAGTTAGAAAGTGACAGGAGGGTTAGAAACGAAATGAGATTCAAAAGGTGGAATGGAAGTACTAGATCAAACCCAGAATGTAACGCTGGGCAGCACTATTTGCTGGAGAAATGTTGATTTATATATTGTACTTTTAAAATAAATAAAGAACTGCCTGTAATTTGTAGTGGGATGGCTGGTTGTCTTTATTTCCCATGTTTCAGTTCATTGGCCAAGCTGTCACATAGATGAGATGCATCACCTTTGCATAAGGTACAACATCAGTGATGTAAAAGAAACACCAAAGGTGCCTGCTCATGTTGAGCTGAGAAATAAAAAAGAGGAAAAAATGACTCTCTTTTGCCATGTAACTCATTAAAGATCCCCTCAAATGACTATTTGTTTCTTACTTTGAGATGAAGGTCAATATTTAAATTAAAAATGTGGAATTTAGTAGTTACTAGATGGCTCTTCCTCCTATGCTTCAGCAGTAGAGCCAGTGCAGGGCTGCGAAGGGAAAGTGTGAGTTTTGTGCATTGGTCATTGGGAAGTAACAGCTGAGTTGTTCATTAACACAGTGGTTGGAATCCACAGTCTGCTCCTCCACTGAGTTATAACTCAAATTAGGCTCTGTTTGATGGCTGAACTCTTTGACAATGTCCTGGTCTTTCTCTATAAATATGCAAGTCTTTCCACTTAATTTTTTTTTTAATTCTGTTTAGCACACCACCTCATTTATCCAACACACAACTTCTTAGTCATCCTGCGTGTTTGAGTTTTAATATATTTGGACAAGGGCTACAATTTGTTTTTTCAAGGAAACAGTGCAGATTTGTTCTTTTGTTTACTGCCAACTCAAGAGTAAACTCCAGCTCTGATCTGCTGGTAGCTGAAGGCTGGTAAAGGAAGAATTATCCAACAGGAATGTGAGGAAATATCTCCATTCGTTAGAGTTCAGAATCAATAGAGCAAAGCCTCTAAGCTGCTGTTATCATTTCAAAGTCAAAAGATCTATTCTCCCCACCCTGAGTTCAGCTGAGTTTTGTGTAGCTAAGATATATTTGTTCAGAAAGAAAACAACAGGCAAAAATGTTCTATTATGGCACAAAAGAAATGAAGATTGATTAAACTAATTTCTTGACTGTACAATCCCTTATTAGTTCCAGACATACTGCACAAAGTTTTACTGTGCTGACCATTGAGACAGAGAATCTGATCTCATTTTTGTGGTCTGATGTATAACAAACATTATGTACTGGTTAATAATGTTTTATTTTCACATCCATAGAAATGTGAATACCTAAACTTGCTCACCAACCTTGCTTTGGTCTGTTAAATGTGACTTCCTAGAGATAAAAATAAAAAGCCTACTTCTGAGCTGCAGCCTGCTCTAGGAAGCTCCCAGCAGCAGTACCAGGATACCAGAGCTGCTGTTTAGCACCGAGTTGGCACGGGGAAGAGAGGAGTGGCAAGTTTGCTTGGTGGCAGAAAACCATTTGGACTTGGGAGGTGATGCTTTTGTGGGGATGCCTGGGTAGGCAAAGTGGTTTTTTCAAACCTTTGTGGTCCAGTTATGTTTTGTTAATGTGATGGAATACATGTTTTTAAGATACTTGTGCTACTTATTGGCCAGTAGTAGTAGAGGGGTGTAGGCTGTTATTGGTGGTAAGCTGTCCTTGACCCAATTTTTTTCAATACAAATTGTTTATAAAATAGGAACCAAACCCTCTCAGGAGTGTGAATGTGTGTCTGACTGAGATGTAACTGTAAAGGAAAAGTTAATTTTCGTTTCCTGCGAGGCTTTAATGTTCTTATTATAGAGGATACTAGAGATGGTATAGGTGTGGCTGTTTAAGAGTAAAATGCAACCTTTAAGTCTTTACACAAAGTATTCAAATGGATGAATTTAAAATGTTGATGCTGGGGGAGTTTCTGAACCTGAGAGGGGGAAAATGTACAAGTTTGGACACGGGTGGAACAGTTAAAACTGTAGGTGGGACTCTCCGTTTCTTTTTCTGTTCAGACCTTTTAAGAATGTTACATGCAGAGAATCTGGGTAATGATATGTACTGGCTTGAGCAATACCTGAATACTTATCCTGGTTCTGGGGTTAAAAGGCAGGTATTGAACCCCTTCCTAGGCCATGCATGTTTTACAGGGCGAGTTGGTTGAAGTTGATGAGTCTGAGACGTTGATTGAAATGGCCCATGTTAATCTTGTTTAACATTGGTAGCTTTTATTTCTTTTTCTAAAGAAAGATTGACTCTTTTCTCTTGATAACCTCTAAGGCATTCACTTGCAAATAAATGTAGTCTTGGCAGGAAGAAAAAAAGGTAGCTCTTAATATTGAGAAGGATATACTCTGTATGCATCTAAGCAACTGTATACATTTACATAGATTTACTTAGTCTTTATTTTTATGCTTGTTTGAAAATGATGGATGACTTATCACATGATTAGTCTTTCAGTTGTAATCTTTTCCAAGCCACTTTTGGGCGGAAATTAGAGTTTGTAACATGGAAAGCAAACGTTTTCGTTTGCTCTTTTTAAACTACTACACGGTATCAAATGTGCTAAGTATTTAGGAAAAAAAAATCTCAGCTTATTTTGTGTTTTTAACTAAGCAGTGTAACGTGACCTGTACTAAACAAAGGAAGCTGATGGTGACTTGAGACTGTGCTTGGCAAGGCGTTGGAGCTGGGAGGTCTCAGCCTCCCACACCCAATTCTTATTTCCAGATTGGAACAGGAAAACCAAATTTGCTTGCCTTTTCACTTCCTAATTTGTTTCTCAACCTGGAATGAACTAGTGATCTTTTTGAACTAAATTGAGTCATTTGAAACGAGGAAAATATTCACCCATCTTACAGAAGATAATATTGCTGTCAAAATCTGGTGTATTGCATAAGTGGACTTGCTACAATGACTTTGTCACTGATTTCTCCTCAGCTGACTTATTTAATTTGCTTTGGAGTTTCAGCAGCAAACATCTTTTGATAAGTATTGTTTAAATTATTCTTTTTACACCTAAGATGCCAATTTTGCATTTCAGGTATCTTTATATCAGATGAGCTAATGTTAAAATGAAATTGTGCTCTTAATTATTTTCATGTTCAAACTACGTGGTTGCAGAGGGGCAGTGTTAGAATTGGCCTTTCACTGCTGTGGGGATGGATTTCAGACAGTTCATGGTACACTGAGATGATGTGTTGGAGTTGCATGTTGTTACCCACTTGGCATTTCTGTACACCAAGCAGAGTTTTACTGTGTGTGGCTTGTTTGCATCTGCTGAGCCAGCAAGGTGTGAAACCACATCCTTGTGGCTCAGTCTCTCTTGAGCTTACTGCAGGTCTTAGACTGGTTAGTGAATGGTTTTCTGCTGTCAGCAGTGGGACTATGGGCATTGCAATAGTTCCATCTCACAAACTAAGTGGTCACAAACTGGCACAGATTATGTTTGTTCAGGGATTTTGCTTCAGGTAAAACCCCAGCAGTGTAGAGTGGTTATAGGAATTTTTTTGCAAATGAAATGCTTCATCATGAAGAATGAAATGGGTCTAGTTGCCTGCATTGCAGACAAGGTAATGGTGGGTACAGATGTGCAGAACAACTGGATTCCTAAGGAACAGAGCATCATTTTTGACACTTTTTTTTTCAATTATTATTTTCTTTTCAGTATTCCTGGCATGCAGTTGTAACAGTATTTTGATGACTGCCGGAAACCACTTTGCTAGACCAGTGTGATGCTGGCTAAGCACAGAAAAGTGAGCAGGAATTCAGCTTGACCAGAGCAGGCTTTGTGGTTGAATGGGGGAGAGGAAGATGAAGTGACAAAGCCCAGAGCTGGCCTTGTGGATGAGCAGGGATGGCTCTGGAGTGCCTGGGAGCCTCACATGGCACTAAGGGCTAATGCCATAGTGGAGCCCCAAGCTTTTGGTGCAGTTTTCAGTCCAAGCCAAACTTAGAAAATAGCAAGTCTTCCCAGAATGGATGAGGTGTAGCAGGATCTCTGAAGATCATGTAGCAGCTCAAGGCAGGGGCCGCTCAAGCAGCTTGCTTAGGATTTTGTCCATTAGCATCTTGTGCTTAAAACCCCACGTGGAGCTTTGCTCTCTGCTGTGGTAACATATTGTTGACTCCATTGATACTGTAATGCTTTGCTCCATTTGGCATTACTTTCCACATAGCTTTATAATGTGTGATTTAATGTCTCATTTAAGCACGACAAAGTGTTTTTTGAACTTTACAGTGAGGCTGTGCAACCTCTTGGTTGTGGAGAGCGCTGTTGGTATGGATGAGAGGCTCTTTACTGCAGTGGTTCCTTGGCCCTTTGTGTTGCTTTGTGAGCATTTCAGGTGAAACTGCTTATTGTCTTTATACTGGGAAAAACTAGCTGAAACAAATTAAAAGCCAAAAAATTCCACAGATTGGTAAGAGCAAAGCTTGCCTTGGGAAAGAGCATGTACTCCCTTCTGTGCCAGTGCAGGCAGCTTAATTACAATTTGCAGTGGTGTTAGATAGATTTACAAGACTAATGAAGCTACTTCTACCCAAGCCTTCTACACAGAAGTTTTATTCATGTCCTTGACCTGAGTAAGGGAAAGTATTAGAACAACATGAAGTCCCAATGTGACTTGGTTTGCTTTAATGTGCAGTATTGTGTGGTGCATGGCCTGCAGTAAATGTGCTGTAGGTACTGTGCAGTTTCTGAAATTCCACTGTCAGAGTGGTCATGTGATGGAGCCACACTGGAGGGAGGTGTTTTCTCTGTACTCTTCCTTTTGGTGTCGAGTTATTCCAAGCATTTCTGAATGGTTCTTATAATTCCTGTATGACAGTCATGGGTTTGGCTTTGTCTTACCACGTTCCCATCCCAGTGCTGTGTTCTGGGCACTGCTGGGGTTTGATCCCAGGACAAGTGCTGTGTGTCTGTTGTGGGGAAATCCTCATGACTGAGGAGGGGTGACTTTGTAAGGGAAGGGTTTGGAATCACTGAGCTGGCCCCTGGGAGCTCTTATGCTGTGACAGGCCAGAAATACTTTTGGTTTGTGCAGGAGTGTGAAATCAGGCCGGAGTGATTAATGTGAAAGGACTTTGTGTGTTCTGTGCCCATTTGCATGGCTTTGTTCATTCAGACGGTGGTTGAATTGTAATCTTAGGCAATGATTTAAATATGAAGTAGTCCCAAAACAATATAGTTACCTATTGGCTTTTAATGATCTTGTGAAGCAGTGTGTTTTGAATGGCTATTTCGTTATAAAGGTGTTCACGACCTGACTATTGGTGGAGGGGGAAAAAGGAGGAATTAGGTCAGAAATGTTAATGTGCATGTCTGTGTTCCGTGCTTCACATAAAATTTGCGTCCTTCTGAGATGTACACAAGCATATGTTTGAAATTAATTTCCTTCTATGTTTATAGTATAGCACTGAGGCTTTAAACTGGTGCATAATTGGCTGTTAATTCATTTTTGATAGCCTTCCATGGCAAGTTATTGCTGTTTATCTCTTTTTGAGATTTCCTACTACTATAACCATACACTTTTCTTACAGATGTGTGGATGGCCACACCATGTAGAACAGTTAATGGCTTTATCTGTAGGTGCAGTCCCTGTTGGCTGGATAACTGAGGGTGTACTTGGAGCATCATAGCAAAGCAGTTGATGAAATTTCTGTTCCTGACTCAACAGGTCCAACCTCCGGTGCTGTGGAAGTTGCTGTTAACTTGCTGTGTTTGTTCCAAGTCCAGGAGAAGAAAAAAATCAAAACTCCTACACTTTGAAGCCACCTCATTTTGTTTATGTTTATGGCACAGACTCACAGTTGGAGCAGTGCAGCTACAGGATGGTTAATTCAGAGTTGAAGGGGAAATGATTGACTTGTTAACCCTTCTCTGCTCCAGGAGAATGAATGCTCAGATGATTAGATCTTGTAGGGAGAGAAATTACTTATTTGTAAAGGTATAAGCTGTGTGACTAGCAATAGTGTAACCTTTCTTCAAAAGTATAGGGGAGGTTTTTCTATATGTGTTGTTACTAGTATCTCACTTTGAATATTACATTTTCAGATTTTGTGTTTGTACAGTAATGGTTTTTACCTTTTACTTGGGTTTGAAAAAATTCAGCGACAGGATCAGTTCCTGGATTCAAAATAGAGTGGTACTCATACTTTTTCCTTGGCCTGTTTAAACATATTACTGATTATGTATCCCTTGCAGGATCAGCACAGCAAAAAGGACAATGAAAGAATTTCAAGTGCTCCTTAAATGAGTCTTACATAAAACAAAGTTTAAAATGAATTAGGACCTACCTTTTAAGCGCTTGTCAAATCTCATTGTCAGGTTTTCTTCCCACTTCATGTTCACTTTATATCAAATTTAATGTGAGGTACATGATAATATTTTCAGAATCACCTAAGTCCCATTAGAAAAAAACAACTTAAGCACTTGGGTACCCCAAGGCTCAGTGGAAGCCAACAGTGCTTACACTCCAAGGTGGTTGTTGCTGTTGGAGGAGAAGACACTTAAGGGTTTTAAAAAATTTGCATCTTTGTCAGAGTAGCTGGTAACATTCAGGACAGGAGTAAAGTAAAAGTGCACCAAAGGGAGGGGAAGGCTTGGTGTGGCTGCTCATGTGGGCAAGAGTGAAGAGAGATTTCTGAGAATTAGTGTAGGGGATCAAAAATGAAGATTTCTGTCCTCCCTCCAGGCAGGCAGGTGGGCTGTGGCTGCCTTGGCTCCGTGTGGAGAGCCCCTGTGCTGCCCCAGCAGTGGTCCTGGCAGCCCCAGGCCCCTGGGAGCTGGCCATGGGCTGCTGCCTTGCTTTGCAGAGCAGGAACCTGAGCACACAGGGAGGTGAGTGCCTTACCCATCTCACACAGCAGGTCTGCACTAGGGCCTGACTCTTATTTTCCAGATCCTGCAGAGTCTTCACCATTACAATTACCACTTCAGAGTAGGACAGATGAAGGCCATGTGTTCAGTCCATGTGTGTATTAGCCACTTGGAAGTCCTTGTTGTCCAGCTGCTGCTTTTTTGACATTTTCTCTTCCTAGTTCATTAGTGGAGGTGTTCTGTTATCTCTCCTTGTACCTTGAGGCAGCAATCTGTGTTGGAAATATCCATATGAGCTTCCAGTAGTAACAGCAGTCTTCCTGAAAGTCATAAAGAAGACCACTGGGAATGTGCTCCTCTGTATGTATGGCTTTTTAATACACATAAACACACATATCTGTACATGTGTACAGTATGTCTGTAGCTGCATAAATGTGTCATTCCAAAGTCAGAGCTCTCTTGAAATGGAAATTGCCTCAGCTAGAAATGAGAGGTAGCTGCTGCTGACAAATAAAACCACATGTTTTTAGGAGCTCTCATGGTTGTGCTGCAGGACAGAGAATGTCTCTCTCCCAGTATCCTTCAGAGGACAGCTGCCACAGCAAAGGCTGGCTGTGAAGAACACATTTTGCTGTGCTGTGTCCTGGTGCTGGGCAGGCTGTGCCGTTCAGAACAATAGAGAAGCTGCCAGCAGGCAGTCGGAGTGGACAAGTATAATCATGCACCACTCAGCTTTTGAGGAAATTACAGTTAGTGCACTGACTTGCTCATAATAGTGTTGCATTGTTTAGCTTAATAACTTATCAGCTCTCCAGGAGCCAGCTAGTGATCACTGTCATTGTACACTGCTAATCATTCCGTTCTTAAATTGTCCCAAGATAAACTAAGGACCCATCACATCACCTATTAAACCAGCAAACCAAGTGCACTGTAATTTATTTTTTTTAAGCTAGAAGGAACAGTATTGCCTACATTTTTTGTTCTCTTATTTTTCATTATCTTTGTCATATGTAATTGTGCCTGTAGGTTTTTTTAAATGCTGGGTTGAAAGGACATTGTCAAATTGTGTTGGGATAGTTTTAGATCGATAGAGTTTTTGTTAAATTGTAGGGGGTTTTGTGGTAACTACTAAGGAACTGATTCTGAAACCTGCTTTTTAAGGAACATTTGGTTTTCATAAAGCATTTGGGGCAGAGGGGTGATTTTTTTAATGGTGCTTGTCTGTAGTACCTGGGCTCTTGTCAAGCACTAGTAAGTGTAGCCTGAGAATGGCCCTCTGAGGTAGTGAAGAGTGATTATCCCTCTTAGACAAATGTGGAATTTAGGCCCAGGAAGGCAGAGTGATTTACCCAGAGGCATGCAGGGAGCAGTAGAAGAACAGGCAGGAGAAGCAAGCAGGTTTGAGTCCTGATCCCAGTAGGCCTTATATCAAGCTGAATGCATTCTGGCTTTTTGTCAAAAGGTTATTTGTGAGTTCTGAACTGCCAGCACTGAAGGAGCCTTGGAGTATTTCTTCTGAAGGAAGAGTGGCCACAGCTTGACTTGCAGACATTGAGATGAAAGATCCTAGAATACTGCAGAGCACCAAACCTGTGGGGACACCTTTGTGTGGTCAGGGGTGAACAGATGTGAAAGTCTCGAGCAGATCTCCCACTTGTGCCATGCTTAGGACTGGAATGGTGAGTCTGCTAAAAGGGGAGGGGAAAACAGATGGAAAACAGCCCAGCTGAGTAGGCCTCCTTGCTGTTCTGAGTTGTGCAGGCAGAACTGCAGGATGGTATCTCCTGATCTCAGAATTGTGCAAACTGTGGGGTGGGCTATTTTTATTAGACCAGAACAAGTACACCAAGACTCAAATGAAACCCTGAGCATTTTTGTGTGGTTTTCTTCAATTGTTTGCTTTGGTTTCATCTCTCCTATGTCTGTCTTCAAAAGACAACTGTATCTCTTGATCAGTGATGACTAGAAATAAAATAAGAAAGACCTTTCTGCTGCAGGATTTATTGCCTGGCACATCTATGTCTGATAAAGTGTCACCTTTCATGTTTTGAGAAGATGCTGTCTGACTGTGATATCTCTGAACTGTATGAGAAAACATTTGGCCACACCTATTCTTGTCAATTATAGCAATATTCTAGCTCAAATTATATAGATATTTTTATATTGTATTGGAAAATGTAGATCCAGCCTCTGTTAATAAACAAAAAAGCTCATGTTGTTCAAAATGGTGGTCTCTACAGAGACTTACCTTTGCTTATGCCTCAAATGCATAATTTTCTGGCAGCAAGAAGTGAGAAAAATACTGAGTAAGTGTTTTGTCCCCAAGATAAATTTCATAATAAGGAAATAGCTGAAGCTTACAGGCGTGGCTTTCTCTTTTTCATGGCAATATTTCCCATTTCTCCAGGAGTTTGCCATCTCTTTTTGAACACAATTGTTCAGGTAGTTCCATGTTGAGAGTCAGTTCTGTTTTATTGGCCCTATTTGCTGTAAGGCCAACAAATGGCATTCAGCCCAAACTCGAGGGTTGTATCAGTTCACTGTATTTTGCACTGTGCAAAGTTGAAAAGCATTGCCAGGTGAAAAAACAGAACTGAATTGGAAAGCCTAAAGCCTCCTATTAAACAATGCCAATGTGTTCTTTAATGCAACGTAATCACTGGGCAATGATTTACCTTACTGTGTGTTTTGAAATGTGTCTGACTTGGTAGTTATGCTTGACCAGAGCTTTTTCTTGCAAGCAGTATTTCTTTCTTTGCCATACCTACAGATACCAGAGTAGAAATGTCAATATTCAAGCCAGTGGTTTTGTTACAAATCTGCATGGGATGCCCTGATAACCCAGTTCTATGCCTGGCAAAGTCAACAAGTGTTGATGTTGGTGAGTTGGAGCCCAGGCTGAAATAGTCACATGAGAAGGAATGTTTTTGCAAAACCCTGTTCATGCAAAGTGCACATCAGTATGCTTGAGGTTTCTGGGGAAATACCCCTTTCTGCTTGGTGTACCATGCACTGGGATCCTTGGATTAATTCATGTTACATTAAAGCCAGGTCTTAACTATCTCCACTGAAATGTGTGAGCACTGAAAGTCCTGTACTAAGAGAACAAAGCATCCCATTTGGATCTAGGTGAGCAGACTGGAAGCAATATGGCATTTTGTTGGTGGTTTCTCAGCAAGTGACAGGATTGCTGAGGGTTCTTTCCCCAGCATCACATTCCAAACTATTTGAATGGTTTCTGCTACTTTTATTTTACCAAGGCTCTCCCATTCCTTTGTTCTCCTGGCTAACTGATGCTGCCAGTGCTCCCATCCATTTGCAGGGCAGCTCCACCCTGCCCTTGTGTGTTCTGAAGATGCTGAAACTCAGTGTGATGGCTGCCTAAGCCTTGCTCTCTTACCTCCTCCCCTTTTATTGCTGCCTGTGTGGCTGTGAGATTCTGTTCAATGCTGGTTTGCTGAAGAAAAAAATCCATGATGGCTCTGTGCCATCATTTCAAAGAACAGCTATTCACCAGGCTCTTGATGGAGAGGTTTAAGAAAAAAATATTTTGCTCCTTGGGCGTGAAAATGCTGGGTAAGAGTGTAACTGGCACAGGACCTCCTTTGCCCTGGGAGGCTAGCCAGAGAGAAATTTTTTTATTTCTAGTTAAGCCATGGGTCTGCACCCTCGGTAGGCTTTTTCATTGATGTTTTGTTTACAGCTGTCAGTGCTGCTCAGGAGGAAGCTGTGATGCCTCGCACTGAGAGCAGCCCCTGATGCCTGGGAACAGCTCTCAGACTGCTCAGCAATAGGGAGCTGCCGTGCTGGGAGGGTGAGGGTGCAGGGCAGAAAGGCTGTCATGCTTCATCAGGGGTCTAAGAAAACTTGCATGTAAATTTGGGGTTTGTGCTGAGTCTTTTTTCTTTAAATTCAAGGGAACATCTTCTCTAGGTGAAGAGATGGATTCCTTGGGTAGAGGTGACAGTAGTGTTGACCTCTTTATACTGCCCTAGTTTAGGGCAGGCTCATTTTGGAGGCAGGGATTTGGTGAAGATTAAATTATTGGGTCTCAGCTCATTTTGGAGCTTCATTTTATCCTTTTTTCAGGCACCTGTATGGTTGTGTTACAGCTGGCAGTGATACAGGCTCACTGGAATCCAAGCAATGCCCTCAGTGGAGGAAGAAGCTATCAGGAGCATGGCCCAACACTGGATGGTTTCTGATAGACACTGAGCAAACTAAGCATGTGTAACAGGAGAAATCTTTAGTCAGTTACAAGCAGTGGCCACACTGACATCAGTGTGTTTGGAAAGGACAGACTTTGTACCTATTTGTTGATAGATTCAAGTGTTGGGTGCTTTTCCCACTTCTGTTCAATTCTTAAAGCAGAAGATGCTGCCCACTGCTCACACAGCTCTAGAATGAAGCCTCATGCACCAACTGAAACTCCACAGCCATTGTAGCTTTGCTTTTTCAGCCTCAGTCAAAAATGAAGCTTATTTTACAGAAATCCGGTAAATTACACCTCAGCTTTTCTTTGGACAGGTCAGCAGTGACTGGCTTGGAAACCCTGGCATACTGTTGGATTTCTGTTGTGGAGAAGGCTTGCCTATGATTTAATCTAAAAGACTCCCTTCCCCTCCCTCCACTGCCATTTATTCACCTCAGCACAAAATTACTACTTTGACATTGTGTGAGCTGATTCCCATGCAGGTAAGGCCCTTACCTGCAGAGAGAGTGGCCTGGCACTGGAGCTTCCCAGGAAATGTCAAAACTGCTTCACCTTGGCCTTCATACCTTCACTACATGTAACCTTGCTATTAAACCAGTAGCAGACTCCAGTCCAGGCTTGCATGCTGACACATTTGAAGCAACAGGCTCTGTAATGTCATATTTTTAGTATTTTTACCCATGCATTTGTATTGCCACATGAGCCTCCTCCCAGAATGTTTGCAGCCTCCCCATTCTGCAGATTACAGTTTCTTTCTTGATGCATTATAGAAAATCAGTATCATATGGTTAGTCTTCACCAAACTAGTGAATGTAGAGCCTGCATCCAGAATTGGGATGTCTTTGGGGGAGACTGGCTTCAGTGGCATTTTGTGATATTCCAGTTAGCTGGTTCATTGCTGGCTTTCTCAGAACCCCATAATGTCCCTTGGTCATCTTCTTTCATAATGAACCTTGTTTTCTTGGTCTGGGTTGTTGGCCCTTAAATAAAGTGCTTGGGGATTCAGGGATTGTGTTTACTCATTTTCAGATTACAATTTTGGTTCCTTCACTGACAGTTTGTCTCTAGCTCGCCACCTTTTGAATTAGCCTGCAGATTCTGCACTGATGGTTCCTCAATCTGTTGTCACTCATTCCTTGTCTTGTACTTGTTTCAACATATCAAAACTGTTCTGCTGGCTCCCTCAAGCCCTGTAGAGCCTTGTTATGTCAGGGCTTGTGTGGGAGATGGTTGTATATATCTTTGTTGTTGAGGGAATCTCGTTTTGAGTTCTTTATCTTTTATATCTCAGGCCTTGGAGGTATTTGGTTCTCCCCAAAATGTGCTGTTTTGAGGAAATTCCTCTTGTGCTTAGCTGGCTAAAGCCTTTGCTGCTGAAGCACTGGGGTTGTCTGATGTAGCTGAGCAGGCTTCTTGTGGCAGAGACTGTGCAGGGGCTGGAATGCAGGCTGGGAACTTGCAATACAGGTGATGGGACAATGGGCAGGATCAATACCACGATAAAACTGAAATTGCAGGCTTGATACAGGAATTACTAAATCTGGTTTTTTAAGAAGGTTAAACTATATAATGACAAAGACTTTAGTGTTCTCTCTCTCTCTCCCCCTCCTGCTCTTTCACACACACACACACAGACACAATCATGTTTTTCGTTGTTCTTTCTCTTTAGTCTGCAAGAAAGCAAATTCCTGCAGAATTCCTGGCATAAGGAAGGAGGCTGATAACACTGGTGTGTAATGCTGAAGCAGGAGCTGAAGCTACAGCTGTTTCATAGTTTCCAGCACAGGGCTCTTGCATTGTAGCTGGGGAAGATTCCTGAGCGAAGCCTCACAAGGGCACTGTGTCCTCTGGCTGCATCCAGGTGCAGTTGTGTGCCCGAGTGCCCTGTTTGGGAGAGGGCAGTGCTTGGGCAGTGACTGCAGCACAAGGAACCAGGATTCCCAGCTTCTATTCTTAGCTCAGCAACCAATTCATTGCAAAGCCTGTGGCAAATCATTCAGGCCTAATCCTGCACATACAGCAGCCCCCAACAAAGTCCTTTCTGTTTTTCACTGGGGACAGAGGATCAGCTTCTTAACTGCTGCTTTTCTCCCACTCCGGATGGATTGAAAAATATCTTTATGCAAGAAAGTGTGCTGGTTTGTTCATGTTTGTGAAGCAGTGACGTGGGCATCACTGTGTGATGTGTGTGATCTTGCACCCAGAAAGGGAGGTTGATTGATTGCTGTTATCAGCTGGGTCTTTGGAGCACAGGATTTTTGGCCTCTCTCATCAGAATACAATTTTACATGATTATAGAGGATAATGCTGGAAATGCCTCTGCACTGTCCAGATGGCAAGGTCAATGTAGCGTGGACCTTACTCAATTGCTTTGGGTGCCAGGATAAGTGCTGCTGCCTTTCTCTCTTTATGTTACTGGCACAGCTAGAAACTGAGGAATTCTGTGGCTGTTGATAAATTCTGCGAGATGGAAATTGATACCTACAGAGACCTCTGCTTTTATTGACCTTAAATTAATTTCCCACCCTTTTGCAAAGGTGGATGGCAGTGCTCTTTTTTCTGTGGTACTTCTGCTTTAAGATAATCTGAGCTGCAATCTGAAAACGAAATGGTGTTAAAAACATTCCGGGCTAGGAGTTAATTTCTGGAGTACCTTGTAAGATAAAAGGGCATAACAAAAAGGTACTTTAATCTGTAGCCTCCTTGCCTTTGCATTTGGCTGTGCTGTATTTTGTAGCATGTGCTGCTGTGGTATCTGCTGAGTGCAGCATCTTGCTCTGCTGATTCGTGTGGGGCTTTATTTGCCTGCTGCAGGGACAGAGGTGGATTAATCCACAGAGCTGCTGGCAGAAATCCGTTTGCAGGCTTTGCAGGGGAGATCAGCTTGAAGAAAACACAACTTGATTTTTGTGCCAGTTGAATTTTTGATAACATTAGAGAAAGTGTGGTCTTTTTGAAAATTCAGTTTTGAAAACACAGAGCCTGGTAGGGGATTCCTTGGGTAGGAAATGTTTTAGTGTAGTGGCACTTCATGCTTCTGCCTGTGAAGGGACAGGGCTGTTCCAGTGCTTACAGATACTTGACAAACAGGGCTTGAAAGTGGGCAGGCCTTGCTGAATAAACTATTTAGGTAAGAAACAGAAGGGCAGAACTGTTACCTTCTGTGCCCCTCAGGTTGGGACAGCATCTTTCCTTCCGTTCTCCCCAGTGAATGAAAATGTTGTCCTGTCTCCTACAGCAAGCCATTTCTGGGACTGGAGGGGCAGTGGTGCAGAGAGCACGGGTAGCCCACAGGCAGAAGCTTCTAGTTTGTTGGCAGCTACATGTCTGTACCTTGAAATATGCATGTCAGTTTATTGATGTCTCTCCAGCTTTACAGTTTATCCTTTTTCTCTGCCTGCATTTGAGGCAGGGGACTGGAGCTGCCCCCAGTGCTGGGGCCTCCTGCTCCTCATGGAACTGCACCAAGGGATGCCCCTGCCAGTGCCCCTGTCCCACCCAGTGCTGGGGACACAGGCCTTAAGGTCTCTGAGATTGGTGCATTAGGGCTGGGTCTGTCCCCCAAATGGTGATGAAGATGATGAAGATGAAGATGTCTGTCATACTGTTCTTGGCACTCTGCATGGTTGTGATTCGGAGCCCTTGTGCAGCAGTCTCCTGTACTTTAAAGAGGTTCTCCTCATTTTGTTCTATTGCTTATCCAGATGTCTTTTCCTGAAAGCACAGGAGTCTCTTGCTTTGCTGTTTGCTCTCTCCCTCTATCAGTTGCTGGAGCCCTCCTGCCTTGAAGGGGAAGGCTCTCTGGAGCTTGTTTGCTGCAGTCCTGTGGGTGAGACATGGGACATTTTGGGGTAAGTTGGCTGGTTTGCTTGTCTCAGGAGGACTTGGAAGTAATTGTGACCTTTCCGTTTTCTTCCCACCTCCTTGGCAGAGAAGGTGGCAGCCCTGAGCACTTCTCACTGCAAAAGAGCAGGAAGGCTCATCCCCAGCAAAACTGGCATCAGAAACAGGGCCAGAAAAAATACCTTTGCTCTGCTTCTCCAAGTCCTGCACTGGACAAGCACCTCAAAATGAGCTTAAATGTAGCCCAGTGTTGACTAAGTCGTGCACTAGATCACTTTAGTGTTTTTATTAAAGCTAGCTCTTCAACTCCTTTCTACACTGCTAATTTGTTTCCATTATTTTTACGAAGGCTCCAGCCCTAAAGCAGTTTTTTGGTCATTTTGTGTTAATTTCCTTTTGTTGACACTAGGGCATTGTATGATTTAGGGCTTTGTTTTCAGCCATGATATGATGGCTAATTACTTCCTTCTGGCATCTTCTCAGTAAGAAAACATGGAACCTAATCTTTCAGAGAGAGAAAAGCAAGGAAAAAAATTTAAATGCCTAGAAGTCTTTGGTAAATCCCTAGATCAGATTTTATTCTTCATGGTGTAATTCCAACAAAACATTTGGATCTAAGCTCCATGCTCCATAGCTCTGTGTGGACACAATTTTGTGTTTGGTTGTTTGTCCTCACTGGGTATAATTTTGCAGTTGCAATTTGGCCTGTGCCTCAGTATGTTCACTAATTAGGGGTACACTATGGATATTTACTGTTTATATAAAAGCATATATTTTTCTTGTTTCAGCCTTGTGACTTGCTTTGATTGTCCATTATCTTCTAGATAATTAAGCTGTATATTTTCTCCCTGTCTCTTTCTTCATATTCTCTCTTGCCTTAATTTGATAAGAGAGGGAGAAACTACATCAGGAAACTTGGGAGCACTAGTAAATTGTTTCAGTGGGGAAGTGTGTGGCAGTGTTTGCAGGGATTCCAGCCTAAAGGCAGGCTGCTGTGCAGTTTGGGAAGAGAAAGGTTATTGCTTCTTCATCAAGTGCCACTTTAATACAACCAAGGGAACATCTGCTCTTGGGTTCACTCATGTCACAGGAGGCTGCCAGAGCTGAGAGGAACTGTATTTCACTCCTGATTAAAGCAGTTGTTGGTAAACTTTCATATAGAATTTCCACACGGCCTGGGCAGTAAGGACTGGAGGCATGCTTTAGAAAATGCAGTGCTCCACAATGCAGGGTAAATCCCAGATAGTTTGGGAATATCTCTGTTACCAATGGCCTTGATAGGAAGGTGTGCTTTGATAAAAGCTTGGTTGGTGTTAGAAGGTTGGTTTTGCTCAAGGGTCAGCATGCATTGTTCCCAACATCCCCTTTTCATCAGGCTGCCTTAGGCCATGCCCAACTTCAAGCACATCAGTCACTCCATTTAAATTTTATCAGCTGGGTATGTGGTTAAGTAACTTGATAAATTTGGAATGCAGGTTGTCAGTAGGGACTGGGGAGGTGTTCCCCAAGTCCCTCATCTGGCCATGACCCCTTTGGCAGAAGAAAAGTCGTGTGATTCATTTGAAGATGGTCTTGTGGGATTCAAAGGCAGTAAACAAGAAAACGTACTTCATAAGCAGCTGAGTTCTGTAGGGTATCACAAAGAACAGCTTTTTGTTCATGGCTGTCTGAACCACTTTAAACACTTGATATAGAGGGATTACAATTCCATAAATGTTTTACAGAGATCTTCATTTTCTGAAAGTGCTTGTAATATTCCTCAAGACTTTGTCAGCAAGATATATAAAGGATTTATTAAAAAACCAAGAAAATTAATAATGCTCTGTGCCTACAAGCTTTGTAGCAAGGGAGATTTTGCAGCCTGCACACACCTGTGGCTTTTTTTCATGCATTAAAAAAACTTAAAAATAGATGGCTTTAAGCATTTTTCACTCACATCAAGTATACTTGCATTGTCAAAACAGTACAATTAATTTTGAAATCTTCACATAGATATTTTAAAATAAAAATAGAGTTGTTCTTGTTTATGTTTCAGTCTGAGCTACTTCATTTACACAGGCATTGTGTTTACTTTGCTTTTTCTGTTCAAGTGCCTAAAATACGTATCCTTGGGCTTAAAATGGTTTATTTTTATAAGCTTTAAGAAAGGTTTGTATCAAAGGATCACTGACTGTAAAACAAATCATCAATGCTGAATTTTATTCCTAGTGGAATCCCAAACAGTGTCATCTATACCTTGACAGTCAGAAGTTGGCAATTTAAAGAAAATATATGGAAATTACTGTTTTTTAAAGCTTGATGAGTGTCTAACTGTATCTTTAGCTGAAGAATAGGATTAGGTCTGACTTAGTGATTGAGCCTGTGTAGGGCTTCTCAGATGAGTCCCAGCCAAGGGTTTGGTTTGGGTTGCACCTCTGAAGAGCAGCTCTGTACCCACATTCTCAGTGAAGGGCCACTTTGTTCTGCATCACCTCTGTTGGAACAGCTGCTGCTGGCTTCACAATGCCATTGCACAGTGTCCCTTGTGTTGGAGACAGCACTGAAATGTTGCCTTGTGCTAAGGAATCCGTGTGGGAAACTGTTACAGGTGAACATTCAGGCTGTAAAAGCCAGTTTGTACTTTTAAGAAGAAAAGTGCAAAAAGCAGAAAAACCAGCACAGCATAACATGCTCAAGTGCTGATGGCATCTGCTCAACAGTCAGGGGCTTGCCAGGGGCCACATGGGAAGGGTGGGATGAGAGGGCTGCTTGCAGTTCCTTGTCCAAGTGTGTAAGGTCAGTGCTGCACAGTAGCCAGGCACAGAGAAAACACTGCTCAGAGCCATCTCCTAGCTGCTCAGCTGTTTGAGGAGTGGTGTAACCACAAACTCTGGATAGAAATCGCTGTCAAAGGAACAGCAGCAGTTCTTGAAGAGTGGCTGAACTTCAGAACCACCTGTGTGAGGTAGGTGTGGGCTGGACGTTCCATTTGCAGCACCGACATAACCAAGCAGCCAAAATGCCCATGAGGCTGGGCCCTGAGAAACAGGAAGACTGGCTTTAAAATGTAAGTTTCTCTATGTGCTTGGTATCCAGGCTTTCAGTTTAGATTTGTCTGCCAACAAACCTAATTTTTTTTTTTAATGTGTTTGGTCTTGCCACAATCATGTTATTTGAGGTAGAGATTTGGAGAAAAGATACTTGCTTTGTTAACCATGTTGCAGTGAATGATAGTTCAGGATTATGCAGGAGATTAAGAGACTGGAGAGGTTTGCTTCAAAGCTGCAGTGCCTTAGAGTTCCTGACCTCTCCAGCTTTATGGAAATCACTCATCTGAATGCAATCCCATGCCTTTGCTGAAGAAAGTTCTTCCTTTTCTCAGGGTGCTTCCCATTCCTTTCTCCACTGCCCAAAAGATGCTGATGTAAACTCTAGGTGTGAGTATGGTTCTGAAGAAAACTGATATGGGGGCTTTGGATACCAGAGAATCATTGTTTAATTGACTTTGAGATAGGAATAATGAATATGTGGCTCTTATGTGATAGAGATTTAAACTAAATATTCATGGCTGTATAAATAATGCTCACAAGACTTACATGACATCTGAAGATCGGGAGCTTTTATTTCTTATCTTAGGCCAAGTTTTGACAAAAAATTTCCTGCATGGGAGACTGGAGGTGTGGAGCTGTGTGGTATGGGATCACCATGGTGAGCAATCATTTGATTCAGTAACAAAGGGCATCTATTCGAAACTCTTCTTGGAAGAATAATGGCAGGCCCTGGTTGATGAGCAGAAGAAACTGAAACTGCAAGTAAATAAATGATGGAGAAAGGAAGCTCCTCTTCTGCTTTTGAAATAGCCATCCTTGCAAGTTTTGAGCCTGTGCAGTTGAGGGAATATAACTACTCCTATCATGTTGGCTGGTGCTTGAATGGATAAATGGCTGCACACCTTTGGATTACGAAAGATCAACAGTGCCCTGCACAGGTAACTTCCATGAAATGCCTGTTTGAAGAGCTCCCAGGCTGAGCCTTGCATAAACCTTTCAGCAGGGTGGGCAGGCCCTCTGCTCTCTTGGCCAGCACCAGGACCTTGGCCAGCCAGCAGACACGTGCAGCGTGATCCATGGGCAAGTTTTATTCAGCAGCCCTTTGGAGCTGCTGAGGGAACCACCCCCTCCTGCCACACTTTCTCCTTCCTGACCTTGATCTTCACATGTCCATCTTCAGGAGGTTTTGTCTGGCAGTCACAGGAGGCTTGTCCTGCCTCAGCATAAGAGGGGCTGTAATTTGTATCCCTTTGTAGCATTATCTATCTTTATAAATCTCTATATATTATTTATCTTTATACTTGGGGGCAGGAGGGGAGGTGTGGGCCATGGCTGTGTGCCAGTAGTGTTTGATCATTCATGAGGCTTTGCTTCATGGCCAAGTGTCACTTGACTGGAGCCCTGGGCCCAGCTGAGGCCCATATCAAGGCATTTTGTTCTGCAGCTGTTTTCCTAGTGACAGGCATTTATTTTAAAGTTACACTCAATCCTTCTGGCAGCTTCTGCATGGCATCCCTGATTTGTTGGCTGGCCAGCAGGTATGATTTAAATCCTCTCCCTTGTACTTTGGGCTTGTTTGGTTCCTGTTACAGATGAGAAGCTCAAGACCCTGACCCAGAATGAGTACAGGTACCATGTTTTCCTTGTGAGAGGCTGGGCTGAAACACAGTTCACCTATCAGAATGGCTTCCTGCCATGATTTCACACTCTGTAGGAGAGATTTAAAATTCAGTTGAATTTGGTATGTTATTTTTGAGCATATAAACTAAACGGTATTTCTTTCTTGCATCCTGCACTATGCAAACTTCTTGTTGGCCTGTGTGAGGCAGCTTTGTGGTGATCCCAGGGCCTAAAAATCCTTATTTTTTGACATCAGATATTTGAAAAATAAGTACAGAGAGCATCTCCCTTTTTCCAAAGATGAACAGTTGTGTAGATGCATTCTCAGCATTCAGATCCCATGCAACAAAGTAGGAGCCCTGTGACAAAGAACTGGGCTGCTTATTCATTACAGTATTTAATCAACTTTCTATTTTGAGGAGTATTTCACTGGCTTGTAAGAGATCTTTCCAGATCTCTTGCACTTGTGTGGGTTTCTGGGGTTGTTGGGGTTTTTTGGGGGGATTTTGTGTGGTGGGGTTTTTGATGTGTCTTTCTGGTTTTGGTTTTTCTCTGTTGTTGTACCACACTGAAGTGTAATGGGGAACTTCAGACCTGATTTGGGAGAGATGGTCCCAGCCCAAAAATGCTTACACAGATCACTGAGGCCTGTCTTAGCATGCAGTTTGGATGAGGAGATAAATGTAATTTGGAAAGGTAGTTTCCATGAATACAGTATTTCCCAAAAAGTGTATTTGGGATGTGTTTATGATGTGGTGTGCTGGTCTTGACTGGATATGATTCATTTTCTTCTCAGCAGCTGGTATAGGACTGTGTTTGGGATTTCTGCTGGAAGCAGTGATGCAGCTCAGGGATGTTCCCATTCTCTCTGAGCAGTGTTTGCACAGAGCCAAGGCCTTTCCTGCTGCTCACCCCAGCAGCGAGGAGCCTGGGGGTGCACAGGGACCAGGGGGGGACAGAGCTGGGCCAGCTGACCCCGACTGAGCCCAGGGCCATCCCGGACATGGAGTGGGGTCATGCTGAGCACACAGAGCAGGGGGAGAAGGGAGGGCTGCGTGTTCAGAGAGATGTTCAGTGTTTGTTCTCCCAAGTCACTGTTGGATGGGATGCAGCCCTGCTGTCCGAACATCTGCCTGCGAGGGGAAGTGGGAATGAATTCCTTGGTTTGCTTTGCTTTGCTTGTCCATGCAGGTTTTGCTTTCACTATTAAATTGTCCCTATCTCAGCCAATGAGTTTTCTCTTTCACCCTTCCAGTTCCCTCCCACATCCCGCTGTGGGGGGAGGAAGCAAATGGCCATGTGGGGCTGGGTTGCTGTCCAGGGTTAAACCATGACACACTGGTGGATTTTGGGGACAAACTGTTATTCCTCAAGCTTGTTCTGACTTTTCACTTGTTAGCTTATGCAAACAGGCTAGTTCAGAGGAGTAAACTCATTTCCCTTTACCTTGCTGAACTGAGATACAAAAAAGTAGTTTACACAGTCTTTTCATGTGCATTAATTTCCTTATTGTTAGTGTCTCAAGTAGGATAAGTCGCCAGTTCCTGACCAAGCACTTTTGACTTCCTGGGTTTGTTGGAAAAGCTGCCCTCTGGTCCCAGGCAGCACTGTGGGTGCAGGCAGAGGCATGCACCCCGTGAGTCAGGGCAGGGAACCTGCACTCTGCTCTGCTCTGGCTTCCCCAGGGCTGTGTCTGCTCCTTCTCAGCAGCACAAGGTTGCAGTTGGCAAAAACTGCAGATAAACAGCTAGCAGAGGTTAAATCCAGCAAAAGTGCAGGAAATACACTGGCATGTGAGCTTCAACAGATTGACTTCTGTGTTCTTGCCTGGAAAGCTGCACGGACAGTTTCCTGTCGAAGCGCTTCCCGGGGCATGCTGCACACAAAGGTGTGCCACACAAACCTCTTGAGCTTTCTGCACTTTCAGAGTCATGGAACTCTGTTTTCAGCTTTCAGCAAGTTTTCTTGGTAGCTGGGATGAGGAGCAAGGTTAAGACAGGAATGTCCTTGCCAATCCTGTGGCCATCCCTCTGCACTTGCAGCGTGAGTCGCCTGGCTCCGTCCCAGGAGTTATTCTCACGAGCTTATATTGGGGCTGGGGGTGGCCTTTGCAAGCAGCAGGCCCTGAGCACTTCCCTGGAGCACTGCCGTTCCCTGAAGCACTGCCGTTCCCCGGAGCGCTGCCGTTCCATCGAGCGCTGCCGTTCCATCGAGCACTCCCGTTCCCCGGAGCGCTGCCGTTCCCTCAGGCGCTGCCGTTCCCTCAGGCCCTGCCGTTCCCTCGGGCC
>VZRZ01005530.1:162654-229431 GCA_013398175.1 Climacteris rufus | reverse complement strand
CTTCCCCCCGCCCCCTGCCGTTCCCCCGGGCCCTGCCGTTCCCTGGAGCACTGCCGTTCCCTCGCGCCCTGCCGTTCCCTCGGGCCCTGCCGTTCCCCCGAGCACTGCTGCCTCAGAGGAGTGCCAGGGGCAAGGTGCCTGGCTGCCATCCCTGCCTCGACTGGCTCAGGGGTCAGGTCCAAGGGTCTGGGGATCAGTGTTCAGCCTTTACTGCCAAGCCTGTGCTGTTGTTTGGGTTTGCTTTTAGGGATGGGTGGAATTTGCTTCTCCTCTTTTTCTCCACCTTGTCAGATCAGAAGAGTTTTGACACCTCCAAACCTTTCACGAAAGGACAGTTTTTAATCCATAAATTAAACCAACTCTCCTTTCCAAGGAATTTCCTGCCTTCTGTTGCTTCACTGACAGGACTTTAAAAGGGCTGAGATCAGTGTGAGCCCTTTCTGGTCAAGTCTGCAGTCAGACAGCCTGTCCTCTCTGTCCTCTGAAACTGGAGAACCAGGTGGGAAACTCTCTTGTTACCCAGTAGAGCTAATCAATTAATTAGCAGGGGATGAAGTGCACCAAACAATCTGCTATGCCAGATGGATGCTTCAGTGTTAATTTATGTTCTCAAAATAACTGGACATAGATATGCTCAGCACCATGGCCTAGATCCTGCTCTTGTTAAATTTAGTGGTAAAAATTATGTTGGCTGTAGTGATCCAAGTGCATAATTCTTTGAGAAAAATGTATTTTGGCATCAAACTGTAACAGTAAAAATGAAATTAATAAAAGCTGTCCAGAGCAGTGGACTCTACCTTCTTACACAGGCACATGTTGGTGAAAAAAAGGAAGTTTTGTTTTTATCTCCTTACAGCATTTCTATTATTTGAATGCCAAGAAATGAGTAATTTGATTTAGTTTTGTTTTTTCTTTTTCATTCTTATAAATTACTTCTAATATGTCTTCCTAAGAGAGTGGGAGCTAAAGCCTAGTCCTGGAAGAGTTAAGCTGTATGTTGCTTTTTCTTTGAAAGCCTCATGAAGGAGACCGAAACAAAAAAACATTTTTTAAAAGTCACAGTGATGGCTTATGCTACCACACTTAATTTTAAATGAAGAAGGCTTTCTACAAATTTCCTTCCATATTTTTCTTCTGTTCTTTCTTTTGTTTTGTTGGGGTTTTTTCCTTTTTCATTCAGCAGTTGGTGTGCCCAGCAGATCCTTGTGAACTGCCTGTTGGAGAACCACAGAACCACTGCCAATCTGTGGTCAGGCTGCAGTGGGAGACTGAAGGTTGTTCCTGCTTTTGTCAGGCAGAACATGACCCACCCACCATCTCTGTGCTGGGGGGGAGCTTTGCATCATATCAATAGTTCAGCCACATTTTGTAAAAGGCAGGGGATTTGTCCTGGTATCTACTAAAGGTATTATTTGTAAAGCTGGAGAAGAGACAGACCCTGGAGGATGAAAGAAATTTGAATTTTTCTGCTTTTGTCCTTGTCATTGAAATTCACAATCTCAATGATGCATCTTACCAGTTTTTAGCAATGAAAAGAAGCTTTCTACACATTTAGTTGTGTCCAGATGATTTTTTGATAGCTATTTACAGGATAAGTTGTATGATCAAAAAGCCAAATCAAATCCCCATTAGTATGCTTTAAAAATAATGCACTGTTATTTGATATGCACAGATTGACCTCACAGGCTTCAATTCTGTTTTCAGAGTTTAACCAAAACATTGAATTGCTTTTACCTTTGTGATACTGTGAGGATGATTTTTAATTAAGTGAGGTGTTTTAACATGCTCTAATTGTTTTTTCAGCGAATGTGTCTAACACTTGATAGAGAGGGGCTGGTTCTGGGAACAAGACATGCTGTGTCTTGCCTCATTTACCTGAGAGCTGGGTAAATATTCCTCGAGGACCAGGGAGGCAGAGGTTACTGATGACTTACCTCTTCTTACAGCTATGTACAGATCCCAGAATACTTGTGCACGAACTGCAGGGAGGAGGTGAGGTGTACAGGTTAAATGATCCCCTGTCCTGCTGCTCGGTAGGATCGTCAGTGATGCTCAGGAGGAGCAGCTTATTCCCACAGTGAACAGGGCAGCAGGCAGGGGCTGAATCAGAGTGAGTGAGCTGGGGTGGCCTTGGCTGACTCCAAGTACCTCCCTTGGCTGCTCCATCGCTCCCTTCCCAGCTCAACAGGGGAGAGAAAATAAGATAGAACACAGCTCACAGGTTGAGATGAGGCAGTTTACTGTAGCAGAAGTTTGCACATGCACAAGCAAAGAGTAAAAGCAGTTTTATTCCCTGCCTGGCATCAGCAGGGCTGTGTGGCCACTTCTGGGGCAGCAGGGCCTCAGCACCGTGGCCGTGCCTGGGAAAGACAAACAGTGTAAATAATGAATGCCCCCCTGCTTCCTCCTTTTCTTAGCTTTTCTGTCTGAGCTGGTGTCAGATGCTCTGGAGTATCCCTTGGGTTCATTTGGGTCAGCTGGCCTGCTGGTGTCACCCCAGGGTCTTGCCCAGCCCCTTGTTGGGGGGAGCATTGAGGAGATGGTGCTGGTGCTGTGCCAGTGCTGCTCAGCAGCAGCCAGAACAGGGGGTGTCAGCAGCACCTTCCCAGCTCCAGTGCAAAGCACAGCCCTGGGAGGGCTGCTGGGGAAAATGCACTCCATCTCAGCCAGGCCTGATACAGCAAGTCATTAGCTCAACTCATTCTTGCTCCCTGATGTACTCTCAGCCTACTTTTAAGGTTATACTGAAGCCTCAATATACGTTTCCCTACAAAAACACGCTATAAATAATAAACTATTTCTTCACCAAAACAACACAAGAAGATCTGTGCTTTTTAAAACAAGGCAATGGCTGAACTAAGCGGGGTCAAAGCTGCAGAACAACCTGTACCTGACTCTGCCTGCCAGGCCTGTGCAGTCTGGCATGGCCCAGAAGGCAGGTGTGGGGTCAGAAACAGAGAACAGCCCTTTCCTTGATAGAATGCATGTGACCTGGAGGGTGGGGAGGAAACCTAAGTTTTCTTAGCACAGTGCAGCTTTTAGGAGACTTGAAAGGAGGATCCTTGGCTCTTCTCATAGACTTGGCTTTAGTGTAGGAGAGGGGGTAAAACTGTCATGGTTTGGGAATGGCATTTCCCAATTTAGTGCTTCCACTGAGACACTTCAAACCATGCTGCCCCTTGCTCACCACCTCCTCTTGCCCCTGCAAGGGAATGGAGAGGAGAATTGGAGGCACAAATTATGAAGATCACAGGTTGAGATGAGAACAATTTACTGGAAACAGCCATGAGATAAGAAAACAAACAGTAACAGCAACAATACTAAGGACAGAGGGTACAGCAGAGGTGAATGATTCACAACAGACAGTGCCCTACAGCTCCCTCTGCCCTTCCCCCTGCCCCTGGCAGTGACGTGGGGTGGTGGTACACAATAACCTCGAGTCCTGGCCATTCCCTCTCCTGCCACAATTGACCCTATCCTGGCCAGAACCAGGACAAACTCTGAGGACAGGCTAAATTCAATGAGACTTGAAGGTGCTGGAAAAAGGAGTATACACAGCAATGGACAAAAAAGTGACAAAATCTGGGAAAATGGGACATGTTCACTTATTCTTGCAGTTGTAATGGGATTTCCTTCCCCTTCAGAGTGAGCATTAAGATTTGCAGAGAGCATGAAGGTGTGGGTCAGAGCTGAGTCATGGCCAGGCACTTTGGTACTGAAACTTACTCTTTCTTCATTACCTCCAAAAATCAGAGTTGGCTTTAGGTTAATCCTGCCCCTCATCTCTTGCTTGCTATGGGGTTTTGCTTTTCTTCTGTCCTGCCTCCTGTTGCCTTTAATCTGTCTGCCAGTCTGATTGGCAGTGGGTGTAGGGCTGAGGTGTGCCCACCATTCTCACATCCCATGCATCACTCCAGACCGAGAGAGAACTGCTGACATGTAGGATGAGGTTTCCAAAATGGGTATCTTCAACTGTCTGGTTTGCAAGCAACATTTCAGGGAAGGAGAAAAAAGGGATAAGGATCTGTTTGTGATTAGGAATCCATGTTGGTCTGTTCCTATTTTGCTTGCAAGTGGGAAGTTTACCCTTATTTGCCTCAGCTGCATTCAGGTGCCACTGACATGACCCCTCTTCCTCCATGTGAGCCAAAGACATTTAAGCAGAGAATACAACTTGGTGGTGTCTTAACTTTATGCTTAGTAGCTTCCAAAAACTCAAACAAGGCTAAAGAAAGCTTATGTTCGTGATTTGTTTTGCAGGGTGAAGGGTAGGTGAGAGATGTCAACATTGATATTTTGAGAGGTAGGGTTAGAATTGGTGTTTATAGCTACCTAGAGCCAACTTGCTTGATAAAAAGTGTGTAAGCTTTCCAAAAGTATCAGGAAACCCAGGGTAGTGTTGGGAGAGGGAAAGGAAGCCAGCTGCTTTTTTTATAGATCAAATTGCAAGAAAACTTGGGTTACTGTGCTGTTGTATTTCTTCCTGTGGACAGTGAGGTGAAGTGTAAGCAGACAGATGCATTGCAGATCGTGGCTGGAAGTCTCTTTTGATATACAGACTGACTGACTGAGTGGCAGCAAGATCATTTTAAGAAGTGATCCCTTCCCTTTGCTAGGGTGTTATGTTCTCTGTCTCCCAGGCCAGGCAGTCTGTAGCAGTTGTGTTTGATGCACAGCCCTTGGAAGCAGTGTGCAGCCTTCTGATCTGCAGGGCCTGCAGACTGCAAGGGGAAAATGGGCTGTGTACATCACATCACACAGTAGTTTTTGGTGTTCCTATCAGGATGTATTAGAGTGCAGCTTTGGGGAGTGCCCCTATAAAAACAAATACTGTATTTGAGGTATAATCACTGACTGTAGCAACATTGCTTAAATGTGTAGCGATATATCTCTGGGGGGGAGTGAGAATTACATGGTTCATTCACTACACAGGTAGGAAAAATTGCTCTCCTTCTGTGTCTCCTCCGTGGCTCAGCTGGGATTTATTGGCATAACTAAAGAATTTGGTACCAAAAAGTAGCTGTTTTCTCCCCCTGAAACTTTAAATACTGATTTGGAGGTGGAAAGGCAGCACTGAGATCCCTGCAGCTCTGTCGTGCCCGTGATTTCCTCCAGCACAGGAGGCAGAGTCCCTGGCATAGTCTGGAGTGCAGCATCCCCTGTGCTCCCAGCAGCAGCCTGGGGGGTGGTGCTGCCTCTAGCACTGCTCTCCGAGATCCATCCACCAGCACAGAGTGACACACTCCTGGCATTCCCTGGGATGGGAACTTGGACTCCTGCTTTCTCTCTGTTCTTTTTAATTTAATTTTGACTTCCACAATAGTAGATGTGCTGAGAAACAAACCTGTGAGAGACTGGAGGTGTCTCTGTAGCCTTCCTGGAGGGAGCAGCTGCCTTGGCACGAGAAACATGGCAGGACTGAAGGGAGAAATGGTGGTGACAGTAGCTGGGCTTTGTTTTTGGGCTATAAACAAGGACTCGCCAGTAGGTTGTAAAGGAAGGGCTTGGATTAGTCTTTGAGCTGAGATTTGGTTTCTGCAGTTCAGTTGCAGTACTGCCACAGCTGCTTCACAGGTTTCAAGAGAAACAACCCTTCTTTGGGTAGTGAAAACCTTCTTGAATCCATGTAGTGGTATATTTGGCCTTAATTTCTCTGTCTCCTTTCCCTATCTGCAAAGCAGGATAAATGTGCTTTTCTCTTTACCCTTTCCTGCTGAGTCTGCCTAGATAAGAAGGGTGCTAGAGGTACAGTCTTGGCTTTGTGTACATGTGGGACACTTCTCCCAATTTGCAGGTTGCGATCCTCCAGCCTTAGGGCACCACAGCAAGCCAGGAAGGCAGCTGCCTTCAGGACAGGCTCCTTGCAGTGCTGCTGACGTCCCTGGTCGGTGAGACTTGTGTGTTTTCCCCTTCTTTCTAATGATGCTGCTATTTCCTGCCCAGCAGCTGCAGTCTGGGAAGGAGAGTGGTGAGCCCTGGCTGTGCAGCTGACACCGCCTGCTGCCTCGGCCACCAGCCAGGAAAGGCCTCTTGCCAGCTGGGGCAGGGCTGGGTGCCCTTTGCCTCCAGTTGCCAAAAGGTTCTTTGGAGTTACCCACTAGACAACCCCCTAAAAGTGCACCAAAAAAAAAAAGGAAGGAAAGTATTTACCTGTTTTTTTCTGCAGCAGGAACTACCTGGCGAATTACTGAGAGTTTGTGAGGAGGGCTTCCCTGAGGATGGGGATCTGCCATATGGAAAAGCTCCCCCAAAAATGAATCCTTGGGCAGTTCTGGGTAGGTGATACTGGCCTGACTCCTGGTCCTAAATTGCCTGTTGTGTGCCAGTATGTGTTTCATAGTTTTCCCAGTTCTGTTTCTGAGGAATTCTGGATGTGCTGGTTTCACAGGAGCCTTTGTGCTTTTGCCCAGTCTGGATGAGCATCAGAAAATGGTCTTGGGAACTTCTCTTGTCCAGAGTCCTTCATCCTCCATGTCCTGAGGCCCAGCTCCAGTGTGATACTGGCACTAAAAGAGGCCTGGACTGAGTGATGGAATAGTCTTTTGGGCCTTAGGCTATAAATTTCAGAACTCGTTTAACACTTTATCACACTTCAATTCTGCAGTAAAGCCTGCTTTATTTTTTCAAGCAGATCCATGCTCTCCTGACTCTGTTTCCAGGGGTAACTGTCCTAATTCAGGAGCTCTTGAATTTACTTGATAGCTGCTTCCAATTTCCATTTCCAGTGGCAGGAGTGCAGCACCGTGGTAGGAGCACTGCACTCTCTGTGGAGCAGATACGGCAGTGAAGGGCTGGGATGTCTGAGTTGAGCTCAGATGTGGCATCTGCAATAATGGTAAACCTGACTCTGATCTGGGCTCTGGAAGCGGGTTTGATGCCTGCTTTCATGCGTGAAGATGAAAGTGATGAAGTTAAGGACAATTCACACCTGTTTGCTTTGGGGGGATGTGAAGATCTGTTTGTAAAATGGGCACGTCCTGCATTGCTGACTGCCAGGCAGGGGTGGGAGAGGCTGGGGAGGGCTGCTGCACGATGCTGGCTGCTGCATTGTTGCTGGGGAACGTGGGGACAGGGGGTCGAGGTGTCGGCCTACGGAGCCCCATTTTTCCCTGGCAGCAGTAGGCACAAATTATTCCCTGCTCTGGTGATTGCAGGCTGTTTGCCAGCGTAGAGCTTTGTACTGAAATCTTTGGGCTGGCAGGCGGTAATTGGTTGGTTTTTAATTTCTTTCTTTTTTAAAAACAGGACTTCAAATGCTGCAGCTTTGCCATGGGGTTATAATTACATAAGCCATAGAAATGTACTTCAATGACCAGTCAAATGACTTTGTTTTTTCCAGTAGTTTAAGCTTGCCATTTATTAAGTTGTTGAAGGAATATAATTGAAATTCATTGGGGAGTTTAATTTCATCAAGCCCTCTATAGCTGCATGCTTTTGCTGTGCCTGTGTGTATTTGGGTTGCCTGTAAATGGCTCTTTCGCTTTCTTAGAGGAATTAGCACAACAGTGCAGCTGCATAAGGAGCCAGCCCCCCATCCCCACCCCATGCTCAGCGTGCCCAAGTAGTGACATAAACATGCAGAAGTGGCCCCTAAGTATTTCAGTTGGTAGAAAAGTTTTATATTTTTATTAATTTCATTGCAGTCCTTTATTCTATTTTTGAGCATAAACAGACACATGAAGTCTAGTATAGTCCAGAAGGTTTTAAGGACTGCTCTGGGGGTGCTCCTGTCGTGCTGGCTGGTGCTGGGAGGTGGCTGCTGCCCTGCAGACCTGTCAGGCCTTATGGTCAGTAAGAAACTCGCTTGCTTTGTCTCCCTTCAGGACTTTCCAGCTCTGTGTTGCACAGTTCCCAAATGGGAGGCTTCCCTGCTGGTTCTGTAGGTGTCAGCTTCATCTGGGCTCTGCCCCCAGCTTGGTGTGGAGGGCTTAGCCAAAACAAAAGTGCTTTGCACTGGAGAGAGTCCTCTGCAAGCAGCAGTTGGTCCCCTGCCACATCCCCCTCCCTGCAGCACCCTGGGGTTTTGTCTGTGTCTGCAACAAGACCCCACACTGTGCCCCCTTGTCAGCCCCTGTGATCTGCCTTGCTTCCCACATGGGAGTGGTGAGGCCCAGTGATGCTTTCTGGCTCTCTGAAACCGAGAGGGAGGAGTCAGGGGACTTGCACTGCTTTAGATGTGGCAGGCCTCCTCCGCTGGGATTTCTATAACCAGCAAATCCGGGGAGGAGTTAGAGCACTGCCTGGCTGATCTGAAGACGTGAAGTAGCAGGAACCTTCTCCACCAGCTCCTGCTCTGCGGAAAATGCTGTCTGGACATCAGAGCCTGTTGGAGATGTGCTGTCTGTCACGGTGTGGCTGTCCTGCATTTGGGATGTGCTGCTGGGGGCTGCAGGACCTTGGGGTGTCCTGGTGCCGCTCGGTGTGCGCGCCCCGCCGTCCCCATGGAAACACAGCCACTCTTCTCTGGGCACGCTCCTGCCTAGCCTGGATTTGATGCTCTTGGCAGCCTTGTTCCTTAAAGCAGTGACTTTAGCTGTGAAAGGTGAGCTTGTGGGCAAGGAGCTGGTTGTGGAGATCTGGGCTCTTGCTTGAATTCTTTCACTGGTGGGCTTCAGGTGCTCAGTGTTCACTCTGGCCCCTCCAGGCACGGAGGGCAGAAGGATGAACGGTGTGGGCAGGTTCAGTTCTGCTCCACAGGCTGGGTCGCAGGCTTGGGGAAGGGTTACTGTCTTACCACGACTTTTGAGTGATTATAAGAATTATTCTCTGGTTTTACTGAATTGGTCCTTGCTGCTTTCCTCATTGTCTGGCATCCCTGCAATTCCTCGCTTGGAAACACCAGGCTGACAGGGGCTGTTAGCATGGGGTGAGCCCAGCAGGACATATGTGCCTCTCTGCAGTGTGGTCTCCCTGCCTTTTCTTTTAATTAAACTTCAGCATCTTCTAATTGTTTTCTAGTGATTGTGCTCCACTTTGTTGAACCTGTGCTTGACAAGGCTCAGCCTGTCCAGTTTGCACCAGAGCTTCTGTGCTTGTTGGCAGTGTCGTAACACCAGTCCTTCTCAAACTTTTTTTCTGAGGCAGATGTGAAAGGGAGCTTACAGAGCACAGACTGGCCTAAGATCATACAAGAAAACCTAGAATGATACTGCAGGCAGCTTTGAATTCCCTTCCTTCGGTCTTGTAAGGGTAAGTGCATTAAGGGCAGTTCAGAGAATAAGGTATTTCAGTTCTGATGACCATATAAACACATTGTATTTCAGGCTTGGGGATGCTACAAAATGACTCCCCAGATTCTTGTCACCTCAAAAGATCCAACTGTTGTACATCTGCTGTAGCTACAACAACAGAGTAAGATGGATTTTATGAATGTGTTTTGTTTGTGGCTGCTGCTTTAAGCACTTTAGCCAAACTGTCTTCTGGGTCTGTGCAAAGCAGAGAGGAAATTGGGATGGGGATGTATGCAAAACCTTAAAGTTTTCTGTTTACTTAGTAAGTATAGCTTGATTTCCACATCTGAGGTGCAGGAAAAAACTGAGTTAAATACTCAGAGATGGTTGGGGGTGCAGGGAAGGGCTTGTTAAGCAGCCTTTTCCTCTGTAAAGATCTCCCTGTCAGTCACAGGGAGATCTGTTGCACCGTTTAGAACAATGCTACAACTAAATCATGCTTATGATGAGCCCTGGAAGGCCAGGGACATGGACACAGTGAAGTTGTTCCCCTGTTCTGTTCTATGCACAGGGTTATTTGGGAACACTGATAACCAAGGGGATCTCTGGCCACCCAGGCTGGGTTGCAGTGGCTCTGTGCTGTGTGGTTTTATCTACTGGAATGTTTACAATCAGGAGTACAATTTTAACATGTGAATGTTCAAATTGGCACTGAGTTAGCCCTGAAACACTGGGTAGGTTGTTCTCTACAGAGGTGCAGAGCCATTGCAGCTCCAGCTGCTGGCAACAGGAATTACCAGTAGCTCAGCACTTTGGAAGCTGCTGAAGGACTTGCAAGCAGATGTGACTGACTGCCTCTAGGCAGTGAAGTTGAAAATGCTGGCCTGAATTTGCATGGCAAAAGAACATAAATAAATAGCAAGAAATGAAGCAAGATGGAGAGAGGAAGAAGTTCATGATAGCCATAAATGTTATGGGAAATTAACTCACTCTCCATAGCTGTTCTTAGAGAGAGCAAATCAGCAGGTGTAAACTCACAGTGGTGTTAAATCACTCTTGATGCTTAGGAGTTGACGTGTCTGACTGATGGCTTGGTACTGCACTGATCTTATGTGATGGGATTGTTCCAGCCCAGTGAATCACAAGCTTTTGCTTCTGATTTACCCCCCTGTCTCGGTTCTGGCCAGAACAGGGTTAATTTTTGCAGTAGCCAGGAGGGGGCATGGCCAGCACGTGGAGGTTGTTCTGAAACATCTCAGCATTGCCAGGGTGGGGTCTGGCAGCAGTCAGGTATTGCTGGGCTCTGTGTGGTGACCAAACTGCACGGGAAGCCTTTGCCACCCTTGTACCCTGTTACTAATATTGTTGCTGTTACTGTTCTTTTCCTTGCTCCACTGCTAAATTGTTCACTAAGTTGTTCTTATCTTAGCCTGTGATCTTTACCTTCTGTGCCTCCAATTCTCTCCAGCCCCCTGCAGCGTTGTGGGGGAGAGGTGTGAGCAAGCAGTGCATGGTTTGGATTGTTTCAGTGGGAACACTAAATTGGGGATTGCCATTCCTAAACTACAACACCCACCTCCACAGCAGCCTAATCCTCTTCTCATTTAAATTGGTGACAAAATTCTTGTTGTCCACGTGCACCATAAAGTTACTGTGTGGTGGTTGGAGGCTGTCTGGGGCACAGTGACCATGAGTTCTCAATATTTGGTGAAACAAGGAGGGGCATCAACAGAACTTCCACACTGGACTTCCAGAGGGCAGACTTCAGCCTATTCAAGAGACTGATTCAGACACTACCTTGGGAAACAACCCTTAGAAACCAAGGGGTCCAGGAAAGATGGGTGAGCTTCAAGAAAGAAATGTTGAAGGCACAAGAGCAGCCTGTCCCTGCATGCCAAAAGATGAGCCAGGGAGGAAAACGACCAGCCTGGATGGGCAAGGAGCTTTTGAAGGAACTAAGGGGGGACAAAAAGGGTGTATCACCTTTGGAAAGAGGGGCAGGTAACTCAGGAGATGTTTATGGATGTTACTAGGTCATGTAGGAAAATGAATTAGAGAGGTAAAAGCACAATTAGAACTTAATCTGGGCATTTCTGTGAAGGATAATCAAAAATATTTTTGTAAATACAGTGAAGGCAAAAGGAGGGCCAAGGACAACTTCCATTCTTTACTGGATGTGGGAGGGAATTTAGTAACTAAGGATGAGGAAAAGGCAGAGGTACTCAACACCTTCTTTGCCTCAATTTTCAAGAGTAAGACAGGTTGTCCTCAGGACAGCTGTCCTCCTGGGCTGGTAGATGGGGTCAGGGAGGAGAATGGACCCCCTGTAATCCAGGAGGAAGCAGTTGGTGACCTGCTGAGCCACTTTGGTGCTCACAATTGTGTGGCACCAGATGGGATCCACCCTAGGGTGATGAGGGAGCTGGCAGATGAACTCTTCAGGCTGCTCTCCATCATTTACCATCAGTCCTGGCTCACTGGGGAGGTCCCAGAGGACTGGAAGTGCCAACATGACCCCATCCATAAGAAGGGGCAGAAGGAGGATCAGGGAAACTCCAGGCCTGTCAGCCTGACCTCGGTGCCCAGCAAGGTTGTGGAACAGATCACCCTGAGTGCCAACACAGCACCTGCAGGATGGCCAGGGGATCAAATCCAGCCAGTTTAGGAGGATGGATTTTAGGATTTAGGAGGGATAGGTCCTGCCTGGCCAACCTGATCTGCTTTTATGACCAGGTGACCCACCTGGTGGATGTGGGGAAGGCTGTGGATGTGTCTGTCTGGACTTCAGCAAAGCCTCTGACACCGTCTCCCACAGCCCCCTCCTGGGGAAGCTGCAGCCCACGGCTTGGACAGGTTCACTCTGCTTTGGGTTAAGAACTGGCTGGGCAGCTGGGCCCAGAGATTGATGCTGAGTGGGGCTGCTTCCCACTGGGGGCAGTCACCAGTGGTGTCCCCAGGGATCAGTGCTGGGGCCAGTCCTGTTCAGTGTCTTTATTGATGATCTGGATGAGGGGATCGAGTCCACCATCAGCAAATTTGCAGATGACACCAAGCTGGGAGTGAGTGTGGATCTGCTGGAGGGTAGGAGGGCTCTGCAGAGGGGCCTGGGCAGGCTGGGTAGATGGGCCGAGTCCAACAATGTGAGGTTTAACAAGTCCCAGTGCCAGGTCCTGCACTTTGGCCACAAGAAGCCCAGCAGTGGCACAGGCTGGGGACAGAGTGGCTGCACAGTGGGCAGGCCCAAAGGGCCCTGGGGGTGCTGCTGGACACAGGCTGGCCAGGAGCCAGCAGGGTGCCCACTGGCACAGGCATCCTGCCAGGGCATCCTGGCCTGGATCAGGAGCAGTGTGGCCAGCAGGAGCAGGGCAGTGCCCTGGACTGGGCACTGCTGAGGCCCCACCTCGAGTGCTCTGTCCAGTCCTGGGCCCCTCGGTTTGGGAAGGACATTGAGAGGCTGGAGCACATCCAGAGGGCAGCAGGGCTGCTGAAGGGTGTGGAACACAAACCCTGTGAGGAGCAGCTGAGGGAGCTGGGGTTGTTCAGCCTGGAGAAGAGGAGGCTCAGGGGAGACCTCATCAGTCTGTACAACTCCCTGACAGGAGGCTGTAGCCAGGTGGGGTTTGGTCTCTTCTCCCAGGCAGCCACTGACAGGACAAGAGCACACAGCCTTAAGCTGCACCAGGGGAAGTTTAGGCTGGACATCAGGGCAAAATTCTTCACAGAAAGAGTGATTGGGCACTGGAATGGGCTGCCCAGGGAGGTGGTGGAGTCACTGTCCCTGGGAGTGTTTGAAAGAAGCCTGGATGTGGCACTCAGTGCCAGGGTTTGGTTGCTAAGGTGGTGTTGGGTCACAGGTTGGACTTGGTGATCTCCAAGGTCTTTGCCAACCTGGTTAATTCTGTGATACTAAGAAGGTCTCCTTTCCTACCTTTGTGTTACCCTGTGAGAACTGTTCTGACCGATTTTGCAGTAGGGAACAGGGAGAAACTCCCACCTTTTGGTCCCTTTTGTCAGACAGGACTTTTCCTGCTGAATTCACCCAGAGCACAGATCTGAAGAAAACATGATGTAAACCAGGAGTGGGGCAGTTCTGGTCTTACAGGACAGTGAACTTTCTCACTGTAAAATGTAATAGGGCTTCTTACCTGGAGACTGCCTTGGTAGTGCCCTGCTGGGACTGTCATGTCCCAGCACAGAGTCAAACACGAGCAGGATGGGGCTGGCAGGAAACCTGGAGTTTGAGAGAGCACGGCCTGCACCTCACATATCTGAGGGAGAAAGTGGATAGGTGAGCACTTGATGATATCATTGGCTTTGTTCTGAAGCAGCAGTATCCTCAGAAATGCCATGATATGTGCCTTATTTTCCTCCTCTTTTGTAAGCTGAGAGGTGGACAATTTAATGTATTGGGAGCACAAGACAGTGATTCTCAGTGTGGAGGCAAAGTCTGGCACTACACTTAAGTACAGCAGAGAATTATGATTTCTATAAAAATGCAATAGTTAAATTTTAAAGCCATAACTGAATATACTTGTAAACACTTACTGCATCTACTGCCATTTTCTCTGCTCCCCTTGTTGTTTGGGGCTTTTTGCCCATTTATGCACACATGTGCTTAATTCTCTCTGCAGGCTTTTTTTCAGCACATTAAGCTGTGAGTCCAACTTTTCTTACCTAGAGAAATACTTCAGCTCATGTAGACCTGTTTGTTCCATCCTCTTCACAGATATTCAGGTCATTTAAAAGAAAGAAATTTATCTTCAAGCTCTTTTCCAGATCTTCACTGCTAATTGAATACTTCCTCAAGGAATTATTTGGTAAATGATAAAAGCAGTGCTGTGGATGTGAAAATGTTCATGGGTGGTCAAGCACAGGAATGAGTTAGTTGTTCTGTGGGGACATGTTAGTGTTTGCTCATTCCCCTCCTTGCTCTTTGGTGTGAAATAAGAATTGGAGCTGTTGAACCAGACTTGGTTCTGGTTGAATACAAACAAGAAGCAGTTTTGTCCACATACACACAGAAATTGGCATCCTGGTTTTGAGTTGTGGGGTAATGTTTCAGGACCTTTCTCCACACATGTGAAGTCTAGCTGAGCTGCTTCCTTTAAAAAGGGCTTTTTGTCTCTTTTTAAATGGCATGTGATTGCATAAAAACTTCATCTGTTTTTAAATACGTCAGCATCAAGGCAGTTGTGATAATCAGAAAATCTAGCATGGTACAGCAGCAAATGGCTGCAGTTTGGTGGAAGTGTTGTGGGCAGCTTTGCTTTTACTGCTGCTCCCTCACTTCTGTGCCAGCAATTTCTGAGTGGTTGGGACAGGATGGAAGCTGTCTGAACACACGAGGACAATAAAATGCCAGCAGTCTCTGTGATTAACTGGCTATCTTTGTACTTGGTTCTTGTTTAATAACACACCCAGGCTATGCTTCTGTTGCTTCTTCCATGTTTGCTGAACTTGTCTGGCGCCTAAAATATGACCCTTTATGTGTAGTCTTGTCTTTGGGTTTGTAACAGGAGTTAAGTTGGTGACAGTATTTGCCTCAAACTGTGGGCTTCTGACCTATGTCTCACCTTTTGTTTCCTTTTCTAGCAGCCAAGGCAACTGATGTTATTTAAGTTGGTAATAATATCTGAAGCATGCCTGGAAATATCTGATAAGTGGTTTCATTCTTTTGATAAAAGAGTGAGGCAGAGAAAAGCAGAGCTTAGTGTAAAGTTTATTGAATGGCAGAGCATGTTTAAACTCCCACCCCACACACTGAAACCAGGATTCAGCATTTGTCATCAACAGTGTCCCCACAGCATTACTAAGAACTGATTTGTCTTTGCCACAGCAGATTGTTTTCTTCTTTCTCAGGTGGACATAATGGGTTGTTTGTTCTTTCTCCTTGGACAGCTGAATAATATGTGCACAAACCCACCTACCTCTGTGCTCCAAAATCATGGAAATCAGCAAGTTGCACAACTACCCTTTCTGAATTTATGGTAGCATGCTCTAAGTGCTAATGTCCATTTGTGCATTGGCAACTGCTTGTGTTTGAAATGAAGCATTGTGCAGCTCCCAGTAAAATGACAGATGAACAGAGAGAAGTTGCATCTTGAGGGACAGGTATGGGAACACTTAAAGCATCTACAAGAGCTCTCATATGCCCACTGTTGAACACTTCTCTCCTTATCACTTTCCCCATGCCTTGGCACTTCAGTGCTCTTCATTTTATTGAACTTCAAGGATGATTGCAAATTTCATGAGAGCTGAATTAAAGTCCAGAATAAATTGCTTGTCATAAACCACTACCCAAGTTGGAGTAGTAGCACAGAACCAATAATGTGTTACCCCCAATTGCATATTTTTTGTATTTTCTGGCTTTTATCCATTATTTTAGTGCTTTGTCACTTCTATTGGTGATATCATCAATTCTTATCTGAAAAATGAAATAAATTGGCTCATGTACTGATGCTGAGTGAAAGACTTTCTTATGAATTACAGTGCTCCACTTGAGCTGGTAAGCTCAGAGGTACCCAAGATGTTGATGGTGGTTTTTTCTACTTGGATTTTTCACTGGAAAAAAATAGATGGAAGAGGATTTTCAGCAGACAGCCCAAAATACTGCACTGAATGCAGGTTGAAGCCATGAGCTGCATCTAGGAGCCCCAAGCCCCAGTGCTGCTTCCATTAGATTTCTTCCATTACTTGCAGGTGAAGATCCATGAGCACACACAGCTGCCCTTCTACTCCTGTGGCTGTTTCAGTTTTCACTCCAGCTTTCTCAGACATGTTCTTTTTACGTAGGCAGAAATTGAAGATGGTAGTTTGCCTGTTCCTGTGCTTGAGAGAAGAAAGCCTTTCCAGTCACAGACATAAAGCCTCCCAAAAGGGGAGGAATGCAGGGGTGGGTGCTGCATTCTTACTTTGTGAGGATGTTTTCTTAGAGTAGAGGAGCTGACCTTTTCCCAAGGGAATGAGGCTGCCCTTCACATTTACCTCTGGAGAACAAGAGCTCTGTCACACACCAAATGGAAGAATGGAAGAATACCTTTTCTGACTTTCTTTTCTTCACTGAAGTCACAGGACTTTGTTCCAGAGAACTCAGCACCTGTATGTGCAGTTGCTTTTCCACACTTGAGGTTCTGCTTTATGTTTAAGTTTTGGACCGGATGTCAATATCTGTGGGTGTGTAGGACAAAGATCAGTCAGGACAGTGTTTCCTTTTGGCCCTCAAAACCCATCTTTGGAGGACTAGCATTGGAGGAACTGCTGTGAGCCTGTGTTTGCCTTTGAGGTACACAGCTTAAAAGATAAAGCCACTCAAAGTGAAACCTGAAATAAATCTGTTTTGTTGCATCAGGTAATAAAAGAGAATGCTGGTCTGTGTTGACAGAACAGATTAGTCTTGTAGCACCTGTGTGATCCAAGGGGTGAGGCATGTCCCTCACTAAGCAAAAACATTTTCTCTTGTTTCTTTGAGGTTCCTCATCTCTGGTGTCTCCCCTTATTGTGGGGTTTTTCTATAAAAATGCATTAGAAGAGTCTTTGTGTGCTGTAAGCTGTGTGAGTTCTGTCCTTTCCAAAGCCATCAGAGTAACAGGAGAAACCAGGGAGACTAATTTGGCTGATTCCTCATGATCAGTTGGACATGTAATTCCTAAAGGCTTGAGTTTGCAATACTGCCCATAAGTGGTGCAGAGAGTGCACTTTCTTGGGAGTGGGGTTTTCTGGGTTTTACAAAATGGCTATTGGATACAAAGACTGCAAGACTAGTAAAACCAGGAAAATTCTAAATCCCGCATTAGTTTCTCTGATCTGTATAGTGGTACAGATGTGAATTTACATAGAAGGTTGCAAATGGTGTTTATCTAAGACAGAAGTAAATTTTTTCCTTAGGAAGTTGAGTGAAATTTTCCTTACCTGTCTTACCTGCTGTGGAGTGGAATTGCTCATAATGAACCTGGGTGCTGAGGGAAAACTAACAATACTAGATTCAGTCATGTCTTTAAATAAATTAAGAAATAAAACGGCTAGTCAGTTTCATGACTTATATTTAGCATGTCCATTTAAAGATGTGCATCTTGAATCCATCTGAAACCAATGCAGAGGAATGAATAAGAAAATGTAGCACAAATTAGTGCAGGATGACATTTTTCCATGTGTAACATGAAAGCATTTGGCACCATGAGCTCATTTTGATCTCACTTGTTGTGTCTTCTGCCTCCTACCAGCTTGGAAAAGAGCTGGAGCTGTGCCTTAGTGAGATTAACTCAACATGAATGATCTGTAGTTTACTGAGAGTTTATCAAATGTGTTTAACTTTCATGAAAGCAAGGATTGCCTAGATGAAGTTTCCCTCACCTATTGCCTCTGCTCAGTGATTCACTGGGTCTAGAAATTGTAACAGCTCCCAGTGAAGTCCTTCCTCTTCTTCCTGGGGAAGAGAGCTCATGGTGCAGGAGCACCTTGCCCCTGCTTCCAGGGAGAGCCTTGGCACCCACGTGGGAAGGAGCTCACTTCATTTGGGTGCTCCTGGGGGTTTCCAGGAGTACTGAAGTGCCCGACTCCTTTGCCATTTCTCTTGAAGGGAGGGGTGCTTTGGAAACCTCACAGTGATCAACCCAGCCTACCTCTGAAAGTCTTTTAGTGTGGAAGTTGTCTGGCTGGCAAGTCATGGTGGAAAAGTCCTGCCATCCGTGAGGCAGAAGCAGCAGCTCTAAGTTGATTTTCCCCTTACATCAGTGACTGAGATGCACCACCCCCCAGACTGATTCCTGGGAGGTTCTCCTCCAGCCTGGTTTGCTCAGTGTCTTACAGCTGATACTCAGTGCTGAAACCTGAAATCAGTTCAGGGCTAGCAGATGGTCATTTCCAAGGAGAAGATATTGAGCATTCTGTACAGGTTTTGCAGTGTGGTGAAAATCCAGGTAACAGAAACAGCCCAAAGTGAAGGCTGAATTATACTGGATTCCTGAGTCATCAGCTATTGATGCAGCAGATCCTGCTACGCTTTTGTGGTGATGCTGCTAAGTAGCATTTCCAGCCCTCTGGGCAAAGACATCAAAGGGTAGTGAAGATAAAAACAGACCACTGTTGACTTTGAGAAAAACATTCTATTTATACAGGCAGATGTTGAAGTAACTGAAAACTTCAGGACTGCTTAAATGAAAGTTTGCCAGTCCTCAGCCTTCAAAAACTCATACCCAGGCTTGCTTTCTTTCCTCCAGAATCACAGAGCTGGGTCTGCGTGCCCCTGCTTCTTAGCAGAGGAAAGCTTCTTCCAGAAGGAACAAGCAGCTCCAGGAGCAAAGCAAGGCCTGCTGTGACATGGCAGGGCAGGAGGGTTGGCTGAGCCCTGTCCTTTGCCAGAGATGCCCCTCAGTCGTGCCAGTCTCCTTCTCACATGGACATCTGGGTGCTGGGTTTGGGTCAGGTCTGATTCCCAGCTCTGGAACAGCTCTCTCCCACCAGTACAGCAGTCCTTGTGCTCTTCCCTTGGCTGGGGACACTCACTACTGGGTTTTCCAGCCTCTTCAGGCAATTAATATAGAGAAACACCACAGCTTTATGTGGGATTTCTAAACCAGACAAGATTCTGGCTCACAAAGCCTGCCCAGGCTGCACTTCTCTGTGGAAAACGGGCAGCCAAACTAGTAAAGCTGGTTTCCTCTTGCTTTTTCTTGCAATGAGACTCTGGAGTCTAGCATGGTGTGAGCTCTGAGGTTTCCTGTGGTTGGGACATGCCTCTTGTGGATTTTTTTGCTGTCTAATAAAGTTGGTGCTTGCATTATGACCTTTTCCCCAGCACTGTAGCAGACCTCCTATATCCAGCACCCATTTTAGTGAACCTTGTTTGAATTTAGTACCTTTGAAATCTGCAGCTCTGACATTTAACAGAAATTAGGCAATAGGTCAAAAACTTACATGGAAGGAACAAGTAGCATAGTGTGTTTGCATGAAAACTGCCTTGCACTTTAAAACTAGGCCCAAAATAGGGGATCTATTAGCACTTCTTTCTCAAATCTTCCTTGCCCTGTCTTTGCAAGAGAGCATTCATCTCTTCACCGCTTCACTGGTTGCTGAGCAATTGAACAGCAAAAAAACCAAGTAGTCTTCTCATCTTAAAAATACCTTGGTTCCTTCAGTAGGTCAGTGCTCCTCTTCCACGCCAGGCAGCTCTGGGGAGCCATGGCTTGGCCCCCCTCCCTGCAGGCAGCTCCCAGGCTCGGAGCCAGGCACTGAGGAGCTCTTGGGCTGTGACCCCGATCCTGCTGCACTCTCACCATTCCTCCAAACGCCTCTGGGCCACCCCAGCCCTCTGCTGGGGTTCAGCAGGGCAGTGTAGTTCTAGGGGAGACAGAAATGACAAATTCACATTCCCAAAACATTCCTGTCATGGTGCCAGCTGGGCAGGAGGAGCAGTGCACAGCCATTCCTGTCACTCTTCTCGCTGCTCTGCCATGGACCAGGCTCTTCACCCCACACTCACAGGGGCCAGCAGCTAAATCCATGGGTGAAATTGCAGCTTTTGGTGCAAAATGCTCTTTGGGCAGTTTGATGTGATAGGATTTGACTGCTTTATACGTCAGAGGATTATTCTGCAATTCATTGAACTGCTTCTTTTAGCAGAGGAGCAAAATGGCAAAGAACTTGCTGGCAAACAAATGAATGGTAACTTCCCTCTCTTGAATTTATTCAGCTCTTTGAGGTATAAATGTATTCTTGATGGCTAGAGAAATCAGTCATTCTGCATTAGGAAGCTTGATTGATGTCTTTAGCAGACCTTTATGAAGGTCTCTGTAAGTGGTTTTAGAAACAACTTACAGGGAAAAATATGATGTGGCCTGGTTTGTTTAATACAGAAGCGTTTAATTATGTTTTTGTGTTACTACTTAAGGAAATTTTAATTGTACAGATATGTGAAAATAAATTACTTCATCCCTCCAAAACACCCCTGGTGTGACATTCATCACTGCCATACTACTGTGACTTGTACCACACCTGAATTTTAATCATTGTATTGTTATGTTCCAGTTTGATACCTCTCTTACTGTGCCAAGATCAGATGTGTTTAATTATGGAACAGGATCCTGCTGAGGTTTACACACAGTGCGTGCCCCAAGGATGTTGCATCTGAACTTTGTGTCTGCTCACCTTCCTTAGCAGCCTCCATCATCTGTGCAGCTTCCCATCCCCATGGGGAAGGTGGAGGGACAGCTCTGCTTGGCAGAGCTTCAGCTGGGGGAGAAGGGGCATCAGGGTTGGCCCAAACAGACCAGCATTGTGTATTGAGATATTGTGGATCAAGAATGAGAGCAAACACTTGAGATCTGGACTAAGATGGGCAATACTGGAGTCTGAGGTCTTGCCTCTGATAATGCACTGGAATAACAAAGAAGACTCAGCTTGGCAACTGAACCACCCTGTCATAGCCATGGAGAATGCTTTTGAACTCCTGACCTTCCAGTGAGGTTTGAATCTTGGTACTGAGTGAAGGAAAACTTGTGCAATAACCACTGGGTTTCTGAATACCTTGTCTGTCACTCCCTGTCTTGATTAATGAGCTTCGAAGATCAGAGGGTCATTTATGATTGTTTTGTGTTCTTTGAGTGGCTTTCACCCCCTCACTCTTTGTCTCTTCAAAACTCCCCATGTTGTTTATGTACTGACATATGTCAGCAGGAAAAAAATGGTGACTTAGCCAATTAATTTCTGCCAGAACAAAGCCTGCACACTGTATCTCCAAGCATGAGCTTGACAGTAAAGCCTTGGACAGCAAAACAGAAGTTGTCTATACTGAAAGAAGAGATCTGCCCTTCCCAGACTGGCCTGCACTCTGTGTTCCCTCTTGACAATCAAGTCCTGGTTTCAGTTTTCTTATAAATCCTCCAGGCACTCTCTGGGACAGGAGCACAGGCAGCAGTGTTTGCAGAAACCTCCTGGAAGTGCTGCTGGAGAGTCTGGTTACTGGAGGTGAGAGCCTGCTGGAGACCTGAGCACCACGTCAGACCAAATGAGGTGTAGGTCCCTGGTTATGCTGGAGAAGTCTTACTCATATTCACCCCCTGTACAGGACTGTTTCTTATTATTCAGGTCATTATTTCCTTTGGCAGCTTTTCTGCTGTTGCTTGCATTGATCTGTGGACAAAGCAGGCAGGGTGCTGTGATCTGCTGTCCTGTGGGCCTGTGCTGTTCTCTCCTCACTGCTCTCTCCCTGCCTCCAGTGTGCAGGCACTGCCTGCTGGGTTTGTTTCTGTTGCTTTCTGCTGTGAAAAAAGCCAAATGTTTGCTTGAAAGCAAAGTCTCATATATTGCTGAAGGCTGTGCTCCCTTTATCCTCCTCATAGGTTAAAAATATTCTCTGTTACAAACTGTTTATTCTACCAGAGAACTTAGAAGAGCACTAAATGTTAAGACCCGTCTGGGCTGTGTGAGGCTGGAGAGAATATCTTCGGTGCTTTGTCTTGTAAAGCTGAGATGCAAAAAAACCTGATATTGATACTGACTTTCTTTAGAAAGTACTTTGAGGTTTCCTTGTGAAACACAGCAAACAGAAACCAGGTGAAATTATGCCTTTCTAAGGGTCTTTCCATTTTTTGTTCCCCCACAGGAGTAATTTTGCAGTTCCCTGTAAGGTCCACTCACAGCCTAGCTAAAGAACTTGTGTTCTTTCGTTCTTATTCCACATGTGATTGTCTTGGTTCAACATTTCACTTTGTTTTGTATGTTTTTCTAGGGTATGCAAGGGTTTTCTGTGACCTAAATATATTTTTGAGACAGCTTTCAGAAGGTGAGACAGGGAGAACTCTCTGAGAGAGCCCTGTGGAGAAGGACTTGGAATGGATGAAAAGCTGGGCATGAGCCAGCAATGTGCAGATGCAGCCCAGAAAGGCAGCTGGGTATATCCTGGGCTGAATCAGAAGAGGAGTGGCCAGCAGGTAGAGGGAGGGGATTGTCTCCCTCTGCTCTGCCCATGAGACCCCAGCAGGATCACTGTGCCCAGGTCTGGGGCCTCCTGCACCAGAGGGATGTGGAGATGTTGGGGTGAGTCCAGAGGTGCCCACGGAGCTGCTCCAAGGGCTGGGAGAGCTGGGGGTGCTCACCTGGAGAGGAGAAGGCTCCAGGGAGAGCTCAGAGCCAGGGCCTGAAAGGGGCTTACGAAAAAGAGGGATTTTTTTACATGGGCAGACAGGGATAGGACAAGAGGGAATGTTTGTAAACTAAAAGAGGGCAGATTTGAAGGTCTCTTCCAAGCCAAACCATTCTGTCATTCTGTGCTGCTAATCACTGGTATTTGCTGGCTCTGGAGATGGGAGGATTGTACTGGGTGAGTCAGGCTATGAGCTTGCACTTTGCATTGTGCCTTACACTGCCCAAAGTCCAGGACTGCATCTCACCTGAAGTTTTGTCATTTATTCTGATTGTCGTTTTTCAGTAAAACAAACTTCATTGGAGTCTTCAGGAAGCATTAAACAAAATTTAGGATATTGACCCAGATGAACCAATAAATAAGCTTTTGTCCTGTGATCATGCTTGGAAGGGTTTTGAAATAACAGTGACAGAAAGGGCTCATGGAGGCAATGAATGAGAACCCTGGCCTGTAGCTGTGAAGTGTGTTTTAAATCCTGATTTCAGTGGAAACAGATTGTTAGCATACTTCCACCATATCCCTCAGTTCACAGGGCTGTGTTTTCCCTTAGATCTATAGATTTTTACACAAGTCTGTTATCCTGGAATCCTATATTGCTGAAGTACTTCAGTTAAAAAGTACAGAACTGAGGTGACAGAAGAGCCTTTTACATTAAAGCCTCAGCTTACTGAAGTTTTGCCTTGTTTACTTTGCAGGCTGGACACTGTTGATGTTGCACACTTGAGCTCTTGGATGCCTGAGCTGGTTGCATTTTTCCACAGCAGGGGAACATTGGAGCTTTTCAGCCCAGGCAATGAGCATGCAGGTGCCACAGTGCTAGGGGTGTCTCAGGACATATCTAGAAGTATCTTACCTTCCTTTTTTGAGTCATCTGATGGTTTCAGTTTCTATATTGATGAAAATCAAAAGCAACATCTGACTGTATTTTCTGTAGTGCCCACTTGCCCCCTTGCTGGTTGGAAGGAAGAGTGAAGTCAGAGCATTCCCAGGCATGGAGGGCTGGGATATTGGCATTGCCCAGCTTTACCCTGATTTGGTTTTGTCCTCAACACAGCTGCACACAGAGGAAGATCCAAAACCATTACTCATTAAGGTCTCATACTTTGGAGGTGCCTTTTGATGATGCAGCCTTGTATTGTTCTGAGAGTATTTGTTCTTCCCCAAACCTTTAACAGATGAAGATTGTGTAGTTTTGTTGTAGTTTTTTTAATCTTAGCTATTGATTTCACTGTTTTAATTTTCTGTAAATCTTTGACAGCTGTTATTTTGTTGCTTTAATTTTCTCAATGTGTTTTAGTATTTAGCCTACACAACACTTGGTGAGGACAGGGCACAAATACATTCCAGCCTGCTGGGCCTTCATAAGGCCTGGGCATTTTGCAATCTTTGGCTGTTTCCAGAGATCGTGTTTAGGGACTCTCTTGGTTACTGAAGCATCTCTTCCTCCCTTTTCTCATTCTGCACTTCTCTATGGAGAAGAAGGCAATGCAGTAAAACATAAAATTAAATGGGGATTAGAATTTCATGAGAAGTGGTGTTTTAAGTGGTGCTGCACTTGATTCATTTATGCTTTAAAGCAAAGAGCATAGGGCAAGAGAAAATCTGCTATTTAAAGTATTGAAATCTGCCAGAGGCACAGCATTTCCTTTCACTCCCAAAATGCCTATCCAGTCAAAGACAGGTGGAAATAGAGAGGTGTTGTCTGTTCCCTCAGAGTCTCACCTCAAACTATCTTAATTTCTTGCTACCTGTGCTTGTGGAGAGGTTCTCCCAGGATTATAAATGCATTGGGTTGGTTCCCATAGACTTTAAATGCCTCTTTAAAACATAGACTGACCGCTGCCATTTAAGTCATTTTTAATTTGAGCAAGATGACAGCTAGTACTGAATTCTGGTAGTTGGAACCTCTAAATTGTTACTAAAGTGCTGACTTTTTTCCTGATACAGTTCTGTCACGTTCCCCTTCTCCAGCACAATTCATCTCCTTTGAAAGAACTTGACAAATTTAGTGACTGTGATAGCTGTGCCAGAAGAGGCTGTGTGATGGTAACAGGTTTTACCTGGCTTTAAGCTCACACTCATCCTTTCCCATCCTGATATGTGGGCTCAGAGGTATGAATGTGAGAATCAGGGTTTGAAACCTGGAATTCTCTGTGGTTGTATCTGAGGCAGCAGGCTCTTAGCCAGACAACCAGCTCAGATTAGTGCTACTAATTATCTCCTCCCCACCCTGGGAAGTGGCTGACACGTTCCTCCCAAAGGGAGAGCTCAGTGTGAGCAGTCCCTCCAGGATCCGTGCCTGGGAGGACCAAGGGGGTGAAATGACAATGGAGAGGGCTTTGCTCTGGGGCTGAGTGTGTTTGGGGCTGTTTGCCCTGAGGGCACCTACCTGAAGGGTGGCAGGTGTCAGAGCTTGCCAGACTGCACAGGTACTCCTTAAAGTAATAAAACATCTAAGGAAACAAAAAAGAAGGCTTGAGACCCGCAGGTTTTTATTTCATGCTGTATCTTCCTGCCTTGCCCATTCTTTGAGCTGTGCTGTCCTTTGGAATAGGAGGTTGGTCAAATCCAAGAGCCACCTTTCCCAGCACTGTGCCTCCCATAGCACTGACTGGGCTGCTCAGGGATGTGAAGCAGGCCCACTGTACATACCCTGGAACATCTCCTGGAGCCAGAAGTGCAGGAGATGTCCTAAAGGGAACATACCATCAGGGCACCATGTTCACTAGTGAACTCATCTTAGAATCGTGGCATGGTTTGAGTTGGAAGGGATCTTTAAGATCTTGTAGTTCTTCCTTGAACCCATCCCTTCCCTGTGCATGTTGGCTTTTGTGTGATTATGTGGCCATCCCTCTCATGCAGGTACAGACTCATGCTGGTTTTTAAATGGAAAACTTTATGCTGTCAGATCAATTAATTTCTCACAATGTGAGACAGTGAATTATTCTTTATTCTCCCTGACCATAATAACTTTTCCCATAGTCCCACAGTTGGACAGCTCTCATCTGCTCAGTTTTCCACACCTTGGACCACCATTGGCACCTTCTCTGTGTTTCTTCCAACTGAATTCCAGCCCATTTGGTAGCCTTGGGATGTGTGATCCTGAAGTACTTGGCAGCTGGGGATGTGCTGAATTTTTGCTTTGGAGTAGTGAGTTGGTCTCACCTCCCTCCCTGATTATCCCTGTTTTCTCAGCATCTTTGAAAGCCTTGACCCTTTTGGAGAACAGCCATGAAGACTCCAGCATCTCCTGTCTGACTGGTAATAGCTCATTTAGAGCCTGTCATTCTTCATTCAGAACTTAAATTCTTTTCCCCCTGTATGCATTAATTTCCATGTATTGACTTTGTATTTCACCTGCCATCTTAACAGTCAGTCACCAGGCTATTTGGTGGAAATTGAGTTTATGAATCCTTGGTTCTAAGCAGCTATTTTCTCATCACCCAGCAAACTGAGCAGCCTTACAAAGCAGTGTTCCTGCAGCACACTGCTGTGCAGCTTGCTCTCCAGAAACACCTACACTTTATTGTGCTGGGTGCTGCACAGAGAGCACGAGAGTTCTTGTGCTGAAACTCTGCAAGGATCAAAAGCCAAATATGAAGGCACTGCAGGTATAGCCACTTCACATTAGCCAGCAAACACATCCCAAAGCTCAGAACATGGCAAGGGAGTGGGTAACTCCATTAATGTCTGGAGACTTTTGGAGCATTGATTTGAGGCCCTGATTTGAGCTGCTTTTGGGTTCCTGTGACATCTCTGACACTGGTGGCCCTGCAGGGATCTGAGGCAGACCCAGAGAAGCTCAGCCCTGCAGAGTGGCTGGTGTGTTCCTTGCAAGGGAGCAAGCAGCAAGGAACATCTGTGGGATGGCACTGGCCACGACACTGCCTTTGACCCAAAGTGACCCACTCTGCATTATCATTTATGACATTCTGGATTTTGTTTTGGGTGTTGATCTGGCAGCTGGATTTTAGGAACAGTATTCTGAAATTGCAGAATTCAATCTGAGCCATGTAATCCTGATTTGCTGAATAATCTCTCCTGTTTTCCTTGAGTCTGGTAGGCCTGGGAAGAAGTTTGATGCTTCTGCCTTTACCATGGGCTCTTCCTTTGCAGCATGAAGAGACCAATTTAGAAAGAGTGTTTTGCAAGAGCATTGTTAAAAATAATACTGTCTGGCATTTCCAAGGCTGAAACTTCATGGATAGTCAGTATTGACTTACTTTAAAAACCTTAAAATTCTGGCAATGCATTTTCTGCTTTGCTTATGTCTATAGGCAGCTTTATCCAAAAAGACAGAGAGAGACCTGGCACGAGAGGAGCTTCCTTTTAATTCACTAGCAAAGGAAGCAAATGAAGCTTCCTTCCAGTGCTTCTGAGTGTTTTAGATGTGGTTAACTACAAGTTTATGGAAAGCTGGCTGCAGGCACACCTACAACTCTGTTTTGTACATAATGTGAGCTGGAATATGCAGAAATACTGAAGGTGGCTGGGCTGGGTAGTCTCCGTCTTGAGCAGGACCCAAAAGCAGAGCCTGGGAGGATGAGAATGGTCAAAGGTTGTGTCCTTTGTCATACAAGAAGCTAAACCTTCTCTCTGAGCTTAAGGAGAAATGATGAAACTCTGGTTTTTAATTGTTTTATTCAGGCTCTTAAATTGTTAATGTGTGTTAAGTTTGGGGTTGACATGCAGCCTCTCAGACAGCATTCCCCCTCAGATGGATGTGGGCTGGTGGACCTGCTTGCAAATGGAAGCTCTTTGAAAATGGTGAGGGCTGAAATGTGCTGCTCCTGCCACTCCATTCCAGAGCAGCATGGCTTGCTCACTCTCCTCCTCCCCTTTAATTCCCCTGCCACACATGTTCTCAATTACTGCCTGCACTGAAGCTGCAAACGTTTCTTGTGCATCTAACTTTCTATACTGAGCACTGGAGATACACTGTAGAAATTTGTGGGAGAACTATTATGTCCCATGCTGGGAAAATTATGTTTATGGTTCCTGTAGGGAAACAAGTTCATTCTAGTCCACAACAGATTTCTCTTTCTTCCTCCTTCTTTTGTATCTTGGAGCAATATTGTAAGAACCTCTTACCCCAGTGCATTGAGCCTGGATTGCTCCCATCTTTGAAATAAAAAGCATATGCTTTGCAGTCTGTGTTTTTCAGTGCTGTCCACAAAATAATCACTGGGTTTTGGCTGAACACAATAATGGCTACTATGAACCCCAAATATATGGGTTTGGATGTACAGCAGCATTACATTTTATGAAAATTCAGTTGTATTTTAGTGTTGCTAGGATTTAAAAGTCAATATTCTGCAGCAGAGGGCATTAAAGGAATGATATTGTAGTGCCTGGTTTGGAAGGGAAAAGGAAACGGGGCTTACTCTTTTTCTCAGTGTTTGCATTGTTCTGATAGGATAATCCTTCAAGATCCCGGTGGGAAAATGTATTCACAAGCCTTTGTTGTACATTAAATCATGCTTTGTTTGCAGCTGTACACCTTAGGTCCACACTCACATCTGTAACGTGTTCCTCAGCTCAGATTTTGATTTGTAGAAGAGAATTTTGTGGTTAAGGAAAATTCTGTGTTGTACTCCACCTCTCTCTTGTGCTGAAAGTGAGTTCAGCGCTGACAGTGATCAGGGGATATTGTTCCTGCTGTACAGAGAAAGTTTTTAAAGCACAGTTACCTTTTACTTAAATAAATTATGGGCTTGTTCAAATGGAAAGAATTGCTTTTGCATCTCATGTGTGACTAAGTTGGCTTACAATAGATGGGCTTCTAAGAGTGCTGCCAGGCTGAGATAGCAAAGAGAGAAGAGGAAAAGGTGTATCTGGATCAATTAGTTAATTTTCAGATAATAAATGAATAATCTTTTCCAATGCATACAAACTAAACTTCTTTTTCATTTACTGCTCCCACTTCCCCTTCAGAGATCTGATTACAGCATTGTCTCCCCAAGCAAAGAGCCTTTGCCATTTTGTTGTGAATGCTCCTTGACCCTCTGTGGAGATTTGAAGATTTGCTTTCCTGTCATTAACAGTGATAAAGCTGTGAACAATATTGTTAAAGATGCTTGTTGGAGTGGACATCAAGACAAGCAGATTAAAGGACTTTAAGAAGTGATGTGCACTTTGGCCATTATCCTCTGAGAAGGAAATTAGTGAAGGCAGCACTGTACAATGCATCAGATGGTTTCAGTTTCATGGAACTTATTTTTATGATTTTCATGAACTTTGGGGATTCACAGGTTTTTGCTATTGCTCTGCTCCTTTGTTTCTGATATGTTGCTTAAAGAGAAATGCTGGAGGTACAACAGCAATAAAACATGAGCAAAGTGATGCATGAGATGCTCATTTAATTCCCATTAGCACAATATATGCGACTATGATGAGGTTTGTTTTGGTTTTATATCTCTGCTTCTCAACAGGGATGGTTCAGATCACAAATGGAAGCTGAGTCATAGGATAGCCTGGAGGACCAGAATGGAGCAAAGCTTTTCAATCTGAGTCTCTGGAGCTCATAATGTAACTCTGGCAGGTTTGGTGGGAGGTGGTTTTTATATTGGCAGTCTGGTGTTCTTTCAAAGTGGATAAGAGTCTTGCCTCATTGTCCAGTTGGTAAAGCCAAAGACATTGCAGACTGCATTAGCAGACTGAAATAATTCCTGATGTAATAGATGGGTTTAGCTAAAATGAGAACTTTCCTACCTGCCATGGAGGCTTGGGTCAGTAGCAGGGTTCTGGTTTAGCAATGAGAGGCTGTCCTGTGACTGCCCTCGTGGAGCTGGCTGGAATGACTGCAGGAACGTGTTATCTAAGGTTCCTGTGTCTTTTGGATATTTCTGTTATTGGCTGCTCTCCCATCTCTTGTGTCTGAGGGCTGTGACACCATTCACACTTCAGATGTCTTAGTCCCCTCTCACATTTATTTGTTCCTAATAAATTTTTGTAGAGGAGAAGAAGGATGGAAGAGCTGTTCAAGTAGAGGTTTCATGTTCACAGAGCAGAATGTGCAGAGAGGCCTTGCAGGCAGTTTTCTGTTCTCCCCAAGTGCTCTGGGCTGAGTGGAGGTTTCCTTGTCCTTCCTGCATGCTAATGGTTCTTATGGTTCCCACTAATGGTTTTACATTAGCTCAGTGTAGCCTGAGCAGAACCTGAGCAGTGCTCAGGATGGCCCTGGCTGTCCATGTGCAAGGCTCCTGATGTCACTGATGCTGGCAGTGCTCAGGGTGGCCCTGGCTGTCCATGTGCAAGGCTCCTGATGTCACTGATGCTGGCAGTGCTCAGGATGGCCCTGGCTGTCCATGTGCAAGGCTCCTGATGTCACTGATGCTGGCAGTGCTCAGGATGGCTCTGGCTGTCCATGTGCAAGGCTCCTGATGTCACTGATGCTGGCAGTGCTGTGCTGCTCTGCCTCCTGGAGAGACCCACATCCTGCTGCCCATGAACTGGGGTCTGGCATTTTCTCTTATGCCACCTTATGGTTCACCTTCACCTTAAGTTTGCCTTAAATTCACTTTATCCTGGTATCCAAGTAATTTGCTTTGACATGAAGAGTGGCAGATGATTTTTTCCCAGTCTCCTGGCTCTGTGGAGCTGCCCTGGCCGTGCTCTGTGGCTCTGTGCTGCCCTGGCAGGAGCTGCAGAAATGTGCCAGGCCCATGGTGAAAAGCTGAAGACAGGGAGAGACAATCCTACCTGGAGTATTGTGTGGTACAGACACTCTCTACTGCTGTTCTTTCAGATAATAAAGGCAGATTTCTATAAAGAAAAGTATGCTCTGTTTTTGCCCTTTGCCTGTGGTGTATTGAGTGAAGTTGGTGTTGAGTTTAATGAAGGGAGGAGAGCCGGTCCAAATGTCTGACTGGGTTATCTTCAGTGAATTACATGGACAAAAACCAGGTTTCTGTGGCTTCTTTTTACCTCATCAAACCATGCTAATGAACCCTGGGCTGGTTTTGGTTATATTTCTGTGAACCCTGAATGTTTTTGTTTTGTTTTAGTTTTTTTGCTTTGTTTTGTTTTGTTTTGCTCTCAAAGTCAATTTTCCCTAAAAATTCTTTTCAAGTTGAGTTTCCTTACTATGATATGGGTCAGTCAGCAGTGGCACTGGAGGAAGATGATTTGCTCATCCATGTTTTCAGTGCTCAGAACAAAAATTTGCTTTCTTTGTACACTTTGCCTTTTGGGGAATATAGTCCTTAGTGACCCTAAAGCAACTGTATGCAAGACCCATTCCTATAACTTGATTTTGTTTCTGTATCTGCAGATATAAAAAGCCATGGACTCATGAAGACAGAATTCACTAAACTTCTTGACTTAAGTTCACTTCCATTCCTCTTATATTGCAAGTCAAACCATTTAAGTTGCAAAGAGGACTGTGGTCAAGCTGACAGGAGTTCCTTCTAGGAAAAGCTGAACATCAGCCCTGACTTGTGTTAACTCTTGGGGGACAAAGCAGATCCTGGGAGCACCTGTGAACTGGCAGGAGAGCCTGCTGGATCAGGGACAGCACTGATGTGTTGTACCTGCCCCAAACCTGCTCCAGTGCTGCTCTGGCCATGCAAACAGTCACCCTGTCAGTGTTTGCTTTGTGTAAGGCCATCCAAATCAGTAGAAATGTATGCACCACTTGGTAAAAGGGGGCAGCACAGGTTGGATGCTGACTTGGGAAGGGCTGAGTATCCGTGCTGCTCGCACACCTTGTGACTCCTGCAATGTGTGCTTGGTCTGCAAGTCCAGGAGGGGCTTCTCAGCCAGGAGGGCTCTCCAGGCACATTGGCTGCACTGATTCTGCCAGGCCTGTGTCTTCAATGCAGACAGGAAGCCACTTACAGCTGCTTTTTATGTCAAGGGATACAGAGCTGCAAAAGGCTTTTGCCATAATACCCATCCTGAGCCCAGACAGGTGCCCAGTGCTCATCACCCAGATGCCCCACAGTGCTAAATGTACCCCTGGATGTTCTGAGGTGAAAGGCAGGTGCCCCAACCCTCCAGAGTCACAGTGGTAGCTGGGCACCCAGTTTTCACCACCTTGTGCCACATACCAAAATATCCCAAGGTGCAAGGGTGGCTGTGGCTTTCACTTGGCCTCCTGCCTGCCCATATCAGAGCAGCCTAGTGATTTTGACTTCTAGACAGGTAGGCAAAATCAATTAATAATTATTCTCAGAGAACCTGAAGTTGCCAAATTTATGCTGTAAAATAAATAGAAAATAATTTCAAGTGAGAAGGGGTGCCTGTTATTGACTTCATGGCTGTTTCCCTACAAACGAGCATGCTGATGTTTTCCATGCAGTCAGGGGACAAAGACAGACCACTCCATCCATGTTCACCCACATGCTGATGAATTTGAGTTGAGAATTACTGTGTGATGACAGGAAGAAAAAATAGTACATCACAGGCAGTATTAAGCAACAGTTCTCAAAGTTTGTGAGAATAACAGAACATGAATGACTTGGTAATTCTTCTCTGTTTCCTGTCTCCAACAGCTAGTGCTTTTAAGCACAAATGCAGCTGGTTCCATCAGCAGTCTGACACCTGAATTTTTTCCTCATAATGAGTCTAGAAAGTTCACATAGTATTTGGCAAAGTAATACCTAACTGAATGTATTTCTTTCTTATTTCTCCCTTCCTCCAGCCTTCTCTCCTGCCTTACTGTGTTCTCTACTTACCTGGATGGTAGAAATGAGTTTTCCCAGATGGGAACAGGCTGGCATTACACTGTGCAACTCATCTGTGGCTGCTGAAGAGGAAGGGGGGTCTGCTGTGGCACACCTGGTGCTCCAGTGGCAGCATTTGCAGTGCATGTGAGAGGTGCAAGCCAACCCTGTGCTCTGGGCAGGCACAGTCCCTGGGTAACAGTGCAGTCTCAAAGGCCTGAGGAGAGAGTGTGGGAAGCATCAGCATATACACCTATCTAAATGCTGCTTTGTTCTAGTATTTTTTTACCTTTAAGATTAATGGAGGGTCTTGTTCCTGTCTGCACCTCTGAATCATGAGTGCTGGATTATTCCACCCTGCCTTGTCTTTTCCTGCACCAAGATAAACATTTCCCAAGCAGAAGGCATTGACCAGGGAAGATTCTTTATGGAATTAAGATTTGAGGGGCTCTGTTATATCAAAATGGAATGGTGTCTTCCATGAAATGTTTGTTGCTGGCATGAAATTTTACATTCCAGCTAAAGCTAAAAGGAAGTGTTTCAGTTCGAAACTACAAGAAATTATTTCCTGGTTTTGATTTACCAAGACCTTGTTCCCTCAACTTCCATTACCTTTTTTTGACAAGTAATGTGGCAGAAAATAGAAAAGAAAATGATGAATGAGAAGTAGAGGTGAGGTAATTCCCTTTTACTTTTTTTTTTTCAGTTACTTCAGGAAAATTGAAATCGTTGCTATAACTGATAGTTTTTTAGGTTTTTTTGGTTTTTTTGAGCTGCCTATCTCTGATCACCATATAGGCTTTCAGACACCTTGTATCCACCAAATCCTTATGAGAACCAGTATCCAGAACCACTAAATATCCAGTAAAAATGCTAAAACCTGTGTGAAGTGAGGTCCAGCCTGGGTGCAGGACTGCTGTGTCCTCCCTGAGCTGTGAGGATGCTCACTGGAGTCCCAAAGTGTCAGTGAGCTGTTTGGAGGTAACTTTGCTCAGTGTGTGAATGGAAGAACTCCTGCCAAGCTTGTGTCACTTGCATTGTCTGGGCACCAGAGCAACAAAGTTCAGATTTAGGTTTTTGGTTCAGCCCCATCACTAATACAGCTGGTGAGTGGTGATCCAAGTAAAAGTTGCCCAGCAGAGCTCACTAGAAATAATTTATCAGCTGGGAAGAAAAATCTGTGCTAAGAATAACTTTTAATTACATCAGGTCAGTAAATTATTCTACAGATTCATACCCAGGACATATTTGGGTACAGAAGATATATTAACTTCAGTATATCCACACCTAGAGTTATTGGTTTGTGTATTGTTCTCAGTGAGTTCCCCCAAAATCCTGTCTGTATTTAGCTCTTTCAGTGGGCAAATAACAGATGAGCACAGTAAGACTCACATGGTTTAAACTGCACTGGTGTTTCCTGCAGCACCTCTGGGCTGAGCACCACAGGGGGGGCTTGGACATCTTTATCTCCCTTAAAATTCCCTTCAGAAAGCTGAGCTGTCCACTCTGTTCCAGAATGTAACATGCCTTAGTTTCTTCATGTAGTAAATTTTCTTACTACTGCTACTTCAGTGTAGTTTTTGCTTGTCTCTTCACATTTGGCAAGAATTTTTTTCTACACATAAGTAGAGGTAAAACAGATTTTCTTACAGAATCTTCCTAAATACGATGGTGGAAGTCTGTTGAAGGGGAGGAAATAAACCAGCCAAGTTGCATGTTGTTTTCTGATTGGTGTCTGGGAAGTATTTTTTAAAAAGCTATTATGACAAATGAAAGAAGGATATATTTTAGCACCCCCAGTAAGTTTTAGAAAGCAATACTGCAAATGTTGTGCCTTGACTACTGAAATCATCGTGACTTGGGCTTTGCTAGTCATACAAAATAAATTCCAAGTGTCCCTTTCTAGAACAAAAAAAAAAAATCTCCTGTGGTTATGTTGTAGGATAACTCTTGAATTTTGTAGCTGTGTTGCACCTGCAGCTTGGGAAGTCTGGACTGACCAAATCTGACTACAGAAAAATAGAAATTTTACCTGACTGTCTCATTGGTATTATTTCAAGCTACTGCTAATCTTTAATTTACAGCAGTAATTTGATTTGCATGGACTCTCATAGTGCAGGCTATGTGGAACTGTTCTGAGGAAGACTTGAACCACAGTTTGATACTGGTTTAATGAAGGTAAATATGGTAAATGCAAAACTGACACTTTTTGAATAATCCTTGTGTATTTTTTCCTATGTGTCCTGGCTTTATCAGTAACCTGTTTTTAAGATCAGTATCTACTTCAGCATAGCCACATCTGTTTATTTCTTTGCTTAGTTTCTGTACTACAGGTCACCCATTCTGTGTTTTGCCTTGACTTCTGTTCCTTCAGGGGACTGATCATATTTCTATTATTCTGCTCCCAGTTGTCTTAAAATCTAAATGAAGTCTCAGATGACTTCCACAGCTACACAAAAGTAGCAAAGAGTGGGCTTGACTAAAGATCTCCCCTTTTAACTTTACACAGTGTAATTTGCAGCTTAAATTGTCATTATTATTATCATTATTATTGATTAGACAAGACCATTGTGGTTATTGTGTTGAAAGTTTTGGCATAGCACAGGCTGTAGGAGTTCCCTGAATTTATTTCTGTTCATGAGTACTGTTGTTGTTACTGTTCATTTTCTTATCTCATGGCTGTTTCCAGTAAACTGTTCTTAGGTCAACCCATGGTTTTAGTGGGAGCACTAAATTGGAGAATACCACTCCTAGACCACAACAGCCTTATTTGGCACCCATTGTGGGGCACAGTGGGTTGAGATAACAACAAATCTGTCTGCAGTGAGCTGGAAACAAATTTGATCTGAGCATTTGCTGTATTAGGTGAGGAGCCCCTGGTCATGGTGTTGCTTGGTCTGTTCATGTGGGTGTGGAACCTCAGCCTGGACATATTCCCAATGTGCTCCTCCCAGAGATCTTCTTCAGAGCAGGGAGAGGGATCAGGGTGGCTTTGTTGATGTCATGTGGGACATCAGTTTATGACATGAGAACATCAAGGGCAGTGAGGGTCATTGGGATGTGTGTTCAGTGTTGTTCTCCTGCCCTGGCCTTGAGTGCTACCTCTGGAAATCCATTAATAATTGTACCCAGTCTGTGGGGGAAGCAGGGCAGGATGATTCTCCCCAGCTTTTCCCTCCTTTTCCTCCTTCAGGCCTGTTACAACAGCTTTTGAGAATTCTGAATTCCCTTTGTGTGTTAAGGAAGGCATGCACTTGTTGCTGTCTGCCAGGTTTCCTCAGGGTGGTTCACACCATGCTTAGAGTCAAGAAAGAGATTTCTAGGAAAGTTATTCAGAGTTCTGCCCCAGGGGTGGATTGTCATGAGTTTTGGGGAAATTCTCTGCTCCAATGATTTGGGAGTTCACCCATTCCGTTCAGCTGCTTCTGTGCAAGTTTCTGTGTTCCTTCCAGGCTTTGCATTGGCCATGGTTCCCTACACGTGGGGGGACCAGCTGCCCAGTGCTTCTGGAAGGAATCTTGTCCATAGGACAAACAGCTTTGCAACACTTTACCCTGCTGAGACAACAGTTAACGGAGTAGTTTCTTTGTAAATAAGAAAGTAGGGCTTGTGGTCTTTCTTAGAGACGTGTAGGGTCTGTGCTGACCTTTGAAATGCCCCTGAGCAGTGTTCCCAGAAGCGTGTGCTCTGTGCATCTGAACAAATGGAAGTGACGCTCACCCCGGTACTGCCACCCCTGGGATCTCAGCAGGCCTGGAAGAGCAAAGCTCTGGAGGAGACACTTCTGGAGTGGAGCTGCAAGCCCAGCCGAGCCCTCCACTTCCCTGCTCGCTCTGTGGAGGCTGGAGCGTTGTTTGCAAACCAAAATGGTGCTGCTGCTGCATCCTACAGGCACTTTCCCGCTCTGAGTGTTGCTTCCATACACAGTGTAAGCTTTGCAGTTTCAAAGATTTAATCTAATAATAGATTGGTCTACATTTGTGGCGTTGCCAGAAAAAGGCATATGTTGTCAGGCAGTCGAAGTCAGCAACAGTGCTGAAGTGGAAATGTGCTGAAACATTAAGAAGGCAGAAATCCAAAATAATCCATACGAGGTTTGGCTATTAGGAAACTAAAAATACTGTCTTCCTACATATAGGATTTCCACATGTACTTAGAGAGATACTGTTTGCCTGATGTCTCAAAATTATTAAAGGGCAATTCTTTTCCTTTCTTGGCTTTGGTGTGGTAATAGAAGATGCTATTGGCATTCAGCTTATCAAAGGCTGGTTTAAGAGGAAAGAGAAATTACTGAAATAACGTGAATGGAAGAGGCATGTGTAGTGTAAAGCAGGAGAGGGAGCTGACATTGAGTTCTTCTGTTTTATCACACAAGGTTTGCAATTCCACTTTTTCATGTTTAGGTTTCCTCTGAGAAAGAAAATGCATCATTGGCTTGAAGAAAGTGAGTGTGTACCCCAAGAACCACTGGGTTTCTCTGTGTGGTGAAAGACTTTGCTTTTAAAGTTGGATGGTTCTGTGGTGCTGACCTTTCATAGAACTGCCCTGAGCTGGATATTGGGCTTTGAGATGGTATATGAAGATATGAGGTTTTGACATGCATTCTGAGACAGCAGTTATGGGATTTCATCAAAATACCATCATTTTTAGATGTGTTCTCAGAAACTGGCATGTGTCACAATCATACTTATTCTGCTGGGGTCAGTGTGTGCACACAGACTTGTGTTACTGTTCCACTGAAAAATTCTTCCATAAATGCTGTCACAGATCAGGGAAGGTTAGGGGGTTTTAAATAAATGTTTTCTCCTTTAGGACCTCTAGCTTCTCCCTAGTCAGCATGCATGGGGCTTGGTCAGGTAGTAGTAGCAAAGAGTTTTATTTCAGTGACTTCTCTAGGGAATTCATCCACTAAATAGCAAATACTTCTGCCTCCTGGGACCCACCTGGAGCAGCATTCCAGAAGTCCTTTTTACCCAGCTTGGATTGCCCCTTGCACAGGTAGCAGCTTTGTGCAGTTAAGAAGTGACAGTAAAAAATTGAACTGCTGCTATTTTCTGCTTCTTTTGGCACTATTCCTGCAGAGAGTTGAGTTGGTAAATGTGGCTGTCACAGCAGCTATTACCAATGACACAAAATAATTAAGTTGTGGTTTCTGTTGTGGTGGGGCCACGTCTGTATTTTATAATGATATGTCTGTGTTAGGAGGGAGTGTTAGCCTGATTGTTGTGATGGATGCTTGCAGGAAAACAGGACAGGTCTCTAAGGCAGGTGTCTAACACTTTCCATGTACATGCAGGCCTGTTGGTTACATGGCAGGCCACTAATTGAACTGTGAGTTGCTGCTTCTCAGTTTTCTGATGAGGTGATGAGGAGGGCAGCATCCATCTCATTTTTCTCCATGTTGCTTTTGGAGGGGATAGCTGCTATGTTCTTTCCAGCAAGTCATAAGAATGCTGAAGCCAGGTTTTAGTCTGATTCTTTATTCAAGTGAATACCTTCATTTTTTAATGACTTGAGCCACCAGTATGGGGTTCCAGACTTCCTTGAAGACTTTGGGACACAGATGCTCAGCAGTGCTGAAAAGCCCTGGTAGTCCCTGGCTGTTGAATCCTGCTGAACTGTGCTTCATGCAGAAATTATACCGTGAACATGCTGTGAAATTTGAGGGCCTTGAGAACAATCTTTCTTTTTCCAGTATTTAAAATATTTTCTGTTGGTTGCCTCAGATAGATTGGATAGTGTTGTAGTGTAACTGTGAAATCCTGCTCTTTGGTTCTTAGAGGCACAAGCTCTTCCTGTTGCACCCAATTTAGCTTTCCAGAGGGAAGAATTTCCTCTGTGGCTTAGGCAGCAGACACAGTCCATGTGCTCTGGCATTCTCCTGGCCAGGCCAGGAGCCCTGTGGGTGCCAGGGGTGCTGCCCAGCACTGTGCTGATGCTCTGCTGAAGGTGGACATGAGCTAACCTTGCTGCTATTGCTGGGGACCAACTGGATAGAAGCTGGGTTTTTTTCAGTAGATATTGCTGTACATATGTTGGTGTGTCAGGGAAAAGAAAAACTTTTCAACTATGTGTGGTGTCAAGCTTTAAGGCTGAAGCTTTTTTGTTTGTGTGTCTTCAGGGGAAGAATCCCACATCACATTTGATTTGTATCTCCTGTTAGAGGTGACATTGTGCTAAATGCTGAACAAGCTGGGGATGCTGTGCTGCACGTGCCCTGTGATGTCAGGAGATGAGCACAGAGCAGAACAGAGGCCAGAGGGGATCAGGTGGGGGCAGCTCAGCCTTGTGCTGTTTGCTTGACAGCTCTTACCACTGTTCCTCTCCTGGAGCACCCCAGGAAGGGCAGAGCACCAGCACAGGAAACTGGGATGCTGTCTGCTGCTGGGAAAAGCCTCTGAAGCAGTAAGAAGAGATACTGGGGCTTGGTTGAGAGATAAGATGTCAAACCTTGATAAGGCAAGAAACTTCAGTGGGGGACAAGGGAGCCTGTGAGGTGCATGTGTGAACCATGGAAAGGCTTTTGGAGGGTGCTGGAGTGATCAGTCAGTGAGCAAAGCTCTCTGCTCTGTGTCAGTGCAACACAGCAGGTCCTAGCTGTGATGGGAAGCCTTAAGGGATGTGGTAATTAAGAAAAGTAAATAAGAACTAAGTCATAAAAATAATAAGAGTTTTACCAGTTCCACTGTGCATAGGCAGGCAGCAGGGAATGTGGGTCACACAGTGTGAGTTAGCCAGGAATAAAATCCAGGTCTGTTCATGCCTCAGGCTGCTCCATAAACACCAGACTGTGACTCTTCCCTCCAGCACAGCTTGGATGGGAAAGGAGCTCCATTTTAGGTGAAGCTGAGGCTCTGCTCAGTCCAGCTGCTGATCATGTTCTGCTGTTTGCCTTTGCCAGGTGCAAGTTCTTCAGCCTCACAGAAACCCCTGAGGACTACACCATCATTGTGGATGAAGAAGGCTTCCTAGGTGAGTATCAGCATGTGCCACTTTGCTATCCAGCCCGGGGGTGGCAGAGGAAAACGTGTCATCTCTCTGAGACTATAAACCCAAGTGTTTGTAAAACAGGTGTGTTTGTCAGTGCTGGTAGCAGGGCTCTGAAAGGTGCTTTGATCACTTAAGCACACTGTCTCTGCTGCCATGCTGTGCAAGGCAGTTCACACATGGAATAGGAATACATTTGAATGCTGGGAGAGGATCACACACAAGTCTTAGAGAGCAGTTTAAGCACGTTTGAGAAAGCAAAACCATCTACATACAATTGTGTTAAAATGAGCTGGCCTGTGTCCACAAGCATACCACATCTTCTATCTCCAGCTTCTTCTACCAACCTCTCTTTCAAAGGAGCACTTGGAGATGAGCAGTTTGTATCATCCCACAGCCAGCACAGTGCTGTGGAGCTGTGAATTGACTCCTCTGGCTCATTACTGTGATTTATCCCCCTTTCTCCCACCCAGCCCTCCCTGTACTGAATGTGCCATCCTTGCCTGAGGTGGCTGCAAGGGTCAGAGGTGCAGTTGGCTGTGTGTACAGGAGGTGGTTGGCATGTGCTTGAGAGCTGCAGATTCTTGGCATTGTGCAAGTGCTGATGTAGAGGATGGTTTGGCTTTGTAGATGGAAATAGTTTGTAATAACCTTTATCATGTGTGGAGGTTTTGTTTGTAACAGTGTTATTGAGGTGGCGGAATGAGGAAGTGATGGGCAACTATTATTATTATTATTTTTGTTCAGTCACTCCATTCTGTGGTTGAAATTAAAAGACTACACATTTGGAGGTTGGAGAAAATTCATTAAAATATGAAAGAAGAGGATTTCATTCCCAAATAGAAATTAACTCTTGAGAACCTTCTTGTGACACTGTAATATTCAATGTAATATCCAAACCACAAGGAGAAAATTTGAAACTACACCATCTTTATTTAGTACAGAGTTTTATGATCAGTGGCCTTGCTGAAGTAGTCCCTTTTCTCTTTCAGGAATACTCATAAACATGTTCTAGAACAAGCTACATTTTAGACCAGTACAATGGTACCTGAAGAATTTAATAAGTTAATCACTAGGCTGAGAATGCTAAATGGATGTTTACAGCTATATATGTTTGTAATTTTGGGGTTTTGAGGTTTATAATTTGTGGGATTTGAGGTTTGATTGAAAGTTTGTCATGTACTTTTGCTCCCAGAATAGGAGGTGATAGACAGTTCTGCTGCCACAGTGTCCCTTGTATTTTTTTGAGGAGCATATGCATAAGAATTTTACTGCTATACATATGTCAGCTTTTTTGTTATCAGTGGAAACCAGGGAAGATCAGCTCTGATTTGGTTTTGCCCTAATAGTAGGATGCAGAGCCTCCCTCTAAGAGCTTCATTTTAAGAGAAGGCTCACTAAAGGAGGAGAAGAGTTTTAGGTTATTTTCCAAGGGGCACAGCACGTGGCCGAGCAAGAAACCCAGAGATTCTCATTCTCAGGAGGGAGTCTTCACTGAAGCTGCAGGTGGGACATGCCAGGGGCACACTCATCTCCAGCATCAGTGTCTGTGTCTGACACCCATGGCACTCACTTCTCTGCCCAGTTGGCACAACACACATTTCTCAATTCAGTCACTGGTGGCAAGTTGAGTTGCAACCACCCCTGTACAGTCTCCAGCAGCCACACTGCTGTTTATCTCTCTGGAAATTATTCCAGCTTGGAACAAAGGTGAGCTCAAGCCCAAGTGGTCTTGCTCATCCCTAGTGAGGGACTGCTGCACTGTGCACCACTGGTTGTGCTTGGAGCAAAGCCCAGGTCTGGCACAACCACTGTCCTCGAGAAGCTGCACGTCCCACTGGTGCCCAGGTTCCCTCTGTGAACCAGGCAGTGCTCCTCAATTCAAAGCAGCAGTTCTCTCTGCTTGGATCTTCTGTCAGCTTGGCTCTCTCTGGCACCTGAACTTAGTGCTGATAGTCACAGTGCCCCTGCACCTTCCTTTGGGCTGTGGGTTTGGCATCCCTGGTTTTTCCAATAGATGGTGTGCTGCTGGGGTGCTAGAGCAGGGCTTTGCAGGGGAAAAGGTCCCCTTCCAGGCAGTGCCCAGGAGGAGGGAGCATGCTAAGGCCATGCCCTGCTGCAGCATGGTGTGGGAGCCAGGAGCAAAACCCAGCCTGGGCAGTAGGGTCACAGAGCTGGTGCCTTCATCACCTTTTCTGTGCAGAACTGATCATCTGCTGGCAAGACCTGTATACACCACATCCTGCTAACTCTCCTACCACACCCCCCATATCCTTTGGATTTGTGTCCAGCCCATGTTCTTCTTTCTGAATTGTCACCAGCACATCCAGAGCTTCATCTCAGGGTTAGCCCTGTCCCTCCCTGTTCCTCAATTCAGTATGGTGTAAGTTCTTCATGGTCTGGGGAAATCCAGGATCTAACATACAGGATGCTCTGTAACAGTGAAAGGGCTCTGCTTCATTCCCTGCTTTCCCTCACAGTCTAGCTATAAATGTGGCAAGGGGAAGTTTACTTTGCCATTGTATAGCCTGTAATCAGCACATGGGCTTGAACAGAATCAAAATCTCTGAGTTCCAGCATCCCACCTTCTTGCACAACAGCACCAATCATGTCTGCCTCGAGTGCATCACCTCCTTCTTGGCCTGAGTCGTGAAGTGCCAAATTCAGCTCCAGAATCACAGGGTAAATGTTCACCTTTGATGAGCAGTTCAGATAGCAAGTCCAACAGTAAATGACTTTCTTTCCAGGTAACTTTTTTTTTTGCCGTGCTTAACAAACTTGATGTAAGTCTCTGAAGGACAGGTTTTTCTGTGTGGAAAATTAGGACCTTTCTTTCTCAGGCACCTGTATGAATTTTTGCTGCAGCAGCAGTGAGAAGGTTGTCCTGTCAGCTGGCATCTCCCATGTTAGCCAGGCCCTTTCTCCTGCACATCACAACCACCACTGATGGGAAAAGAGCAGGCTGAAGAAATACTGGCACTTTCATGAATCCTTGAGGTTAACAATTCAAACATACTGACATGCAGTAATTGTTCTTAACTGTTTTGTCAAAAAATAATCCCTAGGCTTGATTCCCTTAGAGCAATGAGTGAGTGAGGTTGGTAAAGAAGTCATTATTTCTTCTCCCCAGAAAATGTCCAGAGTGCAAAGCCATAACCTGCTTAAGCATTCATTGTGCTGAAAGGGAAGGGCTGCAGCCTCATTCTTTGCTTTAATTCCCTGGTGGTGAGGTGGGGATTATATCTGCACAGAACCCTGTTTGTTCCAGTGGCCATTTCTTGGGCTTTGGCCTGCTAATGAGGAAGAATTTTATTCAGCAAATAACAGAGGGAATGGTGCACAGAAAGCTCTTTTCCTGGCTGATACCAAGATGAACTTGCAGAAGTTGTTAGGCCATGGGCCCTCCTGCATGAAGACAAATGTCTCAGCTCCTGGGGTGCTTGGACAGCCAGGTACAATCCTGGCATTAATTCCCTGCTGCACAGCCAGCACATGGCGGAAAAGTGCAGCAGCTGCTGCTCCCTGAAATACAGGAATCTTGGGTTGGTTTGCTTTTTCCCCCAAAGTCTGGCTGAAAGCAGGAGCTGTTTGTTCATGTGCAGATACACCATAGCCCCTGTGCTCTCTGCATAGTCTGTTCCTTTTTCACAGAGCAGCAAGGACAGGCTCCTGTCTCTGGGCAGCTGCACAGGCAGAGCTTCTGGCCTGTGGGCTTGTTGGTCCCAGTAGTCTCTGTTTGTCAAAGGTTTTAGCTTTCACACACTGAAAGGAAACCCATGCCAGCACACCTGGAGCCAGCCATGCTCTTGGAAACCCTGTTTATGTACACCTGGAACATCTGCAAAAATGGGGCCTGGGACCCTCTGACACCCAGGTGAAGCTGTCCTGAAGATGCATTATTGTAAAGCAGCATGTTGCTAACATATTCAAGGTGAGGTTCCTGCCTTCCCAGCCTTGGCACATGGTTGGTGTCCCTTGCATGCAATCTTTCATGTAGGCAGTGAACTTTGAAGGTATCAAAGAAAGGGAACATAAATCAAATGCTGGGGTCAAGGGAGGAGTGGATCACTGTGAATTTCAAATTGGTGAAGATGCATATTCTAGGTTCAGGGAAATTTGGGTTAAGGGAAACACATCACCTTCATGTACTCTGGTCTTCTTTCTCCCAGAACTGGCAAGCCCAAGTCATGCAGATCACTGCAGTCAGCAGACCTTAGGTCCTGAGTGTTCCCTTCTGGATCAGAACCAGAGAGGAAAGGCCATTTCATGGCAGTGCTGAAGCAGCAGTGGGAGAAGTCCTGAGGTGCAGATCCCTGTGTGAACACAGAGCAAGACTCCAGGTCTCCTCACACTGAAGTTCTTCTGCAAGATGGATGTGAAAGTCCTTCCTTAAACCTTCTTTGCTGCTTGATATGGCTAGTAACTTCTCTAAGGCCAGAAATCCATTTGTTTACACACTTTCTAGAAGAGGCTCTTAGTCTCAGCTCATACTTCACAGTAAATTGCCCAGTACATCAAGAATAATGGAACTATTTGAAAAATCTCAGCTACTTAGAGTGGCAGAAAAATTTTCATTCTAATAAAAAAAGGATAAAAATAAAACAGCCATCTTGCTGGCAGTTCTTTGTTTTGATAACCATCATTCTCAGACAACCTGTTCCCTGTCTGACCTTGGATTCAGGACCATCATACTCTTTAGTACCACACTGAGTTCCTATTTCAATAACATCAAAATGGTAAATTGCTTTCACTGTCCTCTCTCTTTTCCTGTATATAAAATGGGTGAGAAATCAGCTTATTTATAAGTCCAAGCACAGAACCCATCTAGCTGGGAGCAATCTTTATTTAAAGACACAGAGGGAAGCAAGCTAATAGTTGCAACTGGTTTTCTGAATATTCCTTCTATGGCTACTTTTTCTTTAATTTTTTATTGCCCAGTGACTAGGCCTTTGTATGTGAGGCACAGTAGCATAATTTGCTTGCTGACATTTATAGTGCTGGATTCCTCCCCCGGCCGGCCAGGAGTGCCTGTGGTTGCTAGGCAGAACATGTTTTTCTCTACTAAACACGTGTACAATCATTCTCTTTGGAATCTCTGTATTGGCTAGACTGTGCTGTGTCTGGGGTTTTCGGGTTTTTAAGTAATGTGGTATTAATGACCTAAATTCAAATTAAAATGTAGGGATTTGCCTAATTAGAAATATATGCTTGGTTGACAGGTTTTTCTGCAATGCATGTCTGCTGATACAGATCAATAAACATTTTGGGGATCTGTGATTACTTGGGATTTCTGCCCTCTTCCAAGAGGCAGTAGGGTTTGGTAGTTAAAGCCTTTGGGGGAAGGGAGGGAAGGATGAGAAATAGATAATATTCCAAGGTCTGGTTTGTGTCACCTGGGGAAAGGAGCACTTTATCTTCTTCTTAGAGCTTGTATGTGAGTGGGTTTGCAAATCTTGACAGCATATATTATTCCTTATGTTTGTAACTTGCCACATACAGTCTTTTGGTTCAGTTTCTCTGCTTGCTCCTATTTAAAGAAGTACTGCATAAATAATACATATTTTTCACTGTTTCCTCCAGCAGATGGATGTGTATTGATATCTATTTTTGTTTCACAGCCTGTGGTGAGAAAGCCCAGACTTCTCTTCCTGAACCACTTGACTGGCCATGATTTCCTCCTTCAAATTTATTACATCTTGGCTGCTTCCTAGCACTTTCCAAAGTCCAAGATAAACGAGCAGATAGATACCAGGGCTCATTCTTATCAACCCCTCTCATAAATGCAGCTACAAAGCTTTTCTGGCTGAAATGATGGAAAGATACATTGAAATTTTAGGTTGCTCTCTAAGATCAAGATGCAGCCCAACAGAGAAGTAGCAGCCATGCTTTTTTTTTTTTTTTTTTCACTAGGGAACATTTGACCATCTCCTTGTTCTTGCATTGCATTTGTTTTTTTCTGGAGAGTGGGCTTAAGGGGAGAGGGTGGCTTCCCTTGTTTGTACTGGAGCTGGCCACAGTCTGCCAGGGTGGCCAACTGTGCAAGAAGGGCCAAGGCTGAACACATGCTCTAAGACCTTCTGAAGCATTTATATAAGAATGTAATTTGTAAGAATGTAATTTGTCATCTTCCCCTGCTTTTTAAGTGAATTTTATGTGAAGCACCCTGTGAGATGGGAAGCTCTGTTACCCCCATCTGAGGCTGAGAAGTGAAGCACAAGGAAGGCTGAGGGATCAGTGATACAAGCAGCAAAATGCGCCCCTTTTCCCATGGCTGAAAACATTCAACCATCAGTCCCCAACCTTTGCTTGTTTTGAATCTACTTTAAATTTAAGCCACATTTTTCTCAAGTTCACGACCTGGACAAGGAAGTGGATTTCCTCCACCTTGGTGTCTCATAAATGCTATGACCTCAGTCTAGAAATGGAAATTTCAGTAACTCATGAAAAGAACCAGTCTGTCATCATCTGCAAACAGAGAAAACGTCTCTTTTGTGGTAATCTGTTGCAAAATGCCAAATGCAAAACGCACTCCCCAGGGTTGGTCTCTGAGCAAATTTGCCAGATGTTCCTGTCAGTGCAGGAGATGCCTCAGGTTTCCCAAGGATCAGCAGTCATTCATCAAGGTGAGAAAAGTTCTGTTCCTGACAGGCTTGCAGGATTCTCCTGATCAAGTGAGATTGCAAAGCCAAACAAACTTAAATCCTGTCTGTACCCAGGCAGAGGTTGGAGGTTTTGTGCCCAAAAACTTCATCAACTTTCATTTCTCCTGGTGCCAGTGATCAGTCTTTTCCAGCTTTCTGCCCACCCTGGTACTAATGCTGGGTCAGGAGCAGCTCTCATAATCCCAGTGCAATGTTTCTGGTTGTTTGGTTTTCACTGGAATCACTTGAACTCCTTATCCCTGACTCTGGAAATGCAGACTGCTGCAGGTGCCTGACTCCAAACCAACAGTTGTCTTTTGAGGAGAATTTGCTTGATGCTTTGAGCTGCTTCTTGTGCCGTTCAGACAAAGAGGGGATGTTCTTTCCTTTGCATGCAGCATTGAGCTGGTGGTGACACACTGGCCAACCATCTCCTTCAGGGTTTGGCCTGGCAGTCCCAGTGATTTTGGGGCAGCCCCATGGGCCACTGAGCCTTTCCCAAGGGAGCAGCTTTGCTGCTGCAGTCACAGGGTGAAGGCACAAAGCACCAGAGCACCACGGTGAAGTTCCCTGCTCTGCTGCAGGCTTTTCTGTTTGACCTTGCAAAGTCTCTCATTGTGTCTCAGTTTCCTCGTCTGAAAAACAGGGATAATCCAATTAAATCACCTCATAACAGGCCTTGTAAAGATTAATTAGTAAACATGTGGAAATCCTTTGATAATGTAACAGGCAAGGGCCATTATAAATAATAATTGAGGTAGCTCCTGTCCCCCAGGATTCACTTTTACAATGGGTGCACTTGCAGCCTAGAGGACAAATCATCTCTGTAGTGGAACATATTGGAGATTACGGTGGGAAAAAATACCCTTTATGGGAAAAGTTATGTAATCTTTTAAAAATCTCCTATTTTAGCATTTACTCTTGCACAGGATTAAAATTCACAACATCAAGGTTACAGTCATACTGTTAGGAATTTAGTGGCTTCATCTTTAAGTCTTGTTTAAAATTTAATTATTTGTTCTACTCTGTCAGTCCAGTGAAATCTTGTCTGAAATACTGTCTTAAAAAAAAAAAAAGAGAGAGAAGAAAAGAATTATTTTTTCTGTTTTTTTTTTTTTTTTTTTTAATGCAGAAGGAATTGTAAATGTGAGTCCAGCTGCACTGGTTCTTCTTTTGATACTCTTTTATTTCTGTGGGTTTGGTGTTTCAGTACCTGTGTCCCCTTGCCAGCAGTAACCAGAGCTGGCAGCACTGCTGGGACTGTCTGGGCTAGGTCCTCTCCACCCCTGCCTTGCAGTCTGTGAGCAAAGCCTTTGCCAGGAGGTTTTGAAACCCAGGGAAAGTTTAGTCAGGAAGTGGGAAATGTGCTGATTTCTGCAGTTCCTGGACTGTCAGAGACAAAAGCCTCAGCTCTGCTGGGCTGTGCATCCCAGCTGCCCATGAAGCAGGGGGTGGCTGCCCAGGCAGTGCTGTCCTGGCTGGCAGCAAAAGGCAGGAATGGCAGCTTGGGAGCTCTGCAAGGTGGCACCGAGAGGGCACCAAGGTCTGGGCACTCAGAGGTGATGCTGTGCAGCTCCCAGCACCCCCAGCCGTGCTCTGAACGCATCCTGAGCCAAACTTTGCATCTTCCTTGCTTGCCACGAAAGGAAAAAGCCAATTTCTGCTCCCTTCTTCATTCTCATGAGCAAATGTCAGCTTTTGGAGGTTGGATCTGGTTTTAATTTTCCAGGTTTGCTCATTATTAGTGGTGTGCTATGCTATGAAGAGGAAGAAGGAGAATTTCTTCAGCCTGATTTCCTGACCAGAGCCTAACCTGGATTTGTCTTTCTAACCCAGCTCTCCAGTCAGAGTGGACATAATGATTATTTCTGGAACCTACCTTACCATGTTCCACATTTTTAGCCAAACATAATAACAATGCTTTGTTTTTGGAGTGTATTCATACTTCCTCTCTTATGAGACCTCTGTGATGTAAGAATTATTTTCTCCCACATATGAGGAAACTGATAAAAAGGGGAGCAAATTACTTGTTTCAGGTCACATACATGCTTTGTGGGACAAATCAGATTTTGCCTTAACTAGAAGCCCAAACTGATTTTTACTTATCTGCACTTCAAAATCAGACTTTATTTACCACTGTATTGCAAGGACCTGAATATCTGTTCTTACTGTAAAACTATTGTAAAACAGTTTCCTTGTGATCCTCCTGGTTGTCTGTGGTGAGTCCTTCATCTCTCTGTGTCCATGGCCAGGTGGGAGTTGTGCTGTCACTTTCTAACAACTTCTGTATACAGACTTTTATTGCTAGGCCAGTGTCTGGCCTGGCAAGACCTTGTCTCTGTCTCTTAAACTCAGATTTTTATATTAGCCTGAGTTTTTTGTTTCTCACAGCAGAAATCACAAGCAGAAAGCTAAGAAAGAAGGCCACCAGAAACATTTTCAAAGTGGGCATTTTTGTGCATTTCACATGACTGCACTGATCTCATTGGAAATGCACTTCTCCTTTTTGTTTAATTTTTAAAAAGTCAGTGTAAAAGTATAACCAGCTTAGTTTTTAGATTGCTGACAAAGTTTAAAGTTACAAGGATTGCAAGAGGTGAAGTAGTTGAAAATAAGATGAAAGCAGGATTTTCTGTATAAGCATTTCCTTTTATCAGTCCTTGATTGCTCTCTTAGTGGACACTTGTAATGGAGCCCTGTCCTCAGGAGGTGCTGCTGATTTTAGTGGAGAGAAGGCAGCCTTCCAATATATGGATCTGCAGGTTCTCCATCTATAAAGGACCATGGCATCAGCCCTCAAAAGGGCCCGTGTTTGTTATCCTGTGGCCTGACTGAAAACGATGGTTGCATGCCCTAGTGAGTTATTCAGTCCCTTGGAAAGCAGAGGAGATACTTGTCAGAGTCAGGATTTCAGAGCTGGCCTATGTGTTTGTACAGCTTTATTTAATTCCAACTTACCCTTGGGTTATTTAATTTCCTGACAGCTGCAAAAACAGTGTTCTCAGATAACAATGCCTTCTAATTAGGCAATGTGCCTTAAATGGTAGAATGTTTTATTTGACCATGACACTAATATTTTGTATGCAGCCTGGAGATGAGAAAGTCGAGCAAGCTGGACTTTGAGCTTCCTTTGGCAGAGCTGTGTCTCTCTTCTGGTGCTCAGTGAAGAATGCTGCAGGCATGGCCACTGCTCTGCCCACAGCTCTCCTGCTTTTGGCCTGTGGCATCAGTGCCTTTGAGCTGGAACCACCTTCCAGAAACATGTTTTATCAGCACTGCAGGACTGATGGGACCTGCACAGCACTCCAGGGCCATGCAGGCAACCAGAAAGCAGATGAGGTTTTCCTGTAGCTGAGGGTTGTAGCTTTTTGGGGGGTTCTGTTACACTGCACAGCTGCCCAAATGTTGCTTTTATGACTCATGCACTTAGTACACTATCAGGCAGTGATGGAAATAAACATACCAGTCAACTATTCTTCCAAATCATTTATTCAATTTGGAAAGGGTGTTAGCATCAGGTTATGTTAATTAGATCCTGACACATGATTTGTGCTTGTGAAAGGTTTATGCTTTGGGCTGTACAAATTGGTGATGTCTGAATTCCCTCCTGTGACAGCAGAAAGTGGCTGTTGGGGAGTCTGTCACCTCCTTTAATTCTTAGACATCCCTTGAAGTCTTGAATCTAAAGAAAATACGTAATTTTTTCCACTGTTTTACTCCCTATTTTAATTCTTTTCCAGAGCTCACAATTCTGACAATTCCCATACCACTTCTTATCACTGCAGAACTTTTAAGTTCTTTGTTTAAGATCCTGTTCATATAACTATGATGCAACATTGCACCTCTGATAAATACAATGCCTACTTAAAGGTGTTGGAACTTGAATTAAGTGTTTGCTAACCTGCAGGCAGAGTTTATCCCTGCCTTTCAGCTGAGCACTCCTTGCATCATGTCCTGTACCACTGACCAGGGGCTCTTTGGAAGGTTTCTCTGTGGATTCTCTGTAGCCTTTTGCTTTTAGGTGAGTGATCCTTCCCAGACACTGTAATACAAAGAAAGAGAGATTGCTGCATCAACTGCAGTGTAAATAACAATGAAACATTATTCTCTGTATTAATCTGGCCTCACCCAGTTCTTTGGAGATGCTGGTCTGTTTGTAGGAGCTCAGATTGGCTTGTGGCTACATGAGCAGTGCCCATGGGTTGTCCTCTGTGTAAATCAGCAAGGAGATGAGCAGGAAGTTTTAATTCTTCCTTCCCCACTACAGTTCCCTACCAGTCAATAACTGAGGGATTCCTAAATTACAGGTTGAATCCACATTACCATATTTACTAGCTAGCAGCATACCAATCCACCACAAAGTTGTCTAAAGCCCTTATGAAGCCTCTTCATTCTTTTGGTCTCTGTGAGCCCTCTGCTAATTTCAGTGGGGTTCATGTGCTGTCTGTGTGCACTGTACCATGGTGATGTCTGTTCTCCTCCCAATAGTTCCTAAGGGTCTTTGAGCATCAGCTTGTTCTTTCTCATAGAACAACAGTGTCTCCAAGACTCTTAGGAATGAGGATGAACAGAGCCTTAATAAAAATACAAAATAACATAGGTTGTGTCAGGTTATTCTACAAATGTTCCTCCATTGAGAGCTGACTGCTTATTGTTATTTTTCTTTAAAGTCCACCAGAAGATCTTTGGTGTCTAAGTCGAATTCTGCCTTTTGATGAGCTGTTTCACAATATATGTTCCCTTAAAATCCCATCTGTGACAGCTGTTATTATAGCTATAGTACTCTAAACAGAAAAAATCCAGTTGATTTTCTCATGATAGAGAAGAATACAATTCTGAAATAAGAACACTTCATCCCCAGAAGACAAATTAGAAGAATCACAATATATTTGGGTTCATACCCCCCTGTCTCTTTCCCCTTCCCTTTCTCTGTGAATGTGCCTATCAGTTTGAATCATATCACATATAAACCTTAAATCCTGACTCTGGGATCTAAGTTAGGTGTAAGATGCAACACACTTCTTCAGAGATGCAACTGGCTTCCTTCAGAGTGGCATAAAAACTCGGGTTTCTTTTATAATCCTTTCATAATCCTTCTCCAAGATTTCTGCACACCATCAAGGCACAGTGGTCAGTATGTTCCCAGTTTTGCTTGTCCATTTTTCTCTTGGGTTTGCTCTCCCTGGGATTTCCATCACTGTGTTCCACCAAACCATTCTCAGGTTTATTTTACAAGATTTACCAACTCCTCTTCAGTTCCACATTCAGTTCCTTTTCTACCTCTACATTTATTGAATTTTTACAGTTGGAAAGAGCTGTATCTCCACAGTCACAGTCTGCATTTCTTGTTTGAGCTGGTTTTGGAGTACAGGAAATTGAAGAGGTTTATAAAATGTGGGAGGCGACTTTTCAAGGACTGGAGGTGCCACCAGCACTGGCATTGCTGCTGACAAGCCCTTGGAGGGTCCCCAGAAACCTGATTTCTTTATCTTGGTGTTTTTCACATTGCTGAGCAGATTGCAAGCACTAAATAACTGTGAATCTCTGGAGCCCTGCTGAAGTAACTGTATCTGTGAGGTATTTATTTCACAGTTGTTTTTCTCTTCTGCTTCCCTGGGCTTGGTTAAGATGTTTATTTACTGAAATGCTTAGACCTGAACTTGTGTACTTAAGAGTTGCCAATTTAAATATATATATTTTTTTTTTTTTTTAAAAACCTGTGTATGTTTATGTATATACCTATATTTGTGTATGTGTATATTTATTCAGAGATACAGAAGAGGCTTAAATAAAAGCATTTTTCATCTTTTCTTTTTCAGAAACCTGTCCTTAAACTCTAGCTTAAAACTGAAAAGTATATTGGATTTTCAATATATCTACCAAGAGCATCTGCTAGGACCAAATGAAGTTTTTCTGTAGCTGGTGAATTAAAAAGGCAGCTCACACATGGGCACTGATACCCCTAAGGGAGGCAAGCCCAGCAGAGCAAGGAATCCTCAGGAGCTGCAGGACAGGTTGTGTCCTGACCTCTTGAGTGCTGTTGTTGCACAGCTCAAATCCTCAGGTGTTAGGTTTGGAGAATTAGGTGCTTTATTTTGTTTCTTTTAAAAAGTTAGAATTGAGCCTGTGGAGAGGTGGGGTGAGAATTTATGTGGACCATCCTGAGGATAAACCTCTGGTGGATGCCTGTTCTTTCATTTTAGCCAGTGAACAAGACTAAAATAGCCTCTTGAGCAAGCTCTGTGCTGTTTGCAGCAGACAGGAGTGCCTGCTCTGATGGATGTTTACCGTGGCTTTTCATGCCCTAAACAGAGCACAGATCATTTTCCCCCCAAATTCGTGTTTAGAATTTGTATAAACAAATTCTTGACCCTGATGAGTACTCCCAACAGGCCACAATGTGCCTGGATTTAGTGGCTTGTATGTACCTTTACAAGGAAATGTATCTGTGTCCAAGAATGAAGGACAGTCCATGCCAGCTTCTCAGATTGCCACCCATTTGGATGAAAGGAAACCACAAACTGCAGCCAGTTTGCTTTCAAAAGTGCAATCTGTGCATCCCATAAAAGTGGAGTTCAGAGGAGCTGCAGAGCGCACTTCACCAGCCCCAAAGGAAAATGCTCTTGGGAACAAGAGCTTTAATAGTTCTTTGTGGGGCAGTGGCTGCATCTTTAAAGCATTTGCACCTGCTGAGTTTTAAGCATATGAAGCTGCATCTTAGAGAGCCATGGTGTGCTGAACATGGCTTAAATACCCCAGAGATGGGGACCCTTCCTGTCCTGCCCCATAGCAGGGGGAAGGCCAGGGAGCTGCAGGAGCCTGGCTCTTCACACTGGGGAGGAGGAGGGCATCACCTGAGGGTTTCTCACATAAAACTCTCTGTGGGTGGCTGGCTCAGCCTTGGGTCTGTGACAGAGGGGTTGATGGTCTGTTGGCAGTGCAGAACTGCATTTTGGAGCATTTTTAGCTCCTCTTTTATCCAGGAGACAAGGGCTGTGCCAGGGTGCTCGGTGCAGAGCTGCACTCAGTCTGTTACTCGTTCTCAGTCCTTCCCCAGCTGCTTTAAAAAGTCTCTCCAGCTGAGAAGTTTCTGGAGGGAAATTTATTAGGCAAAGAACCAGCCTGTTCTGTAGAGATTCCTGTGGCTGAGTTCAGTGTGGTTGTGATGGACTCTTCTAGATGGGCACACTTTTGTTGTCAGTTTTGATTAGTTTGGCTCCTGACATAGGCTGCAGTCTGCTTCCTTGTTTGACAATGGAAAGGTGATGCTTTAAAAGCACTCAGTGGAAAATTGGGTAAAGGAAAAGAGTTAAATACTGCTTTTCATCTGGTGCTTTTCATGCTTTGGAATTTTTCTGTTTCTTTTTTTTTTCCCTCCTTTGAGCTCAAGGCAGCTGGGCTCTGGTCTGTGACCAGGTCTCCTAGCCTCTGCCACAGCATAAAAAATCAGAGTCATGGGGTCCAGGAAGCAAAAATCTGAAAGGCTCTTGTGTGTTTACCAAGTATTTTTTTTTCCAAGCAGCCATTACAGCTCCAAGGTTCTAGGTGGCAAGAAAGATTTGAACTAAAACACAGAGCAGAAGGCAGAGGGGCTCAATGTGACCAATTTCCCATACAGAAAAGGGCTTCCTCACTGATCTGTGTGACTCAGTGAACAGCAGTTGCTGAATAGTGCCAATAATGTTGTTTCTGCAGGGGATAGATATGCAATAATCTATTGTTTTTCTCCCAGCTTCTTTCTTTAATTCTAACAATTTGCCTACTCACGGATTAGAGAGTAAGGCTGATTTGGACTTTTCCCTTTGAGGTGAGTGAAACAAGGCAGCCCCTTGTCTACATAAGCCCGATTTGACCTGATCTTCTCCAGTTGGGTGAATAGTGGAATAAGAGCTGGAGTCACTGATATACTTTGGGTGGGTAGCATGACCACTGAAAATGCATTGAGCTTAGCAGCTTGGGAAACACTTAATAAAGAAAAGGCACTTGTACTCAGAAATGCCAGAGAGAAATTGCGTAGAAAATTCTGTCATCTAATGGTCTGAAAAATATTCTGCAAAGGCTATTTTCTACCCTTACTTCTAATTACATCTTATACATTAATAGCCTGAACAACTGGAGGATCACACACATCAATGTCACAGTTCACTTGGGACAATTTGTTTTCAAGATAATGAACTGTGTCAGCAAAAGTTCAACACTTGCTCTAGGTGGGGCTGACAGTACAGCCTTCTGGAAACCTTGCCAGCCTTTCCCAGTAAAATGCCTGTGGTCTTTGACTGACTCTCTGTGAGATTTGGTTACCCGGGGGTAGGTTATGCCATGACTTTTTTCAATTATTTTTTGTTTTGTTTAAGGTGTTCTCAGGCACAGCTGGGAAGGAAATACTGCATAATACTGAGAATTCCTTTTTAAAAGAGCTCTAGTCCTCTCCTGCCTTGGCAGCAGAGGTGTCTTGGTGTGAGAAGGAACCTTCACCTTATTAAAGCCTTTCAGCCCAGGTGTAGGTTTGGACACCCTGGGGTTTTTCAGGCACAGTGTCAGGAGTGCCAGGGAGTCTGTGGTGTCTTCACACTGGCCCCAGTGCAGCTCCTGCTGGCAGGGGATGCTGTACCCCTGGCTGTGTGGAGGCCTCAGTGGGGCAGCTGGGAGCAGGGATCCTCAGGGGTGTGCAGGAGCAAGGGAGGTTTCTGAACCTGCTGTGACCAATATAAATCAGAGGAAGAAGCAGAATAAAGGTGTAAATAGCCTGAGATTGTAGGGCACAAATCTGTGAGTGAGAGCAGCAGTGATGGAGGTAAGGGCAGGCTGGTTGGGTAGAGGATGGATATCAGGGAAGAGAGGGTACAAAACCAGTGGGGAGGACAAGGAGACACAAGAAAGAGTGAAGATGGACACAGGAACAAGGAGAATGGGAGGAGATGATGGGGATGGAGCTGTAGAGGGTGACTGGGGAGGTGGGAGGAGGGAAGAGAAGAAAGAGGAACAGGCTGGTGGGTGCTTGGTTCGGGGATGAGCAGAAATTGGCCACCCAGGGCACTCTGCCCATGAGGATGCTCACAGCAGCAGGTACCTGCCAGGCAGCAAAGGGTGTTTGTCACTGCAGATGAGCTCAGGGCAGTGGAAAAGGCCAGGGCATGGGGCAGGAGGATGGGCTGGCTCTAAAGCAGCCACATGTGCAGCAGGCCATGAAGCTCTGAGACAACTGCAGTTCCTCAGCAGCTTTCAGTGCCCAGGATGGTAGTTTGTTTTGGTACTGGTTTTGTTTCTGAGCATTTTGTTTAACTATTACTAAAAGTGCCTAGGGTTCTTACAGGCTGACACCAGAACTCGATTTGCCTGTGTTAATTTACCTCCTCTTTTCTGTGCCTCATGGTGCAGGAGGCACTGTTGCACCATTACAGGCTGCTGCCTTGAGCTCTGTTACAGAGAGCTCTGTGCTGGGTGGCACCTGGCTCAGGGTGGATGCAGACAGCCCCATCCTTCCCACTCTGGGAAGCTGGAGACTAAATAAAGCAAATGGCAGGAATAGAAATATTGGTTTCATGGTAAATTAGATTGGGTCCCTGTCTGTGACAACCTCTGTTTGGCAGCCTCCCACTTTAACCATGTTCATGTGTAAGATAAACCTCAGGTACTGTGCCAGAGGGGCTGGGGAAAGCAGGCTGCAGGGTGATGGAGTGTGAGTTGTCAGCAAACAACCACCGTTTTCAGCTCCAGGTGTTAGATGGGTCTTCAGCCTTCACTGAGGTCCGTGGGGCTCATGCCCTGCATTAGTGCTTTCCTGGCTTTGCAGACTTGCAGGAGGAGCTGTCCCACTGGGGACTGACCAGCCCTGAGGAGCATGATCCCTGGCTGGTGTTGAGTGGGTTGTTTACCAAGTACAGGTGACAGCCCCTGAATTCCACACTGTCATGGGATCTGCAGTAAACTGAGCCTGGGGAGAAACTGTACAGATAATGTCCAGCTGTATTGAGGAGAATGATCACCCTTTTCATCAAGGGCAATGTATAGGGAAGTTGTAAGAGCTTAATAAATGACAAGTAAGTAGTTAATTGGTGATAACTCAAGTGCAGATTGCTTTGACCTGTGTGAAGGGCCATCCATGACACACATGGGTGAGATGGGGCTGCAATAACCCAGCATTTAGTGTTTTCTTTCTCAGTTTTAATGTTCAGGATCAGTTGGGCATTCTGGAAGTGGAGAACTGTGTCTCTAACTGTGTCTGGTTCAGAAGAAGCCTGGATTTGTTTACTCTGAGGAAGAGGTCATACGGGTCCAGCACGAACACAACAGCTTTGTTCTGTGAGATGCTTCTCTCTGTGCTTTCTTTCATACCAGGCTGTCCATGGCATTGCACAACAACAGGGCCACAGCAGAGCTGAAAAAGTTAGCTATCCTTTGATTTCTAGGAGCCAAGATTTGGAGGTCCAGCTCTAATTCTGACAAATTAGAGGTGGGCTGTGTCAGGGCAGCACTGTGAGAGCAGAGCTGTGCAGGACAGGCTGAAGACAAGAGGCTGAGCTGTGAGGCTGCTGCTGGGGCTCTGTGCCTGTCTGCCCAAGACTGACCAGCTCAGAAGGAGAGGCTGAAGCTGGGGAGCTTAGGGAGGGTTTTAGTCTGCATCACTTTGTAAGCCTCCTTCTCTAGGACATCCATCATCCCTCTGTCAGTTCTCTCAGAACTTGTGTTTATCTGAAGATGTCTGTTTTGTTTCTTTGCTTGAGAGCTTGTGCTGGGTTTCTGCTAAGCCCTGTCATGGGACTGACTTTTGTTTTTGATTGCCTGCAATGTAGAGTGAAGTTCCACCTCACACTTCTTGGACTATGTCTGCAGAAATGAATTTAAACTATTCTTGTTTCTCCTTATCTTCTTTGCTCTCCTAACGTTTCTCATGCTGTCAAAACAACCAGAATGCGTTTTTGCTTATATCCATGGTCTCTCTGTATTAGATGGAAATGTAAACTCATGGGGGCAAGAAACAGCTTTTGGAAACCAGTGCAGGGCCCTTTGGAGTACAGCTGTTTCTGCTCCATTTGGTACGAGTGATCACTAAAAACTGAGATTAAAACCTCACCTCGTGCAAGCATTTAAAACCAAACTGCATGTTAAATCAACTTACTCAGCTGGTGAGGCATCCTGAACGTCCTGATGGCTGCTTTTCTGCTTGCTCTGTTCTTTTTTATAATTAGCACCTCACCTTCCATGCAGGTTTCCCCTTCTCCAGCTGGTGTGTCCTGCAGGGTGGGGAGATGGGAGCCAAGGCACAGTGGTGCTTTGGCTCAAGGATCAGCCCCCAGCCACCCCTGGGCTGTGCCTGGTTCTGCCTGAGGATCCTGAGAAGCTGCAGCAGTGCCTGTGGGGCTGAACCCCCCTGCCCCTTCCAGGGAGGGAAGGGAATTGGTGGCTCTGACAGAGCAGGAGAGTGAGTTTGCTGCCTGCCCCAGAGCAGCAGTGGGGCCAGCCCTGGGCTGCCCACTCACCCAGGGCCCTGTGCTGCAGAGCTTTCTGCTTTGGCACAGTTTAGATGAGCACTGCTTACACATTTTCTTTCATACAGACCAATCTGAAGAACCTTTTAACTGGTGTTATTTTCCATTATAGAATGGTTTGGCTTGGAAGGAACAGATTATATTGTTCCTCTTTTTCTCCCTCTGTCTAAACATTTGCATTTCTGTTGATGAGGATTTGCAGTAATGCAGATATCTCTTGCTGCATCCCAGGAGAGAGTAAACACTCTGTGGGGGAAGTTCTTTTCTTATAAATAATCATTTATTCCCCCTAATTTGAATGGAAAGCAACACTTTACTAATCTTTTAAAACTGTCAGCTTAATTCCATGTTTGTTACCAGTGTAAACTCTTGTCTCTCTAGCATTCTGGGCCGTTTGCAAACTGAGAGAAGTTAATATATATTGTGCTTGGCACAAGTAGGCAGGGGCCACTAGGTTGATGAAATGTCAGCTCTCCTTACCTAGCCCAGGCAGGTTTTGGCATACCTGGAGCTGCAGGTGATATTAATGCAGTCTGAGAGATGCAGTTTGTGTCATGGACTGTGCAATACATGGATCAATAGGCTATTAAAGAGGCTGCAGGCTCTCTATCACTGGGTGATTCCAGATAATGCATTAAATAGAATTGGGAGTGAGCTAGGGCTGACTGGGCCTGCCATAGACTGGCTGTATTTTGCCTGAAGATCTTCGAACCCTGTTTTTTTTGTCTCCATGGTGTTTATTACAGATGTACAAGCTCTCAAACAGGGACAGCAGAGCACTGTGTGAGTGTAGGAAGAGGTGGTTATGCCCTGCAGATTCAGTTGTAAAAGCTAGGCAGGAATTAGGAGCAGAGCATATTGTTTCAGTCTTTTAGATGGAGAACTGAGATGCAGTGAGATGCTTTGCAAGATAATCTGTGGCAGATACTGGTCCCAGCCCCCAAAGCTGGTATTCTGTGCCCCAAATGGAGCTCCTCTTTGCTGGAGGTTGTTTAAAAATACATGTCAGTGAAACAGAGCTCACAGTCCTCCTTGGCTGGGTGCCCATAGCTAATCACCAGAGATTTCACTGTGAAGTCTTTCAGAGCGTCTGTTTGATTTAATGGTTCATATTTTGCCAATCTGAGGCTTTTTATTTTATTTTTAAATTTAATACATATTACTTACACGAGTTAAATATGTTTTAATTCCATCTTCAATCCAGTGGAGTTGGCTCTTTTTTTTTCTGCACAGCAGCAGCAGCATGGTTTGTGCAGAGGTTTGTGCTTGCACATGCAGCTGGTTAGTGGGATTCTTCACAGTCCTCTTGTAGGCACTTCCCTGGAGGTCTCTTAAAAGTAAGAAACCAAGGAGCTCAGAAACACCATGGAAGTGAACCCCAGTGCATTGTGCCTCAAGGCTGTGAGGGATAACCCTGCTGCTCTCTCAGGAGAGAGGTTTGCTGTGTCAGGCTGTCACAAAGGTAGGTGCAGAGGGAATGGGAATGGGAATGGAAATGCAGCTTTGGGTCCACTGAGCTGACCTTGCAGAGTCCAGCTGGTTTCCCTTGGCCAAACTCTGAGTTGTCAGAGTGAAACCTGATTTTTACAAGTTCACACAGTGTGTGTGCTGCTCCCTTCCCTTTAGATGAAACATCCTCTCCTTTCCCCCAGCAGGAAGGCCCCTGGTGTGCTGGCACTGTGCTGTGCTGGCTGGGACAGGCTGTGTGTGCCACCAGTGCTGCAGCCACAGTGCCCTCCATCTGTGCATTCCTCAGGATGCCTTGTCCCCATTTGCACACACGCCTGAGCAAGCTTCCCCTGCCCCAGTACAGCCATGTGGGGCTTCATTAACAAGGGATTTAGCACTGGGCCCTGTTTGCCTGCAGAGCTTTGATCCTGAGAAGGGCACTCAGCAGCAGCAACACCACTGTGGATGGATCAAGTGCCTTTATCCCAGGCACCTGGGGCTGGAGGCTCAGCAGGGAGGAGCTGTGAAATGAAGCAGGAGTCTTTCTGCTGAGAAGTGTGAACCTTTGTCTCACCTAAGCATGTGTTTGCTATTTTCCACTGCTGTAAGTGATTGGTTATTGTAAAATCCCTTAGTGGCTTGTATAGAGGAGAAATCTATGACAAATGCAACTAAACCTACGGCTTTTGACACTTGTTTCTCTTAATACTTTCAGTCCTGAATGACGAATGGACTGTATTCTTTGTGGTTAGCACGGACCACTTGCAGAGGAAGTCTCATGCATTCGTGTCTTCACAGCTCAAAACAACTTCTCCAGCCAGCTCTTCCAGCAAATTGCCTCTTTCTGAAGTTACTTGTTGAAGATCATAATAGCTAGGTGGCAGAAGTCCACAAAACAAGGCAGTACTCCCCTTGTAATAATATATCTTAGTATATTTGGTAAGTTTTTGTATGCTATTCCCTCTCCCCTAACCTCCCCACTTTAGTCCAAACCTAACACTGTCATACCAGCTCATTTTTCATCCCTTCTGCTTCCTCTTTGTCCTGCTTTCTTGGCTTTTTTGCTCCCAGCCCTGGCAGGCTGTGCTCCCACCCTGGGCTGCAATTGCTGCCTTCAGAGGCCCTGTCCCAGTGGGCTCTGCTGGGTGCTGCAGTGGCTTGGAAAGCCAAGAAGTCTCTCTGAGTTGACGTAGTGCTCTCCAAGCAGCTGCATTTGTTTGTGGTTTTTTCCCTCTCCACTCTCCCAGGGTTGTTTTTGTTGCTGTGTGTGACACCAGTGATGTGCACAGCATGCTGCCTTCCCATCTAGGTAGTCCAGTGTTTGGTTTATTTACGTGTCAGGAGAGCATGAGTGGCATTTCCAGGTTTAGGGAGGTGGAAGAGACAAAGAACAGAAGGGAGCAGCTTGCTAGCAAAGAAGAGATTATTTGTCAGATTAATGTCTCTTGCTCTTCCTGGAATCAGCTCATTTGTTTTAGAGGAGCAGCATGAGAAAGGCAGAAGTCCTGGGAGTGCTGTGTGCTGTGATTATAGAAGCACAGAGGGCCCTTGCCTCAGCTGGTGATGGGATATGGGAGCTTGTGGTGTGCCACTGAACTGATTTTTATTTCTGCATTCGGAGGCAGAGTGCCTGCTTCAGCTCTTTTTAGGTTCAGAGATAGGAAATAAAGGAAAGGAAATATTTCTGGCTTCTGGAAACTCTTCTTTTTTCCGTGTGGCACATAGTTGGGAAGCAAAAGTCTTTGTTGCTCTGCCAGTGTGGCTGTTAAGAAGAAAAGATAAAAAATGTGCTGAAGAAGGTTTTAAAGGAGCACCAATGGGTGCAGTGATCTTGCCAGCACAATAAAAAAAGTCATCAGTTTTTCCTCAGCATCTCTTATGTAGTGCTTTTCCTCCACCCTCTTATTTTTGTCTTCTGAGCTATCACTATGAGATAGAGAAAAAAAGCAGTACTGAGAAATTTAGTGTCTGCACAGAACCAAAGCCTGTCCCTTTAAACTAGAGAGAAGCCTTAGTGGAATTTCTATTCTGGGAATAGTTAATTCTGTTTGAGGTTGGGCAAGAGAGAAGTGCTCACAGGCTTAGTAGCAATATTTTTACTCCATTTGTTTTTTTCTCCTAAGGATTTGCCTCCTTCATTTGACAAAAAGTGCAATTATTGATCAATCTCCCACTAAGGAGAAGATCTTGAACAAAAAGAGGGTGAGAGAAAGAAAAAGAAAAACCCAACCAAACAAAAAGCCCAAAAGACAGTATTTGTTGCTGTAGTGCTGTTATATAATAGCCATTATGTAATGCCTGTTGGTGCCAACTAAAAATACACTGGAAGATAACTTCCAATTCATTGAAGCATTTAACTAGCATCATCCCAGGGTTTCTGGTTCTGGATTCAGCCCCTTCTGCAGATGTTGAGAAGAGCTTACAAGTCCCCTAGGTAGCACAGCAGCCTGTTCTGTCTTTTGTCCCTCTTCTTCTCCACTCTTGTCTTTTTCCTTCTAACTGGAGTTTTAGAAATGGTAAATCCCTCCTCAGATCACCTCTCTGCACACCCACTGACCATGCCACTGGTCCACACCTCCTCCCTCCTCCAGCTTTGTTCAGCTGAGCTTTAAATGTCCATGGCAGACACTGGGTTTCAGGAGAAGCTGAGCATGAAGCGTGGCAGGGATTCGATTTTGCATCAGCCATTGAAAACTTGACAGCTTCATAGGCAGTGTTGGAGGGGAGGTTCTTCTCCTGTAGCTGAGCTGCAGCTCACAGTACCTTGCCTTTTCCATCCTTAAGCCTCCCCTTGAACTGCCAGCAGGACCTGCCATCCTGCCCTAAGGCTCAGCCCAGCTGCCACTGCAGAAAGGGAGCCAAAGCCAGCCCAGGGGAAGAGGTGTGGTGCAGACCATGGTGTGCCCTTCCTCTCTGTAGCACCACATCAGTGTGGCTGTGCAGAGCCTGCAGCACCATTCCTGGGCAGCCCAGGCTGAGCAGTGCTGCTCAGGGCCTTGGCCAGGGCTGCAGGGCCCTCTCTGGGGAGAGAAGGGGAGCAGAGAGCCTTGGCCAGGGCTGCAGGGCCCTCTCTGGGGAGAGAAGGGGAGCAGAGAGCCTTGGCCAGGGCTGCAGGGCCCTCTCTGGGGAGAGAAGGGGAGCAGAGAGCCTTGGCCAGGGCTGCAGGGCCCTCTCTGGGGAGAGAAGGAGAGCAGACAGCAGCTGTGGTCCCCTAGCCAGGGTGGGTGGGACAGCTGTGGTGCCCCAGGGACATGACAGGCTCTAAAGTGGCCCAGGCAGGAGCAGCAGGGAGGTGACCCACACAGCAGCACTGATGGGGACCCTGCAAGGTTTCTTGATTTTGACAGGGGAAGTCCAAATAGTCCTCACCGAAAAAGCCATGAGCAGAGCACCTCTTTATATGCAGGATTTCAGTCTGCACAGAGCCTTACAACATTGTAAATAATATGATGGATCACAGAGTTGTGTGAGTGCTTTCATTAAATACTCCTGGTAGTACTGGGGGAGGGTAAGTAGACCTGTTACCTCCAGAGGTGAAGCTGGGCAGTGGTTGAAGCAACTTCACACAGATGGATTCAGAAAGCAGGGTTTAGCCTCCCATCTTGTGCTGTAATTGGTGTAAAGCATTGCCATTTCTGTTCCTCATTATTGAGAAGTCATGGTGCTGTTCTGTACCTAAGCACTAAGACTGTGATGCCATAAATCTGTATTCAGGTTTTTTACTACAGTAGATGCCTCCTGTTAATGCACAATGGCCAAGGACACTCATGGCTCCATTGCAGGCATAACAGGTGAGGAGAGAATGGCCAAGCCCTCCAGGATCACTGTTTCAATCCCCAGTGAAATTACCAAGGTGCTTTGCTTTTCAGAAGACCAGAGGTTTAGTCTGCCTTCAGGACTTAGAGCATTTGTTTTGCATGAATTCACCCAAGAAGCATCTTGGGATTGCCTCCAAGCAAGTGTTGTGCACATCGTGGGACACATTCTGCTCCTGAAGGTGCAGAAGTCATTAGTATCTGTAGCAGTTTCTGTTGTTGCTATTGCTTTATAACATCAACAGAATGAAGCAGGAGTGCAGGTAACTCCGAGTTAAAGTCAATTTCCTCTGCAGGAACAGCAATGCTGACAGACTAATGAAGGGAACCAATGGTGCTTTGTGCAGTTATGTTGCATCAAATTTTAGTAAGGAGGAAATCCTCATAAGTAGAGCTAAGATTTTACCCAACACGTGGTTTTGTCTGCTTGCTTTAACTCAGGCAGCCTTCTTTCTGCCACGTGAATGTGCTTCATGTCCTAGCTCCTGGTCAGATGAAAGAAGCCTTTCTGCTGGAAGATGGCTGTGTAGGAAGGGCAGTGGGTGCTGGGTTGAAGCAGTGCATCAGAACATGGAAATCCTGTCATGTGTGAGCAAATGGTTTAACCTGCTTGTGTGTTGATGCTTGTCTCTGGTAGTTGCTGACTGATGTGAATGCTCACTCAAACCCACAGCAAATTAGGTGAGTGATAATTGCTTAACACTCAGGGATGCAGATTTAGGACTCTACAGCCTCAGGCCAGCATGATTTGCTTTCTGTGGGGTAAGATATTGTCTACAGTGCACATTTCGTTATTTGTGTAAAGACAGAGAGTGAGCCTATAGAAAGGCTTTTTGCTGGGGTGTGCATGAGCAGAAACCACTCTCCATTTGCTTGTGCCTGTGTGCCAGACCACAGGTGGCAGGCAGTTGGACAGGAGAAATGCAAAAGCTGTGGATAAAAGAGGCTTTACTGCTGCCTTGCTGGTCCTGCCGAGCACAGTCAGAGCACGACGCTCACTGGGGTGCACTTCCCTCAGTGACATCAGCAGCATATTAACTGAAGACAGGACCATAAATTTTTTAGTGTCAGGAAGGAGCTGGAAGTCTGAAACAATGAATAGGTAACAAGAGGCACTGTCCTGCTCATGCTCCCCCACAGGAGGTGCACAGGGGATGCCACAGGCTGTCCTTGGAAAGCTGGGAACCACCGCACTGAAGGTCCTCAGGGTGGTTTTAATGTGGGCTTGGCTCTGCTGCATCATGGTTTTATACATTTATGGGCAAGATGTGTTGAGAAAAGCATTCATTACATTCTCAATAGGCATAAATAAACCAGGCAGTACAGTATCAGTGATATTGTTGTGTGGGATTGTTATTTGAAACAAAAGCAGTGTTTCATGTGGAAGCTTTGACCAGCTCTTGGACTGGAAATCAGCTGGGTTTGTTATTATGCCTATGTTTAAATTGTGCTTTCCTTTAAATGTCTTTAATCTACATCTTGCATTAAAAATCCACTTCATTTTATGGCCAGAAGATGCCCTGGCTGTTCCTTCTGTACAACTGTTTCACCACCAGATATGGCATAGCCATTAAATGGACCCCTGGGGTGACCTGCATATCTTTAAGCATTTAAATGAGTTCTGGAAATTAGGCTTTTAAGATTAGTCATCGTAGATTTGCAGCATCATTGGTGTGTTGCCAAGGGCCCCAGTTTTGTCACCATGACTACTACCACAGGGTTACTGAGAAGCACAAACTGCAGGAAAGTTTATTCACGTGCCAGAATGTGCGTGGGTGAGCAGTGACACTGCACCTGCCACAGCCAGAGCAGCACCTGGCTGTTCATAGCAGCTCAGCCTGGAGGTGCCTCAGAGGGGAGAGGATGCTGTTATCCATCCAAAATCACTGCCACATTGATTTCTTGTACCATCTCTTGTGTGTGTTCAATAACTCCTGTGCTGTGAGGAGAAGGGGAGCTTCTACTACTTTTGGGGAGTGTGCCTACTCCCCAAAATGCTCTCATCCTGTGGGGATTATCCCTTCATCCCAGGAAAGGCAGTCCTTCACTGTGGGGTGTGAAGCTGCAGGAAAACTGATCCTGTGATGAAGTATTTGTAATGATAAAATCGCCTGGTACTGCCTGGGGAGGTGAGTGGTCAGGAGCTGTCATGTTTGGGAGATTTTCTTTAAACCTGAGCACTGAAAACCAGGATGCTGTGCTTTGTCTCCAGTGGGGAATATACAACTTAACTCTTCTCTGCTATTGCTTCTATAAATATATGCCTGCCTTGTGCAAGGGGAAGCTCCTGCCCCCTGTATTCATCTTTTCTAGACCTTCTTCAGACATGTCAGAATTAAGTCTTTAGAAACAGCACTGCTGGAAACTCTTAAATGCCATCTCTTCCAGATTGGTGCTCTTCTGTTGTTTGAAAACCCATCCCCATAGCTCTCCTCCACCTCCTCCCACAGCATCTTCTTGGACATCCAACATGTATATGTGAGTTTGCCTGGGAGCTCTGAGGAGAATGTGCATTTGGTAGCATCAACTGGTGTGTTGTTCCCTGTACTGTTGACATTTGTGTCCCTTTCTCATGTAGTTGTCTCCTGTTACTCAGCATCACCCAAGTTGTTTCACAGGAGCTCAGGACCAAAGTTGTCCTCCTGACTGAACCTCCTGTCTTCTGGTACATGTCCTGGACTCCCCTGCTGAATCCTTCGAGAAAACAGTGCCAGAAATCATCAGTGCACTGGCACCTCATGGAAGAAGGGTCCAAGTTTTGAAATGCCTTTTACAGTCCCTGGAGGAAGAAGGAAATCCAGGGAATGCCTCTTATGTACCCCTCAGCTCCATGGGCACTCTCTCCTGCCCCAGGCAGCAGTGCTGATAAACAGGCTGCCCAGCAGCCAGGCAGGAGCAGAGCCCCTTCCAGAGGGTGTTTCTCTTCGTGCATGAATGTGCCTGGCCCATCTCACCCCTTCCCTCTCCTCTGCTCTCCCCATCTCCCTCACAGGAGCTCTGGCAGCTCCTGTGGCTGTGTCCTTGTAAGGCTGCCTGCCCTGTCTGAATGTGGGATCCTCCCTGTTCCCTCTCACCAGCTCTGGGCCAACAGCTTGCCACCCTGGCATGGATGCCTTCGTGGGTTTTTTGTTTCTGAAAGAGATTCTTTGAATTCAAAACATAGCAAATTCCTGGTGGAGGCAGCTGAAGGATTATGCTCTGCGAGGGCTCTGTGCCTGGGACTTGTTCTTCTGTGGTCCTTCCCTGACCTTCCAGCACCAGTGCCAAAAACCTCTGCTGTGGGTTACAGATCAAAAACACATAAATAGAATGAACTGATTTGCTGGGGTCAGAAAGGGGACAAGTGCTTCTGATGCCAACTCACATGTGTGGCCTGAAGACTTGCTGTCTGTCCAACAGGCCTGCTACTCCCTGCAAACAGGGCTGCTCAGGAGGAGAGAGCAGAGCTGTGTGCTGGTGTTCTCTAGAGGAGCCTGTCTGGTGATGCACACAAGTACATGACGTGTTTTTGTACCAGCAGACCACCACAACCCAACTGCTTCCTCCTTTCAGAGGTTTCCCACATAAACCATTCTGGTTTCCCTCTTATATTTTGTTTTTATTTCTAATTTCCCACAAATGAGCTGTTGGGGAGTTCTCTTACCACTCTCCTAAAGGTTTCCTTCCCCTGAACACAACTGCTTTTGCAGGGGATTTTCACTTATGCAGTAAAGTGCTTGTTCGAGGTCTGTGTGGGTGACTAAATGCTTTCCAGTGTCAGTCTCTTTCCATATTTGTATTTATCTTGACTCTTCTGGAGAAACAGGGGAAAAATACATTTTCCCTTCAGAACCATCCTGATGTAAGTGAATTTTGTGCCTTTCTTCCAAGGCTGTTTGCACTGATCCCAGGGCTAAGAGAGTGCAAATAAAGATGTAAAGTCCTGAGCTATGGTAATCCTGTTTGGGTGAAATGGCTGCCTCCAAAGCACACTGCCTGGTGTCCAAAGCATCTCATTTTTAATTCCTGCTAATGCTGCTGTTTCAGTGGCACTTAGCACTGGATTACTCGAAAGCCTGGCTGTCTCAGGAACACCAGTGTTATCCACAGGCAGTGCAGAGAGGACTCAGGTTTTGCCAAGCATCATCCAACTGTGCAGAGGCAAGAAGAAACCCTTCTGTGTCCCATTTGCTTCAGTTACAGCTAAGCCTTCTCTCCTGGTTGGTTTTACCCGTGGTTTCTAGCCTGTGCTCCACCTCCATCTCTCTGTATGCTGTTGGAGGGAGCACTGTGATGAAATGTTAATGCTCAGGCTCTGGCTGTGAGCAGCAGTGCTCACATCCTGCTGTGCACTGTTCCTTGTCATGGGCTGCAGTGCTAGGTGGCTGGGGCAGGCTCCCTTCCCTTCCCTTCCCTTCCCTTCCCTTCCCTTCCCTTCCCTTCC
>VZRZ01005530.1:107987-151887 GCA_013398175.1 Climacteris rufus | reverse complement strand
TTCCCTTCCCTTCCCTTCCCTTCCCAAGGCCCATGAGCTGGACTCTCATCACCATCCCAGCATCCTCCCAAGGGTATTTTTGGAGATCCACATGGAGCAGCAGCTCCCAGTACTCCCAGCACTGTGTAGAGCTCCAGCAGCAGCAGTTCAATCCTTATTTGGGTTTCAGCCAATGTTTGTTGTCCTCCTTGGAAATGGTATTGATTATTTGAGCTCAGGAGCCAATTATGGCCAGTATGATACTCAGCACCTCCCATCCTGCTGACATGTGCCATGGAGGCTGCACTGAGGCTGCCAAATGGGCCACTGAGGCTCTGGGCAGACCCCTGACCTTGTAAAGCAGCTGTGCTGTGAAGAAGCAGTTCCTCACACCCTGAACCTTGAACATGTTGCCTTGTGCAGGGACTGCCATTTGTTTGTGCCATGCTGTCCCACGTGGCACCTGTCTGCCTGCTTGGTGGCCCTGCAGAGTGCATGCAGTGGGGAGAATTTTGGGTGAGAGAAAGCTGCTGTGCCAAGGGAGAGCAGCCCCACAGGCTCCTGGAGCCCAGCAGCCCTTGGTACCCCACGTTGCATTGGCAGGGAGAATCACCCTGGGCTGGCAGGATGAACACCTCGAGTCTGGGAGCTCTTCCAGGCTGTGCTAGTTGTGATGCTGGGCAGCAAATGATGGTTACAGAGCCTGTGGACAGCTGAACTTCTCCTGGTGCCTTGTGCTGGCAGCTCTGCAAAGCCTGACATAGCAAAGCCAGAAAAATCTGAAGGCTTCACGTCAGTGAAAGGTCAAAACAAAAACCGTGGTTGTGATAGACAAAGCCCAACTTCCTGACCTTTTAGAGGTTTTTCTCAGCTGGAGCTGAGATGTCCCCTGTGATCAGAAGTGGGAATGACTGCACTCCAATAATCCAGTTGCAAGAGGATCTTGAAGGTCCAGCAGAGAGATTTCTGGAGGACAAGGGATGTGGCAGTGCTGAAGTTGTGGGGGCCTGGAGTTCTGCCCTCCTGTGGGGAAGGTGGTGGTGATGGTGAGGTGGTACTGAAACACCAACAAGTCCTCATTTTGTTCTTTATTTATTACCTTTTCTGCCTCACTGAGTCTGTGTTAATGTTACAACTGCTGTTTCCAGCTCTCCTTGGCTTTACAGCATTTAACAGCTTCCTGGGCAAAGCACCATCCCACATGGCTTATTTCACACTGTTTAGATGAATTTGTTGAGCCTTCAGCCTGGGTTTGTTTCATTAAAATTTGGGCTGGACTTCTGTACTTTTCCATCTGGCTGCCTAGTGGAAACAGTGTCCAAAATTGGTATTTCAATCACTTCCTATATATTTTTTCCAAGTTAATGGAATTGTGAGAAGCACGTTACTTAAGCAAATGCAATGTCCCTTGTCGCACCTCATAGGGTCTTTTAAACACATAAACCCAAAAATGATTAACACATTCGAGTAATTACAAGTGCAGTGGGCAAATCAGCCTTCCTTTTCCCTGAGGAAGAGCTTGTTGAGGTTGTCTTGGGACAGCTCATCCAGCACAGCTGCTGCCAGAGTGAAATGGGACAAAGCCTCTGTCCACCATGAAATACTGCATCTTCCATCACATCCCTGATCCAAAACCGTGTTTAAACTGGTGTTTAATGAAAAGCACTCCACATCACCTGTACAAAGCAGGAATAGCATCTACTCTGTTTGTAGAGAGGGCAAGGAGTTGTGATCTTTTCCCAGTGCCAGCAGTGAGTCCTCAGTGGGCTGGGGCACACCCGGGCTGTGCCACTGCGGGTGGGATCAGCTGGTGAGCACAGGACTCCGAAGCTCATGGAGCTCAGCAGCAGTGGTTTTAAACCCCAGCTCCTCCATGCCAGGTTTGGCAGGAAGCTTGGGTTTGGAGGTGCTTTTCTGTTGCGAGGGGCTGATCAGAAAATGGTATTTTGCTGCAATAATTTGCTGCAAGCAACTTGCACTGGTCTCTGATGTGACGTGCTGTTGATTAATGCACAAACTTACCCCTCTCCCTGGTGTCTAGTTTTCATTCCATGTAAGCTCTGATTATTATAAAAGAAACATTGGCTTATGAAGCTAAACATCAAAATGCAGAAGCACTGTCACCACTGTTTGTAGTGTGTTTGCTCAGGGTTATTTTTATGCCACACACAAATGAGGTTACTGAGGAGAGCAAAAGGAACAGTGTTTGTTATTCAGTTCATTTTGGGTTTTCAGTGCTGTCAGTGTCTCAGGGAAGTGGTGCCTGAGGATTCAGAGAGGGTGAGGTTAGGAATTTATTACCTGGTGTTTGGGGCTGCACAGACACAGCTCCCAAAGGTCTCTCTGAAGGACAAGACAAGGATTCTGTGTGGAGGAGCCAGGAGTGGGTGGCCATGGAGCCAGGTGGGCCCTTTCCTGCAGTGCCAGAGCTCTGACTGCAGGAGCAGCAGTTTGTGCTGGGGTTTGTGCTGTCAGACTCCTGGGCTGCATCTCAGCTCTGAGCTAAGAGTGTAGGTCTCTGCTGGGACCTCTGCTGTGTCCTTGCTGGCTGGATCTGCACCTGAGGTCAGTAGATTTAGCTGGGATGATGCATGTGTTAGTCTGGATCTGGACCTGAACTGTTTGTTTCTCTGATTTGACAAAGAAAAATCCAAAGTCCAGAGAAAGACAGAGCAGTGTATGCCTTCATTCCAGAGTCTGTGTCTAGTTTCCTGGGCTGTTAATACATTAAGGCTTCTTCAAAACAGTTAATAATTTGTATTACATTGTTTAGCTGCAGATTTTTAACTACTTAACCACTACTTAACAGACTAGAAGCAAATACAATGGGATTATTCTTAGTATTTTCCATTTCCAAAGTAATTTGCCTTATCTTAGTATGTGCTTACCTTGTAATCCCTAGTGTATGTGTTCCACCATCCATCCCTTGCAGAGCTGTGTGGGTGTTCTGCTGTAGAGATGGAGGCAGGAGCCCACAGATGCACAGGGTGCCTGCTCTGCATCTTCAAAGTGTGGGGATAGTGCCCAGGCTGCTCTGTCAGCCTCCATCTCAAGTCCAGGAGTACAAAATTTGGGTTTAGATTAGGGTGGGGAAAATGGAAACAAAAGAGGCCAGAACAGCTTGAGCAAAATGTTTGGAGAAATTGGGTGGTAAAGATTTGAGTTAAGTCAAAGACTGCAGGCTGTTTCCACTTGGGAAGGTGAACAGAGCTGGTCACCAGCACCCAAGTGCATTGCTGAGTCTCCTGCAGTTCCCTGTGTTGTCCTGGACAATCTGTATGAATCCTGGACGCTGATGCAATCAGGACATGTGAAAAGTACCACAATTCCAACTCGTGGAGCAGCCTGGGAAGCCCAGGAGGTTGGCTGGATAAGGGGGCTTATCTCACTGCCTGCACTGAGGTCTGTGCTAGCCACAAACTGACAGATGGTGGGCCTGGCTCTGTCTGCCTCTCAAACAAACCTCTGTCCTCCCCTTCTGTCTCTGCAGAGCTTCCTTCCTCGGAGCACTTGAGCGTGGCCGATGCAACCTGGCTTGCCCTCAACGTGGTGTCTGGTGGAGGAGGCTTCTCCAGCTCCCAGCCCATCGGAGTGACCAAAATTGCCAAGTCAGTGATAGCACCTCTAGCTGACCAAAACATCTCAGTGTTTATGCTCTCCACCTATCAGACGGACTTCATCCTGGTAAGAGGACGTGAGGGGACCAGGCACAGTTATTGCCACCAGATGAAAATTCAGTTGGGCATTTCTGGGAACAAGTTGTTTGGGGAGCAGCAGAAGTACCAAAGTCTGTTCTCCCCAAAGCTCTGTCCCTTGCAGTGAGGCTCTCTGACATCTCAGGGGCTTTTGCCATGGGATGAAGCATTTGTTGTCATGGGTTGTGTGGTGTGTAATGAGCGTGCTGAGCCCACACTACAGTCTCTTCTACAGTGGAGATACTGGTAGGATTTCCCACCATCACTCAGACATTGGTTTTCTGAAAGGTAAAGGAACAGTGTCTGCTGTCAGGTTGGCTGGTGATGGCCAAGAGGCTCCAGAGTTGTTTTGGGGATAGACAGACAGACTGTCTTTCTGTCTCACACACGTGTGTGTGTGTATGCACACAGGGCATAACCTTATTTCCTTAGGAGACAAGACTGAAGAACAGGCTGAATTGCTGAAGGGATCCTGGTAAAGAGGTGGAGCATCTCCTGCTTAGAAATCTCCACACTCTTTTTACAGTCTTAAAAGCATTCTGGTGCTTCGTCCTACTGACAGTGGCAGTGATAGCACCAAGTGTTCTCTCGGAAGGCACGCACCCCGGTGCTGGCTCGGGCAGGAGTGCCGTGTCCTCTCCTCTGTGCACTCCAGTGTGTGCCCTGCGCTGCAGAGCTCTGCCACCTGTGCTGGGCAGGCTGAGCAGGGAGCTGCTGTCCCCCCAGGTGCGGGAGCGGGACCTGCCCTTCGTGATGCACACGCTGGCCGCCGAGTTCACCATCCTGCGCGTGGTCAACGGCGAGACCGTGGCTGCCGACGACTTTGGCATAACCAATGGATTTGTCAAACCAAAACTGGGTAAGGAGCAGCACAGGCTCAGCTTGCCAGGGCTTTGGTTTCCCTGATATGTGGGGTGGAAGCCCTGCCTCCTAGCTTCCTTCAGCATTTGGGTGAGTAGTTATCCTGTGGTAAGATAATCTTACAAGCCTATCCTGGTGCAACCAAGGATTTGAGTAGGTTCTTAACTTTCTCAGCAGTGGCTGAATTTTGGCCTTTTAATGCTAGTTGCACATCTCTAGAGGAGACTTGCCTTTTGTAGGACAGAAGGTTAAAGTACAGTTCATTGCAGTTGCAAAAATAACATCTGTAGCCTATATTTCCACACTTCAACATTCCAAAGGAAAATTACTTCTATAAAAGCTTGTTGAAGTATTGCAGTGATGCACAGAGAAGATTGTTTTTCAGCTTTCACACTTCAGTGCCAATGAGGATCAAGGCCACACTGAGCCCAGGGCTGTACAGAACCTTAGGATCTCTGCAGGCTAGAGGAACAAGCATCAGCCAAGGGGAACAATCAGAAAAAGCAACAACTTACATACATATATTTACCTACAGACGTGTGTAATTTTTTGCCCATAACCAAACAAAGCAGGGATCAGTTATTATGAAGTGCCACTCAGTTTCATCACTCTTGAGCTAACACTCATCTTGCTTAAGAAAATGAGCCTTAAAGAGAAAAAAGCATCAAGAAAGGGCACAGTGAAACACATGTTGATTGTGCACAAGTGTGCAGGTTGCTGTGTTGCTCTGTTTGCTGGTGGCATGCCTGAATACTGGCTGCTTCTCAGCCCCTGGCTGCAACACGTTAGCCAAACTGCTGCCTAGCAGCTGGGTTTTAATTTTTCTAGATATTATGGCAAAATAGGTCCCCAGAAATCAGGGAAAAGAGGATGGACTGCCAACAACCACAGCCAGAGAAATGCCTTCCATGGCCCTGCCTTTTAAATGCTGGAAGCCTGATTTTTTTTCCGCTTTGAAGTTTCTCTTGGCACCTCCTTTAGCTCACCCCTCTTCTCCTGTGGATGCACCCCGTGGCCTGAAAGCCCCCAGGAGCAGAGCTGGGCAGGGCAGCCAGGGCAGTACCACCCTGTACCTCAGGGACACCCCCAGCAGTTGGGCTGTACAAAGCAGGAATAGCTGTGCCCAGGCCCCTCAGTGTGAGGCAGCAGGGCCCCAGCAGTGAGCACTGCCTTCCAGGTGCTGTCAGCTTCCTCTGCAGCCACTGCCAGGGCATGGATAACTGGGCTGCTGGGACAGGAGGTGCTGCAGATGTGGCTTCACAGTTGTGTGTGTCTGTGTGTGTCTCTTTCAGTGCAGAGGCCTGTCATTCATCCCCTTTCCAGTCCCAGTAACATGTTCTGCGTCACCAGCCTGGATCCAGACACCCTTCCCACTGTTGCTACACTCCTGATGGATGTCATGTTTTACTCCAATGGGTAGGTCTTGCAGGGAGATGGGCTCCCAGGAGAGCTGTGCCCAGCAACTGGAGGCACAGGTTCCCATTGCTCCTCTGGGATGCCCAAGGATGTGCTGTGGCCTTGTGCTCTGCACAGAGGGAGGGAGCTTTCACAGGCTCAAGAGGGTTGTCCTGACAGGTGGTGGTAGCCAAAGAGGTGATTGAGGGTGCCCAGAAACATCTGCTGGCTTTGGAAAGCTGAGCCTTTTCAGAGTGAAGCTAGGAGTAAGCTAGGAGTAAGCTAGGAGTAGCCATGTGGTCAGGGTGCTGCATATCCACACAGGGCCAGAGCATGTACAGCTGGCTGGGCTGCTGCCCCTTGGTGCCTGTGGCTCCTGGCCCACAGCCTCTTGTGAGGGAACCTTGAGGCAGGGATGGAGAGTTTTATCAGTTGTGGGGACTGGATGGTTTTCCACCTGCAAAATAAAAAAAAATTAAAAGCAGTATAATATGACAGGACTCAGTGTCACTTCCCTAAGTCAGTGCATGAACATTTCTGCTTTCACTGGCTTTATCTGCTTTTAAAACCTTCCTTTTGTGCTCTTGTGGTCACAGTTAATGTCATTCTCTGTTGTTTCTTCAGAGTAAAAGACTCAGTGGTGGGCAACGAAGACTCGGGACACATTCGCTTTTTCTCCTTTTCTCTCATCGAGGGTTACATCTCCCTGGTCATGGATGTCCAGACACAGCAGAGGTGAGCTCTGGGTAGCCTGGACCTCAGAACAAAAGGGATGTTCTCAAAGGAGCACGAAACAGCTCAGACTCCCCTGTGTGAATCATTGGGACCATCCTTGCATGGGTGTCATGGGCCTGTAGACCCTGTCACTTTGCTGGGTGAAATCTGGCATGTTGGTTCAGTGTCTGAATTTTAGACTTGTCTGTCCAAGCCCTCAGTAGGGTTATCTCACTTTCAAAAGAGGAACACTGGAGCAAAGTGATTTTGGCATTTTTGTTCTGTTGTTCATTAGCTGTGCTTTTAAGAGCAAAACTCAAAAGGAAAAGCTGGTGAAGGTGTTTGAAGTTTTCCTGCTAAAGGCCAAAATCAGGGTGGGGATGTCAGTGATGCTGTTGTCCTGTTTTGCTTTTGCACATGGATGGGCTTGGTTCAGAGTCTTGTTATGATGGTAATGTCCTGAGTCATCCCTGTGCAGGGGGAGCCCATGACTCGTTTTTCTGGCAAGGAGGGAGTCAGCTGTGAGCAAACATCAGCCTCTTTGTGTGTGTGTGTCTGTGCTTCTGCAGCTGTGCAGCACAGCAGGCTCTGAGCTCTGGGGGCTAGAGGGGGTGCTGGACTCAGCACTGCTTAGATTTGCTTCTGACATACAGTGTAGTTGGGTTTTGGTTCTTGTGGGCAGGTCCCCTGCCTCAGGGACTTGTTTTTCAAATTATTAATTGCCCTCTTGAAAATTCTTTGACCTTATTGGAGTAAACCTTTGTCTGCCTTCAGGAGAGGCTGGAGGGCTGGAGCTTCAGCCTGGGGTGTGGGGAACCTGGGGAGCCAACTCTTGTCTCTCACAGGCTGCCTGTGTGACCTCGGGCAAGTCTCTTAGGCACTGGTCTCCTTTCCCCTGCTAAGAAGTAGGGATGCCTTAGGAGGTCCCAGGAAAAAAAGCACTGATGGTTCTCAGACACAAAATCAGCAGTTACCAGTCACATTTCTGAGAGCAGGTATGGCAACATATTCCATCCCTAGGTGTTTCCTGATGAATCTCAAGTCAAACCTTCACAGTCTCAACATTTGTAAAACTGGGGCAGAGCCTGTTGCTTAGAAATCTTTTCCTGTGCCTCTGTGGGTACTCGTGCCCACCTCCAGCAGGAGATGCTGATGTGCCAAAGGACACCTGGAGGGTCAGGCAGGTTCACCTGCCCCACTTGCCTGGAGTTTTCCCAGTTTGCCCAAGCTGCTGCTGCATTATTGTTGGCTTCAAACACCTCCAGGCTGCAGGAGGAGCAGATCCCCACAGGCAGAATCTGACACACTGCTGTGTTTTAATTGCCATGTTTGGTGTTCCTTTTTTTCTTACAGATTTCCCAATAATTTGTTGTTTACAAGTGCATCTGGTGAACTCTGGAAGATGGTGAGGATTGGTGGGCAGCCTCTTGGCTTTGGTGAGTGACATTTGGGGGATCAGTTGGTGTGCAGGCAGGCAGCTGCCTCAGGGCCTTCAAGGGCTGTGGAAAAATCCATCTGGGGCTGAAGCTTTGTGAGAGCCAGCAGCTTAACATGACTTTGTGAGCTGAGATTTTCAAACAGGAGTCTGGCCCCTACCTGTTTAAGTCACATTTGTGAATATTCTGTGAGTGCCATGTGCTTGCTGGTTCCAGCTGCATTGCATTCATGTGCTGGGCTTGGGAGGGGCTGCAGCTGGGGCTCTGGTTAAAGGGAAGGACTGGACAGAAAGGTGGCATGGAAATGCATTGAACACTACTGATATCAGTGCTCAGAAGGCACTGTCATACTCCACTGCAGTGCTTGGGTAATTCTGTGGCTTCAGCAGATTTTTTGTAGGTTTTTGATAGCAGTCCAAGCAGGAGTCTTGTTCACAGACCTGTTTCACATCCAGTGCTGCACATGTTTTCTCTACTCAAAAGAATATTGGTCCTGAGTAGCACAGAGCAAGTGCTGCATGTCTGCAGGAGCGTTCTTGTTACTTCTGTGTCCCCTGAAACTGCAGGGGATGATCTGAATGCTGCAGGCAAGGCCTGATCTGCAGGAAGTGCAATGGCTCCTTCCTATGAGCTCTGAACCAGTTACACAACACAAGCTTCAAGAGCATTTCTGAAAAATGTTGGGCCAGTTTTTATATTTAATTGCAACTTCTACACCAGACCACCAAAGTAGCAAGAAGGACATTTTCATGGACCTTCTCTTCATGCATCTTAGAGGCAAAATATGTAGAAATGGCATGGTACATGTCATTGATGGCACATCAGCACATTGACCAGGGCCCTAAATATTTGATGTTTAAGTATGTTGATTTAAAATCCAGTTGAAATGTTGAATTTGGATCAGTGAAACTCCAGGTTTCATCTGAAAACAATGTACCATTGATCTGGAACAAACAAGACAGATGAACCATTGAAATTTCATGTAAAGCCCAGAAAGCCAACTGAGTCCCAGGCTGCATCCAAAAGAGTGTGGCCAGCAGGTCAAAGGAGGTGATTCTGCCCCCCTTGTCAGACCCCACCTGGAGTGCTGTGCCCAGTTCTGCTGTCCCCAGCATAAGAAGGACATGGAACTGTTGGAGCCAGTCCAGAGGGGCCATGAAGTTGGTCAGAGGACTGGAGCACCTTCCCTGTGCAGACAGGCTGAGAGTTGGGAATGTTCAGCCTGGAGAAGAGGAGCTTGTGTGGAGACCTCACAGGGTCTGAAGGGGCTGCAGGGAAGCCAGAGAGGGACTTTGCATCAGGAGCTGTAGTGACAGGACAAGGGGAATGGGTACAAATGGAAAGAGAGGAAAGTTAGATATTAGGAAGAAATTCTTCCCTGTGAGTGTGGATGTCCCAGCCCCGGCAGTGTCCAAGGCCAGGTGGGAGAAGGCTTTGAGCAGCCTGGTCTGGTGGGAGGTGTCCCTGCCCATGGCATGGGACATTGGCACTACAGGATCTTTGGATCCACTCCAACCCCTTAACATTCAGTGATGCTTCTGTGGTGAGATTGGTGTGAAATCCTGGCTGAGGGGCTGTGGTGGGCTGTGGCCTAGGAACCTTGTGTCCAGGCTGACTGGTGGGTCAGCATCTCCCCTTTCAGAGATGCAGGGCCAAGGGTTCAATACCAGAGACAAATGGATGCTGAGGATATACAGGGCTGGGGTTGGTGCTTTCTTCTTGAACATCATTCAGTGCCTTTCGTTGGACCTCTGTAAATCATTCCAGTTCTAATGGTTTTGTGCCTTTGGAGAATTTGTGTTTTTCTGTAGCAAAAAGAAGGCAATAAAACTAAATGTGCAGTGTGTTGTTGTGGCCCAAAAGCTTGATGCTGTGAGCAAGAATACATTTTATTGCAGAGATCCCTTCTGATTGGAGTTTGTGAAGACAAACTCCTTGTGTAGGGATGGAGCTGGTGAGCCCTGGGACTTCTGCAAGCCTCTCCAGACAATGTTTTGTCTCCCCACAGATGAATGTGGAATTGTTGCTCAGATTTCTGAGCCTCTGGCTGCAGCTGACATCCCAGCCTACTACATCAGTACTTTCAAGTTTGATCACGCATTGGTGAGTATGGATACAGTTCCTTTGGAGCAGGGGAGATCTTTTCCCTGGGAGGAAACTCCTCACTTCTCATCTGGGTGGCTTGTTGGGATGCCTGTGCTCCAGTGTAGCCCAGCAAACTTCTGTCTCCAGCCTCCTGCCTGTTCCTGCCCTGGGCAGAGGCTCCTGAACCCTCCCCAGCCCTACCCAAAGGCAAAGCCCTGTGAGTGAGGGGTGTTCTCAGACAGGCTGGGGTCAGTCCCTAAGGAGCTGCAGTGATGGAGACTGAGCAGCCTCCCTGAGCAGCCTCTCCCACTGCATCTGTGTCTTCTCTCAGAAACAGCCACAAACCCTCTGCATTTGCTTCCAAAAGTAGTTGCAGGTTCCAGACCCTCAGGGCAGTGCTGTGACAACTCACCCTCCAGGGGAAGGGGCTCCCTTAGGTGCTTCCTTCCCCTCAAGGTCATCACAGGTGCCTTTGTGTGTGGGGAGCTGTTGGGAGAGTCTCCCAGTGGCAGATCTGCCTTCATCTCTTGGGGTGTGCATGGTCCTGACCTTTGTTTTGTGAGACCCATCAGCTCTGCTGTCCCTGCACCTTCCTGTTTCTCAACAAACCAGCAGTAGCTGCCAGCACAGCAAGGGAAGGCAGTTCTGAGGCAGACAAGGTTGTTGCCATGTTTGTTCTCAGGAGTGCCCATGAGCAGTTGCAGCCCAGTCATCGACATGAGGGTCTTGCCATCCTTGGAGAGTTCTCTTCTCTTTTATACTGGCAGATATTTTGCTTTCTCGGCCTACCTCTGCTCTTCCTTTGGGAAGAGGACACCCTCAAAAATGAGGAATTCCCCTGGCAAGGGGAAATTGCTGTGCCTGTAGCCACAGACAGGATGGCATTTGTCTTGGAACCCATTTCCCAGGTCCTGAGAGATGGGGTCAGCTGCTCTATGCTATTCATTGTTTTTTTCTTAAATGTGCCCCTTATTGCATTATATTTCTCTTTCCATCACTGCAAAACTCACTGCTCAGGTCCTACCTTTGACCTGTAAAAGCTCCAATGAGTTCAAAGCAGGCTTGGAGTTTTTTTTTTTAATTACTTTGGTTTTTCACAGTTGGTGTGAACCATTTGCAGCTGATAGGTCATGTGTGTAAAGAGTAAAAGTAAATATTGTTTCAGATAGCAAAGTGTTATATATGTTTGTCTTATTTTCTTGAATATTAACTGTGCTGATAAGATAAGCTAATAAAACACCATTTAAAAATCAATACTGTTAGCTTTGCCTCGCATTCCTGCCCACTGTGTGGGCCCAGGTGCCTGCTTTCTGTGCAGAGCACAAGGTGCAGAGTGCTTCTAGGTATCAAGCCGTATCTGGAGAGCTCAGCCCTGTCAGTTGAAACACTTATTTAGCTGCAAACTTATGCCACACAATTGTGATGAGTCTGCAGGCAGCTCCACCTTGTCAGTGCCTCATCCTGCTGCCTCCAGGCCCTGCAGCTCTTCCTCATTCAAAGCCCTATTTTAGTGGTTTTCTTGCTGCTTGCTGTTTTCTTTAGGTGTTGTTTTAAAAGCCTTTTCACCTGGACAGTGCTGTTCAGCTGTCAAACCCTTCCATGCTTTGGAAGGTGCATTTCAAGCCCTGTTTGGCCTGACTTTGTTCCAGGTGCACTGGCTGGGCTGGGTGCTTGTTGGCTCCAGGGTGGTTTTGCTGACCAAGACCCTGACCTAGATTTTGTCATGTTGTCCCTAACTTTGCTTCCCAGATACCTCGACTTTTAGTGACATTTCTTAAGGTCTAAGTGTATCTTGAACCCTTTCTCTAAATCCTCTCTTTGTTTATTTAAGGTAGCTCAGTACCTGTTGTCAACAATTCAACAATTCTAGAAAAGCTTGTTGTTCCCTTTGGTCTGATCTGTTTTCTCCTGTGCATCTTAAGGTGTTTTTTTGTTGCTTAATTTTTATTTGACCTGGCTGTTATACTCAGCTCTTCCTGCAGTGCTGCAGCTGTAGATGTTTGCCCTGGAAATCAGGACTTGTGCTTGAGATGAAATCCCTTTGGGAGACAAAGAGAGATGGGAACCTTCAGGTCTCTGCATTTCCCCTGGGTGATGTAAGGTCAGGCTGGAGAGAGCCACGGTTCCCAGCTCCCTCTAGAGAGAGCAAGGGAGCAGAGTCCCCTTCCCAGGTGCTCTGCTCTCCCTGCCTCCTGTTCACTGCTGCCTTGCTCTCCTCCACCAGCATTTTGCTTCTGAAGAGGCTGGAGCTGTGTCTGGGATGTGATTTGGAGCTTTACTTCTCCCTTCGTGGTTGCTGCTGTGATCTGTGTGCTGCCTGAGAAGTGAGCACAGTGTTCCAGCTGCCCTGGGACAGATGGGTCTGAGGGCAGGGAGGGTTAGGACTTCTCCACTGGTGGCAAACTAGGATGGCTCCTACAAATCAAAACTGTCTGCACATCTGTCCTGGAGAAAACCCAGCCCAAAGAGAGGTCAGGCATTTTGAAGGGAATGAAGGACCATGTGTCTGTGGGGGAGATGGGTCTGTGCTGGCCTGTGCTGCTTCCTCCTGCTGCACCCAGGGCTGACAGAGCATTCAGAGACCCTTGTCACCGAGCATCACTGGGGCTGGAAGAGGAGTGTGCTTGAAAAATTGACTCCTGTGCCTTTTCTCATTCTCTGATGCAGAGGAGAAGACTCAAACAGCTTCTTCCACTGCAGTGTTCAGTGTACTGGGAAAAATGATGAAGGGGAGGCAGTGCAGAGCCTTGTCTCCAAGTCCTGTTTCCTGCAGTGGAGGTGTGCTGGGGTTTTCCTTCTCAACCAGAAGAGTTTGCTGTATGCTTGTTTTAAGATTATTTTCTTCCTTTCCAAAGGACTTTTGTTCACACTTCATCAGAGTTGACCACTGTTATTCCATCTTCCTATTGGAAATTTGAACGTTTTTCTTGTTATTTCTCATGGCTTTTTAACTCAGTTTTGTTAAAAGCCTTGCAGAAAGGCACAGTCCAGTTGTGTTCCAACTGTCTGAGCTCTGGAGAGTGCCCAGTGAATCCAGGTATTGTAGTCCTGGCCTTAAATACCTTGTGGAGGAGACAGTCCCTTCTTCAGCTTACTTGACATGAATTATTTTGGCCTCTTGCAGCAACTTACAGATAATTTATTTTTCCCTCTTTCCACTTTTCAAGAGCTGCCTGTCCCCTGAGCAGTGTCTTGGAGTTTCTGTAATGGTCAGACATCCCTTTCCTGTTTGATGTTCTTGATGTTTGTGATGTTCTTTTCCACTGATGACAGTCACTCTGAGATCTTTTGCATCTTCTGTTGCAAGAGGTTTTTCTTGCAGTAAATGTGAAAAGACACCCACTGTTAATATGGACTTTGGTGGTGAAGTCTCCTCACAGGACTGGATAAGAAAGCACAGATGTGCCACAAGCAGGCTGGTGGCTCCCCTTCTCTTTGGATGTTCTCCTGTCACCCACCTTGGTCTTCCCAGCCACTCCTGGGGGTCCCAAACCTGTAGGGTGCCCCTGGGAGCCTCATGGAGCCCTTAGGCAGCCACATAAACCCAGCAGCACGGGCACTGCATGGGTGAGCTCCTGGCATACAAGTGCTCCCCCAGCAAAAGGAAGGGAAAGGAGGGGAGAAGGAGAGAGAGAGACCCTAAAATAGCTGCCTCCCCACAGCACCCACCCTGCAGGAGCAAAGCGTCTGGATCTCAGTGAGTGTTTGCTCCAGGGGTACCGTGGGTTCACAGGAGTGTCCTTGTCCATGGAGCCCCTTCTCAGTGGAGTTCTGGTGTCAGCAAAAACCAGCAAAGTGTCTGCCTGCTTGGGACTGCTCTGGCTTTGTCTCCTGCCTCTCTTTTCCTTGGCATCCCTTTTGCTGGAGCATGACCTTTCTCTTTGTTTTCTTGCAGGTACCTGAAGAAAATATAAATGGTGTGGTCAATGCACTCCAAGTCAGTCAAGCTGAAAAGCATTAGAAATCTTCTGAGCTGGTTCCAGATGCTTTTTATTATTATAATTATTATTATTATAATTATTATTATTATTCTTTTTTTCTCACAGTATTTCTTGAAAAATCTGATTACAGAGAGTGACATGAAAAGAGACTGTGGAAAGTTGAGCAGAAACAGCTCCAATAAGCCTTTGTTTTTATTATTATTATTATTGTTATTGTTATTGTTATTTTATTAAATTTATGAATGAGGGGCAGGAGGAAAGGGAGTTCATATGGTTTCCTGATGTTCAGCTCCAAGGTGAAGTGCACCCTGCCTGTGTTCCCAGTGTGGAAGGAGCTGCCTGGGGACACCACTCTCTCCCCCAGCACTGGCAGCACAGATGGCCATGGGCTCACTGCTGAGAGCAGTGGCATGGCCAAGAGCAGATGGACAGGCCCTGAAAACCAGAAAAAAAACGAAATATGGAATTAAACAGCAAAGATGTGGCACAGGGCCAGCTTGTCTCCTCATGTCCCTCGTGGCCTGTGCTGAGCTAGGGTGCCAAGGGTTCTGCTCCCCTGACAGAACAGTTTGGTGGTGTTTGACTGCTCCCCCATTTCTCTCTCCCTGCAGTCAAAGCCTGGCTGCTCTGAGAAAGCCTGGGCAGAGGGATCCCTGCTCTGGCCAGCTCCTGGCAGGTGCTGCCACCCAGACTTGGGTCTGCATTGAAACTTGGCCGGTTTTGCTCATTTTTTTCCAGTCAGCCTCTCACTGCTCCCAGTATTCTCCTGCCATGGCCCCTGCTCCAGGACAGCCATCCTCCAGCCCTTGTGCCCCAGGGCCAGCAGGAGGAGGGAGGCCTCTCTCCTCCTGTCACCTTGGGCTGTTTTCCCATCCACTCTGCACAACTGGGGAAAGGAAGCACTGCCCAGGCTCCTTGGGTAGCTGCTCTTGCACATCCCAGGCCACCTTGGCCCAGAGGCACAGCAGGTTGTCCCTGCCAGGGCCAGGAGGGTGCCTGAGTCCTGTGGGGACCCTGCTGCAGTTTTTTATCGGCTCCTTCATCACACGGGTGGAAATTGCTGTAGAATGGTGCTGAAAATGCCTGAAACTGCTCCTGCCCCAGGAAGGTGATGGGGGCTTTACCCCTGGGGCAGCAGCAGAGTGTTTGCTCCTGGCTTGTGCCACAGCTGCTGCCAGCAGGAGCTGGGCACCCAGGCCACAGTGGCCCCAATGGCCAGGCTGTGCTGTGGCTGCTGCAGCAGTGGGCAGGGCAGGGATGGGCAGGGCAGGGCAGGGCAGGACAGGGAAGGGCAGGGAAGGGATGGGCAGGGCAGGGAAGGGATGGGATGGGCAGGGCAGGGATGGGCAGAATAGGGAAGGGCAGGGCAGGGATGGGCAGGNAGGGATGGGAAGGGCAGGGCAGGGCAGGGATGGGAAGGGCAGAACAGGGCAGGGCAGGGCAGAGCAGCAGTGCTGGCAATGCTGCCCAAGCCGTGGGTGCCACAGTCTGCCCCACGTGTGGCCACGAGCAGGGGCTGCTGAAAGGACAAGCTGTCTGCAGAGACCCTGCTTTGTGATGAGCAGCCCCAGAATATCTTGCATTTCTTGAGTTCCTCCACTTCAGTCCCGACATAAAGAAATTGCAGCTCTTGCTGTTTTCCCGAGGGCTTTTCGAGACAGCCTCCAGCAGGCTTTTCCTGGGGCTGAGCTGGGGTTTGCATTCACCTGCAGCAGTCAGCAAGCACCTGAGATCGTGCCCTGGGCATGGTTTGTGCTGCTGTGGAGGACATGCAGACACTCAGACTCACAGCTTGCTGTGTTCTGCATTCCCAGTGCTGGAGGGAGGAGCAGTTGTGGTTTCTGATGCTGCTGGATTCAGCCACTGAGTTTCAAATCTGATTTTTCATCAGTGGAATGGTGTGTGGCATCTAGACAAGGAATCAGAGCATCCATGGGAAAAACTGTGGGTCACTCTCCTTGGCTGGCCCTGCCTGAGCTAAAGCATCCCTGCTGAGAAACACTGAGGCACTGTTCAGAGCTTTACCAATGGATGTCCTGCTGTTCCTCTGCATGGGCTTTCAGAATTGCCCCATGATTTGTTATTTTCACTCCAGATTTCTGGAGTAAAGGTTTATTGCAGATGTGGCACTGGATGTTTGCTTGGAAAGCTGCTTTGGTCTGCTGCTGCCAGGGCTCAGCACAGGCTGTGGGTGCAGTGGTGCCAGCACTGAGCTGTTTGCTGTGACTGCCCAGCGTGGGGGGCACTGGGGTGGGCAGCAGGGCTGCTGGTGGCTTTTCAGCACAGGCACTGTTGGGGGTTCTCTGGAATGGGGATTGGTGGGCAGGGCACTGCACAGGGGGCTGGAGCTGCTGCTGAGCTGCCAGGCAGGGTTTGTGCTGAGCTGAGCTGAGGCTGAGTTTTCCCTGAGTGCCTGGGTGTCACCAGGACTGCTCTGGGGTCCTGTCAGCCCTTGGGAAATGCCAGTTTGGGCACCAGAGAGCACCGTGTGTGGCCCTGCCTGTGCCAGGGCTGCTTCCCAAGGGATGGGAAGGAATTACTTGAAACAAGCAACAACTTTACTGAGCCTTAAATGAAAGTGAAAACATTGGTTTTAATTTTCTTTTTCTGACATTGCACTCAGGCTATTTTAGAGGCTGATTTTTTTTAATTTAACTTTTTTTTCTCCAAGGGAGTCAGCCTCATATTTGTGAAATCTGTGCAAGTCTTTGTGGTGTTTCAGACCTTCCCAAAGCAGGTTGATGTCCCGACCTGGGAGAGTTGGCCTGAAAACTTCACAGGGTGAAAAATGCCATTGAGAGACTCTGACACCACCACCATCCTTGGCTTCACCTTTTTCTTTCCTTTTGTTTTTGTTTTGTCCTGACATCCAAGGAGATTGTTTCAGACAACTTGATGCTTTCCATTTAGTGTTCCCTGCATGTTTTTGCTGGTGGGAACTGATACTCCAGATGTGGCCAGAACTGGTGGAACCTTGTCCCTGCAGTCAGGGTCAGCTTGCACAGCACTGCTGCTTGTGAGACCTGCACTGGATAAGGCAGGAAGGGCTCTGTAGGAGCTTTGTTAAAAATGTTCATAGTAATAATAACAGCACCACAGTAAGAGCACCACAGTGCTGAGTGATCCCAAAGGAGGGGTCTTCAGTCTGCTCCACAGCTCCCTCTGAGCTCCTGGCCTCTGGGGTGGGAAGAAATGTCATTGGAGATGCCTTGTGATGATATGTGTGAGCATCCCTGGCACTGCTGTTCAGCACTGTGGGGGGGAAGGAGGAAGCTGTCTCGGTGTCCTTGGGCTGCCTGCACTGCCCCAGCACCCCTGCCCAGCTCTCTGGGCAGTTGTCCCTGGCTGTGGCTGCTGCTCAGGGGCTGCCTCAGTGCCACAGGCTGCTCCCTCTCTGCTCTCACTACAGCAATTCACCAAACAGCAGAGCACAGAAGTGTTGGCAGCGCTGCAGAGAGGGGCAGGCAGGGCAGGAGAGCATGGCCCCCACCACCCTCCTCCTTTTCCAAGGCCTCTGTGTCCTTAGAAAGTTCAATCCTTCCAAGTTGTGTGTGTTATTAAGTGGAGTTTTGTCTTTTTCCTCCAACCCAATTAGAATTTGGCTGCAGATTCCTTTCTACTGAGCAAGTGTGTGCATATGTTCATCTTAATGTGTAGTGTTTCCAGAGAAGTCCTCGGTGTGTCTCTGTTGTACACCCCTGAATGGCCATGTCTGTGTTTGTGGGTTGTCTCCTGACCATGGTGTGGGCACTCAGGCAGTCCAGGTTCACATCTTTGGGGTGTGGGTACGTGTGTGTATGCTCTGGGCACACTCTGTGTGTCTGTGTGGTGAGTGCTGTGTACACACATTTATTCACCATATCTCTTTAATTCAATAATGGGCAATGTGAACATTAGTTCCACTCTTGGATTTTCTCTACACATGTTGTTTAGTGAGGAGCAGCAGGGGGACTGAGCTGGAGCAAAGCTGGGACTCCTCTGCTTGCAGGGAGCAGCACTGGATTTCCCTCCCTGTTCCTCTCCAGTTTGGTGCCTCAAGCACAGAGACTGCAGGCAGTTGACTCCTCTTTCTTTCAGTGTTTTAGCCAGGCTGTAAGAGGGGCTGCTGTGTTTGCACAGTGCCCACCCTGGGGGGGTTCCAGGGCCTTCCAGCTGCAGGCAGAGCCTGGTGCCAGTGCTGCTGCCTCCCCAGCCAAGGCAGGGGCTCCCCAGGCCTCCTGCCCCTGGGGCTGGGCAGCTTTGCCTCTGAGCTGGATCCTGGAGGCCTCAGGGGCAGCTGCAGCATCTCCTGGGATGTGCCTGCCCACGGCTGCTCAGGGCTCTGCTGTTTGCTGGGGGGTTCACATTTGTTGGCCTGTGAGGAGCTGAAGTCAGTGGGTTATTTGTAAATAGATGGAAAGGTTGGAGGCTGTTCTGCTGTTAAAAGAGAGGCTGCCTGAACCCAGTGACTGGAGTGATGGTCCTTGCTGTGGGAGGTGACCAGGAGTGCTGTGAGGGTCCTGCTTTGCTATTTCAGTCACACCTCACCAGGGGCAGGGGTGGTGCTGCCTTGCTGCTGACCTTTGGCACTTGGAGGTTGCTGATTTTTCAGGCTGCCCCCCATATGCACCCTTGCACAGCTTTGTGGAGCCTTTGGTTTCTTTCCAGGCACTGAACTCAGGCTGGAGTTCTGCAGTGCTCTGCTTTAGGTGGCCTGAATCAGCCTCTGGCCTGGGGAGGCCTTGGTGGGAACATCTGGGTTTGCTGGAGCACAGAGAGGGTGGCACCTGCAGTGGGTGACATCAGTATTGACTCAATGACAAAGCCATTTATAAAGCACAATCATCATACAAGTATTACACTGCTGCTTCCAAACGTGTTTCAGACTCCAGGCTCTGTTACCCTTGCCAGGGCACAGGGAGGGAGTGCTGCTGGTCAGAGAGGGATCAAGCCTCATCTCATGAAAAGCTGCTTGGTGTCAGGCCCTGCTGTGGGGGAGCACATGGCACTGAGCAGGGATTTACTCTGGAGGATGTGCCATGCACGTTTGGGTGTGGGGACTTTGCAGACTGACACTTGAAGGAAAATGTTTCTGGGAGGTCCTGATTGCTTTAGCCAATGAAAGCATCCAACAGAAGTGTACCAGACTTTATTTTTCTGAAGCAAGATGTTTTGTCCTGCTGGCACTGGGGGAAATGAGGCAGTGTGGCACAGGGAGTGTGACAGAGGGGGGTGCTCTGGCTCCAGCACAGCTCCCTGAGCACCCAGTTGTTTCCCTGGTGCCCCTGATGCTCTCAGGTATGTGCAGACCCCTGAGAGAGGCAGGGCAGGCACAGCTCTGCTCAGAGCTCTGTCATTTCAATGCATTTGCAGGATTTGCTGTCCCCAGGCATGAGCTCCTGACACGTCCCCCAGCCACTTCCCTGCAGGTCTCTCAGTGTGTCTGTGGGATGAGGGTTCAGTAGTGTGACTCTGAATCCCATGGAGGTTGGGAAGCTGTCTGGGACCTTAAAGGCTGAACTGTGTGTGCTTGCTCAGAGCCTGCCTCTGAGAGAAGCTGTTTCCCATCTTTTCTCAGCTCTGCTGTACAAAGCTTGATTTTTTTTCTTACAAAGGGTGTGGGGTGATGTTGCTGTGACTGCCTGGCTGCAGGAGGGCCCGAGCTTCAGGCTGTGCTGCCCTGCAGCAGCCCAGGCTCCTCTGCTCCAGAAGGGGTCAGGGTTTGTCTTGGCACTGTCCCACACACCCGTGCTGTGGCACTGCAGGCTCTGCAGAGCTCCCTGTTGGTGACAGGCATGGGAAAGCTCTGGGAACAGCAGGGATAGCTGGAGTGCTGAGGGATGCAAAAGAATTAATTTGTTCCTTTTTAGTTGTGCACATAGGAATCTATCAAAGTTTGGCTCGTTGTTGTGAACACCAAAGCACTTTCATTCTTGTGGATTGAAGCAGATCCCAGCCCTCCCTGCCCAGCCCAGTATCCCAGGGGGTGCCAGCCCCAGCCCCAGCAGGGTGGGTGGCACAGCCCCTCCCCAGCCCCAGCAGGGTGGGTGGCACAGCCCCTCCCCAGCCCCAGCAGGGTGGGTGGCACAGCCCCTCCCCAGCCCCAGCAGTGTTGATGCTCAGCCTTGCCAGGGCTGACCCCAGGAATCCCCTGTGTTTTGATGTTACAGTGGTGCCAGGTCCTGTGGCCAGAGGGGGAGTCCCTCCCTTGGGGCTTTCCCCACCCAAGGACCCCCACAACAGTTTGAGAGCACCAGGGCATCCAAACTCCCTAATTTAGAGGTCAACAACGTGAATAGGACGTGCTGGGTCCTGCATTGGCCCAGTCAGTGTTCACTGAGCACAAATGTTCCCATCTTAGCACTGGGTAATTGGTATTTTCTGATAATGACAAGGGAGAAATTCTTTGTTTGGCCTCAGGCTGAGCATTGCTGCTAATTCCCCAGAGAAGGGGCCCCCAGCAGCACTCAGGGCTGGACAGAACTCATTTTCTGATGAGGATTTCCCCTCTCTGTTGCTTTGAGTGTTGTGGACGTCTCCAGTAAGCAGCTTAAGGCATCTCACTTACCTGCTCCAGTGCTGCCTGCAGATACTGGATTGGATTAAACTTTTATTACCTGCAGGAGACTGAAACCCAGTAATCCTCTGCCAAACAGCATTTACATGTTGCAGCATTTGCTGGGGGGTGTTTACATTGGCTGAAATGCGCAGACCTGCCTCCAGATTTCCATACCTTCTCCCCAGGAGCACATCTGTCTGTCTTGTGTGTCTGTACCCTGCCAGGGGCCAGCAATATCCCTCAGGCATCCTGGCAGCACTGAACTGGTTCAGAAACACTCTGGGCACATCCCAGCGAGGCTGCAGGGCCTTCCTGGGCAGCTGGAAGGGAAACATTTGGCTATGAGGATGATCTTGAGTTACTCTGCTGCCCTTGGCCTCCTTCTTTCTTTAATCCTCAAGGAGCACAGCTGGGCTGAGCTACCAGCCCCAGTTAGCACAGGCAAAGGGAAGAAGGGGCTTCTGCAGCCTGAGACCTGCACTGGAGGCTCATCAGCAAATGTGGCTGCAGCAGTCACAGCCTCTGCAGATGCTCTGGTGAGCACAGAGCCATGCACAGCCCCTGCTCTGTGAGGGGGAAATGGATGAAATTTACATCAAAGTACATTCTCATTTTAGGATATGAATGTCAGAATTCTGTACCTCTTTGGAACATACATAAGCCAAGATCCTTTCTTGGTCTCTCTAGACAGCACTGGCCATTTCTCTTCGGGTTCAAAGGCTGGGCTGAATGTCACCTTGTAAGTGCAGATCCCATGGAATAGCTTCTCCCTGCTCCATCATGACCTGTGCTGCTGCCTGCCCCAGCTCTGGGGAGGGCCCGGCCACAAACCAACCCCAGGCATCTCCTCCCAGCTGAGAGTGTGGCCCAGGAGCAGGGAGTGCAGAGGGCTGGCAGCCACACAGCTCCAGCAGGGCCATGGCCAGCCCAGCTCAGCACCAGCCCAGCTGTGTGGGGCAGGAGAGCTGCAAAGCAGCTGTTGAATGCCCTGGGCTCCCTTGGGCTTTTGTTTTCATCTGTTTTTAGCTTTCTGCAGAATTCTGTAAATGAAATGTAGGTGGATTTTGGAGCAGAGATGGACAGAGATGTCCATCAGGCATCTGGCAGGACTGAGACTTTGAAATGTGTTTGAGAGCAGAGGGGGAGCTTGTCAGTCCCCCTCTGTCCAGCTCTGTCCTCTGCCTGGAGCACAGGAGAGCTGACCAGCTGCCCTGTGCCTCTCTGGGCAGACCCAGTGGTTTTACCTGTGTCCTCCCAACCCTAGGGCTCCTTTCAGCCTTTATTTTGGGGGGGTCTGGTTGCTTTGCCCCTCCTTGTGTGGCTGTGGCAGAGGCAGTGTCTATTGCAGGGCGCCTTTGGGAAGCTGCCACAGGAGGCTGCTGTCATTTAGAGTCCCCCTGGTCTGGCTGGCTTTCTGCTTGTTTCAGCATCCTGAGGATTTAAACCAGCTTTCTACAGTTACAGTAATAAGTTCTTTTTTTTCCCCAGAGGATTCCTACTCACTCAGTTGTAACTTGGAAAACACAATTTTACCCAATTCCCCGGGCCTTGTGGGAATGCTGTTGCAGCACCTGCTTGCCAGGATGGCTGCTGAGCTTTGCTGCTCCTTTGGGCCCCAGAGAGAGGAGCTGAGCCCTGTTTGCCTGCTGAAGGGCTGCAGCAGCCCCGGGCTCGGGCTGGGGAGAGGCCACAGGGCAGACACAGCCCTGGTGAACAGAGCTCCTGAGCCCTCTGTCCTTGCTGCCCTCACAGGGCCGTCCCCATCAGAGGGAACACAGAAGTTTCTTTCTGCTGAAGAAAAGCAGCAATGCTCTCTGTGGATTTATGATCAGTGGGAAGAGCAAAAGAGTGTTTGCCATGTGGGACGCTGAAGGAAGGAGCCAGGAGTTCTGTGCACAGAGCAGAGGAGAAGAAAAATCTGCAGCCTTTGTTGTAGCTGTTTCTTGCAGTTATTTCTAATGCCAGCCCTGGGATGGGGTTGAGTTGTTGAGATCCCTGCAATGAGCCAAGGTGTGGTGCTGTTCCAGCTGTGGTGCTGAGAGCTGGCAGCATTGCCAGCCTGCCCAGGGCACAGGGCACAGGGCCCTCCCTGCCACGGCTCAGCCCTGGGCCATGGGATGCTGGGGGCTCTTCCATCCCCCTGCTCCCCTGCAGCAGTAACGTGGACAGGCTGCTGAACCAGGCCTGCTCTTGTAGAAATCCCTGAGTTTCAGCATTTCCTTCCTGGGAGCAAACCTCTGTGTTTTTCCTGGTGCTGAGGTTGGGGGTTCAGAGAACAGAGAAGGTGGCTCTGCAGGAGGAGCACCCCGTTTCTCTTTCAGCCCTTAGGAACAGAAGCTGTCTGCTCCAGCTGGATGACTTTGGCCTTTTTGTCAGTTGTATCACAGAATTAAAAATTAGATTAAAAATCCCTCACTCTCGTACAGACTCTGCCTGCAGGGGTCCACTGCTAGTCCCACATCTCAGTGCTGCTTCCCTCCAGGTTTTTCTTTGTTCTCCAGTTGTGAGCTGCTCCAGATACCGTGGCTGAACACCAGTGTCCCAGGGCAGGCTTTTCTGGGTACTTCTGGTTGTGCTGGATCCGGGGCTGCCCTTGCCTCTCACCCCAAATCCTCCTGCAACTGCTGCTAAAAATAATCCTGCCAGTCCAATGGCTGTTGCTAGCAGGGCTGTGAGAACTGCACCTGAGTGCTGTTGGTGCCCAGGTTAGTGCCCAGGTTAGTGCCCAGCTCAGTGCCCAGGTTAGTGGCTGGAAATGCAGAGGGTGCTGGCTGCTCTGCCTCTTTCCAGCCCAGGGCTGTGGTCAGTGTCACAGCCATGGCTGTCCCTGGTGTCCCTGCTGCCTGTGGCTGGGCATTGTTATCCCTCCCCTGTGTGTGGGCTCCAGGTTTGGTTTGGGGTTTGTGAAACACCAAGCTGAGGAGCAGGGTGTTCATTTCAGCGCAGTGACAGCCACGTGTTCTGCCACACTGCCTGTGCAGCAGCCAGGGGTGGCAGTGACAGAGAGGGACACTTGCCCTGCTGACCCCAGCACTAGGATGACCATGGCTCTTGGGACAGGCAGAAGAGGAGGAGGCTGATGGGCAGTAACTCATGGAAGGAAGCAGCTCTGGAAGCTGGTTCAGGCTTTGGAAGAGCCTGTCTCGTTCCCTCACCATTAACTCCCCACACTGCCCATTCTCCCCATGTTTTCACTGAAATTAGAGGGGGGGTGATCACCTCAATTTCCTTCACACGTTCAGCTGCTCCCACCACCGAGCCATGCCAGCAGCTCCTGCTGCTGCTGGGACTTGGCTCTTGGTGCCACAGAGCCCAGGGAGCAGGAGCCTGGCTGTGGCTGCACAGCACAGCAGGGGCTCCCCTGGCTGGCTCCTGCTCTCTGGGCACCAGGGGCAGCCAGAGGAGTTACCTCGGAGGGAGCACTGCACAGAGGGAGGAGGAGCCCCCTGTCCTCAGCAGAGCTTGGCAGATGTGCAGTTTGGCTGAGCAGCCACAGCCCCGGGCTCAGTGCAGGGGCACAGCCCCGCTGCCCCCGCGCTCAGGGCTCCTCACCAGGGCTTGGCCCCACTTCACTGGGGCCTCGAGTGGCTGGAGCAAGACTGAGCATTTCTCTCTCTCCCCCCTTTGTCTGGACTCAGAAAGGAGCCCAGAGTCCCTCCAGATACCCGGAGTGGCCACAGCAGTAACCCGGATTTCTAGAACTGCCAAGAGAGCAGAGCTGCTCCTGGGGCAGAAGCTGCCCAGCCCAGAGCGGGGTCTGTCCCTCTGTTCCCTGGCTGCTCAGAGCAGCTGTGCTGGACAGCCTGGGGAGGAAACACAAATCTTTAGGACTTTATTTAATAAGTTATTTATGTGTCATTTGCTCTGTAAGTGAAATACCACTTCTGGCCTCAGACACCCACCAAACTGGCTGAAGTGTGGCTGGGAACCCCAACCTCTTGCAGCCTCTTCTCCCCGCTCACCTCTCAGAAACCCCATGCAGCCTTTCCCTGGGGAGGGTGGAAAAAAGGTGTATTTATTTCCCTTTAATTACCAGATCTAATGTAAACAGGTGGGCTGGAGGAGTCCTCCAGTGCAGGGGGCTGTGCTGCCCGCCCTGCTCGGGGCTGCAGCAGGGGAAAGGCTCCTTGCACCTCCTGGGGGCTCAGGGAGGCCGGGCACTGCACGTGGAGGGTGGGCAGCAGCTCCTGGGCCCTTGGGGTGTGAGGCTCAGGGCAGCCTGAAAGCACCAGCAGCCTCTGAGGCCTCTGCACGAGCGGGGATGTTGGGAGGGTGCAGCCCTGGGCAGGGGCAGCAGCTGAAATCATGTGCAGTGCTCAGAGTGGAGCTGAGGAGTGGCTGCTTTGCTTTCCCAGCGAGTGCACACGCTGCTTTTCTTTGCTGGTCTGATGCTGAAAAGCTGAGATTTACGTACTGTATGAAAAAAAAAACAAAACAGTAAAAAAGAAAAAAATCCTAATGTTCCAAAATAAATGACAGTATATTTTGGGCTTTGTAAAGTAATTAAACCCGAAAAAAAAAAGTGAAACTTACGCTGTCTGCTTTTGTACTGATCAAACTGATGAAAATAAAGCAGAGCTTGGCATTGTCTACAAGATGTAACTCTCATTTCTTCCACCTGCAGCCAGGTGGGGCCTCAGTCCCACACACAGCGTTTGTGAAGGGCAGCAGACAGCCCCGAGGCTCTGCAGGCACCGGGTGTACTGTGGTACCCAGCCCTCTCTCCATCCTCCAGCTGTTCCCTGGGAGCCACCAAACCTGCCCTGTCCTGTTCCCTGGCAACCAGAGCTCGGGGGGATGCTGCTGCTGCATTTGCACAGTTACTTTCACCTGCCCTCTGCAGGGTGCAAGGTGCCCAGGAGTCTGGAGAGCCCCAGCAGATGCTGCTGGCAGGGCAGCCCAGGCCCTGCGCTCCCCCAGGGGCAGGGGAGCAATCCCAGCCTCCTCAGGAGCTGTTTCAGGGCACTCACTGTGGCTCCTGAGTCTCAGTCAGCACCACTGCCACATGCTCTGCAAGGAACAGCTGCAGAACCTGTCTGAAGTGTGGAAGAAAACCAGTGAAATCAGGTGCATCATCACCCTCTCACAGTTTAAACCATTTATAGTGGATGCTTAAAGGAAAGCAGCTCATCTACATAAAGTGTAGTCAAGAAAAGCATCTCCCTTTAGTGTAGTGTAATCCATTTTTTACTCTTGTGGTCAAGTGTTAGAGCACTCATGTAAGAGATGACTGTGGGACTGCTAATCTGGAATGCAGCCTGAGTGCAGAGTGCTGCCTCAAGGGTTTAATCCAGTAAAACAAACCCAAATACATCAACACAGACACTGCCACACAATCTCAGCATGGCCTGCAACTCCCCACAAAAGCAAATGGCATCTAAGGGTAAAGAACAGGATTTAGGCTGATGACCCTGAAGACACTGATGCCCCTTAGCATCAGGATTTCTCTCACCTCACCTGCCCAGGCTCACACCTTGCAGCAGGAGGTGCTGGGGCACTGGAGGGAGGGCAGGGGGAGAGACTCCAGCCCCTTGCTGGATGCTACAAAAACAGATTTTGATGAGTCATGATGAAGCATGGTAAAGTAACATTATTTCAGGAGTATTTTGAACGCTGCAGGCTGATCATTAGTTCTCTGAGTCATCTGTTTTTGAAGGATCCTGTAGAGAAAAGTCAGTTGTAATGCAGCAAGTGCCTAAGATAATCTTTGTGTGACGGGCAGAAGGTGTTTTACCCCCAGTGTGCTGCCAGGTGAGAGCAGCCCTGCAGTGTGGGGGCTCAGGGGCAGCCCAGGGCCAGGCTGGAGGCAGCTCCCTGCAGGGAATTGCCTCAGCCATCCCTCCTGCAGTGCCCCAGCCCCGTGGCAGCTCTGCTGGGAGCTGCACGGGCACAGGGCTCTGCACCAGGGGCTGGCCTGAGCCCTGCTGGGCTATTTTAAGCCCAAGGTGCCAGCAAGGTGCTGTGCTGAGGGCAAATCACTTGTGTAATCAGCCCAATCAAGTAGGTTATTCTAATTTCAGCTGCTCCCCATGTGCATCCTTGGCCCATACACCCCCCACTGCAGGTCTATTTAGGGATGCTGGTGTATTTTGGGCTGGCTACTTTGCCATACTTTGAAGGACAAAATGATGCAAGGTTGCCTTGGAGCTGACAATGGCAGTGACCTGGGGCCACCCCAGCAGGGCTCCTGCAGGGCCCTGCTCCTGCCCCTCAGGCTGGGTCTGCCTTCAGCAGGCAAGGGCTGTGCTGGGGAAGGGCTGTTTGCATCTGCTGAGCCAACACTGAGCCCACCAGCAGTGGCAGCAGCAGCTCTGGGAGAACCACATTTGCAAAAGGGGAAAAAGTGCTGCAGAGCAGCAGCCAGAAGAAAGGAGTAAGAACCTGTGAGAGACAACCATGGAGTCACCAGAGGTCAGCAGAGGAGAGGGAGGAGGTAGAAAAGTCAGGAGGAAGGTTAAGCCTGGGAAGAAGGGAGAGGTGTGGGAAAAACACTTTTAGACTTCTTATTTCTCATTACCCTGCTCTGTTTCATTTGCAATAAAGTAATTTCCCCAAGATGAGTCTCCTGTGCCCATGATGGTAACAAGTGATGGATGCCCTGTCCTTGCTCCCACCCTCTTCCTTCAGATTCTCTCCCCCATCCTGTTGCTGGAGGGGGATGACAGAGCAGGTTGGGGGTTCCTGGTCAAGGTCAGAATGCCCCCTCCACACTGTAACCAAACCAGGGGTCAGTGCTGGTGGCTGCTGGCCTCCCCTCACTGCCACCAACCTTGTTCCCAGCCAGCAATGGGAGAATGGCCACAGCCACTGCAATGAGGGCACAAACACCCCCAGAGCACTAAGCCATACAACACTTCTGGTTAAGGCTGAAGGCCTCACTGGCATCTCATTAACACACAGAATTGGCAATTTATTGCACAGCAAGACTGCAACACACCAAGGACTCATCCCAGCTCCTCAGAAGGCCCCAGTGCACTGGGGAGCAGCTGAGAGCCCAGCACTAACCAGCCCACCTCAACAGCAATATCCATGAAGGGAATTGTTTGGAACACCTTTCTTCCCTGAGTTTTTGTATTTTTCCATGGTTTCCATGGTATTTTTAGTAAGCCTCCTCATGTTGAAAGGGCACAGTGACTCCCATGAGGCCAACAAGACATGCTTGGGCATTACAAGTTTCCAAGTCACACGAAAATCAGGTATAATTTAAAGCCAACCCAATGGGAATTCAGCAGTGAAGGTCTGCCAGTTCCACAGTAGCTGTTTGCTCTGCCTCAACCCACCCAGCAATACCTGTTACACAGGAACATCAGCAACAACTCCGACGTGTCTATTTCCATGGACTTTGGTTCACCTTTCCTGTATTTTATGCAAAGCCCTTCAAAACTTGTTTAATCACCGAGTTTTGGCACAGAATTTCATCTGATGAAGCCAAAATGTGAGTGTGTGGTGTGCCCTGGGGCCATGCATGCAGTGCCTGACTGCAGTACCAGCCCTGCAGGGCTGCAGGTGGCTCAGCTCCTGTCACATCCCTGTGAACCCAAATGCTGCAGTTTAAATGCACAGTGCAAGACAAGAGGGGATCATGCTCAAGGATATTCCTATTACTAAAGACTTCATAATCACTTTATTGAAAACCCAGCAGCTTGGATTTTGCCAAAAGAGTTTGCACAGCAGACGTATCCCACACAGAGAGAACAGACACCAGTGTGCCTGAAGTGCTCCACAGGAGTTTCCCAAACCTGGCTGTGAGGCTGGGTAAGGCCCTGCTGCAGACACAAAGCTGCTGCACCCCATCTCTACCAGCTTAGTGCTAAGGAGGTTCCAAGGAATGAGGCTGCTTCTCACCCAGTAAGACTCCTTCCCCTGTTACACAATCCTGAAAACCCCAGCTAACTGCAGCTGAGAGCCACCATACCTCTGAAAGCAGAGAGTGTGTAGGGAATCCCAGAAAAAAAATCCAATGGTGTGTGATCAGCACAAGCAAGCAGGGGTACCTGAGGGGTGCTGAGCACTGCTCACATGCTGAGCACTGACTCTGCAGGGGCTTTGTTTGCAGCCTCCCCCGACGGGCTGGATGGGCTCTGTCACCTCCCACCCTTCCTCCTGCAGCACAGAGCCTGGGACTGACCTGCTGTGCTCTTATTTAACAGCACTTGGCCCTGCAGACAGGTGCTCACTCCCTGAACGTGCTCCTTGGCTGTTCAGTCTGCAGTGCTGACACAGCACTGCCTGCAGGCCACAGCTCTGCACCCAGCCTCTGCCTGGGCACTGTGCAGCTGGGGGTGGCCACCCAGGACAGCTGTGCTGCACTGCAACAGCCAGCAGGACCTCTCTTCCACATAAAAAACAGTTTAAAAAAAACAGGTTTTCTCTTGAGAAACAGTTTGGCTCTGCCCAACACTGACACTCCAGAGCTGGTGACAGGGAATGTCCATAAATCAATGTCCTGTGCTGTAGATTTCATCTCTTCCTTGAGGGAAATGCTCTTCACCTTCAGGCACAGAGGGTGTCACCAGCTTGGGGCTGAGCCTCAGAATCTCTGAGAGCTCATCATGAACAAGACAGAGCACTCCCTGCATTTCCATGCTCCTTGGGGAACTGTGCCTCCTTCCTGCAGCCAGGCCAGAGCATTTCAGTGAAGCAGAGCTGACAACACACCCAGGCACTGCTGTGGCTGTCTCTGCTCACAGTCCCTTGGCCTCATGGATGAGTCTTCCTTTCCAAGCAGCTCCTCACAAGTCCCTGCCCTGCCCTGGCAGGGTGCTGAGGCCCAGCAGCACTCCTAGGTGAAAGACTTGACCATGCTCACCATGTGATCAACTCCACAGGCCACATCCACCACCTCACCAGGCACAGTCACCTGCACGGGACACAGAGTGGGTTATTATCAGCCTGGTACTCTGCACCTGCTATTTCCTATTCTCATCCTCCTTCTGCTCAACCTGGTTTCACAGGGATTTGTACCAACTTGAAAACACAGAAAGAGCAAGACTCAGCACCAGGCAGGCTTGTGCATTGAGCTGTGAAATATTCCTCTTTCCTGCCCAGAAGCACAAAAAGCTTTGGAAGAAGAAAGAAGAGCAGGCTCACCAGCAGACAGTGAGGAGGCCACAGCCTCAGCCCATCGATTCAGCAGCAGAAGCAGCTTGACTGAACAGAGCATAATCCAGACAGCAGGAAGAGGATCTGCCCAAGCACCACAGGGATTTGCCTCTTCTCTCATCAGCAAGAGCTGGAACAAGGCAAAGGCTCAACTCAGCCTAAGGCAGTCTGTGCTCTGATGCTGAGACCAGCTCCTCACTCCTGAGGTTATAGCTCATTCACTTAAAGCTGAATTCAAACTTGAGGAGAGCAGAGGCTGAAAAAGCAGGTTTTTCCTTAGAGCCAGGAGAGAGGACAGCAGTAGCTGTAGGGCAGGAGGTCACAGACAGGGATCCTGGCACACTGCCACAGCACTGTCCCCCAGGAGCTGGCTGGCTGAAAGGGCAGGACCCCCAAGTCCACACTTAGGGCAGTGAATTCAGAAATTCCACTCAGCCACAGCAGTGGTTTCAGGCAAATGTTCCAGAGCTGCTCTGGTTTTGTTCACTTTGACATGAAGGAGAAAGCATACTGCAGAAACACATCCAGTGCAAGTTCAGACACAGGGGCAGGGACTCCAGGGTGGTCCAACTGATTGTCTCCCTCATCTCCTCTTTGGCCTTCATGGAGACCTGGAGCTTGTGCTGGGCTGAGTGCTGAACCCCAGAGCCAGAGACTCTTCCACATGCCCTGAGTCTGGCTCTCAGAGCTGTGTGGGAGGAAGCAGTGGAACTGCAAGCACTGGGAAACAGCTGTGAAAACAGCTGAGCAAGGCTCTCCTATGTGACCTCAGTCAGTCCAGTGACCCAGCACCACAGCTGGGAAGGAAGCCCACCACCACATGGGCCTGTAGCCACTATAGACCAAAATGCTCACCTAATTTAGGGGAGTAATGATTGGGACAGATGACCAGGGCTGATGGTTTTCATTGCAGCACATACAGAAGAGAAGCACTGGTTAGAAGGGGAAGGAAGTGGCAGTAAGGGCAGCAGGCAGATGCTGGTGGACAGGAAGGAGATAAGAACTGTTCAGATGTGGTGGCACAGCACCAGATGCTGGTTTAGGATCCAAAATCCTTACTGGCATAGCAGACTAAAAGGTTTACTGAACACCTCCATCCCCAAGCAGGCTACACAAGGACCTCTGGAAAACAAAGCACTCCTACAGTCATTTTGCTTCCACTTCTTTCAGAATTACTCAACAAAAGCACACAGCAAATGATGGCCCTTGCCCTCAGGATAACAAAAACCAGCCAAAGAATGAACTCTTGTCCTTAATACCCTTAATACTTACTCTCCATGGGAAATACTGGTCTTCCATTCTTCCAGTTCCCAGGCACCCTCTTAGATTCTTCCCCCACACAAACAGTTCTCCTCTGTCTATACAGGAGGGGAAAAAAAGAATAGAAAAGAACAGAGTCACTAAAAAGGAAGAATTCTACCTGTGATGCTGGCAAGTGTGGCTAGTGTTTCTGGAGGGAGGATACAGGGTTACACAGGCAGTGTGGCAGCCATCAGATTTACTTCAATGTACAAGAAACGGACTTGAGTTTGGGGAAAATGATGCCTAATGAGCAGCACAAAAAACAAGTTTTGTGCCCAAGTCTTTGTTTCCCCCTCTTACATCTCTTGCTTTGGAATTTCATCTGAAGAAAGAGTGCAGCAGAAGAAATTCCAGGGAATCATTAGTGAAGTGAATCATCTGTGCTGATCTGTATCAGCTATCAGCAGAGCAAATCCAGTAAGCCAGGGAGTGAGATCTGTCCCAAGCCATAACCTGGGACTGCTTATTTGCCTGTCTGACAGAAGTGACCTTCCAGTGACAGCTGGGGAAAAGCAAAACCTTGTGTTCAACAGAGTCAGAGTTGTAAGCCCCTCAGGAAAACACAGAGATCTCAGAAGTGCTTGGATCAGCCCCACAGCAGAGACAACCAAAACAAAACTGTAACATAAGTGCAATTTAATCAGAACACTGTTTCTAACTCTTTCTGAACACCAAGAGGAGCCCAGTCACAAGCACCCTGCAACCAAACTGGCAGTGTCACACATCCCACTGCTCCTGAAGGACCCAGCCCCCTCTCTGTTCCCTGCTCAGGGGTGGGTCTCTGCACTGCTGCCCAGTGCTAAATGACTTCCACATTCCAAACCCTTCAAAGGCTGGGAACCCACACAGGGTGCAGAGAGTACAGTACCTCTGCATATTAAATGCTTGGGCCTGCCCACCTCAGGCTGCTAACTCAGCTGGCCAGAAATGCCAAGAAACTCTGCTATCTAGCTTCATTCAGACTCAGTTTTAGTTTGTTCATTTATCACAAATTCCTGCTGCTCCTAAAGTGCAACAGACTCGTTTTGTACAGGGAAATGAAAACACCTTCCAGATTTCCTGTTTGAGAGAAGTTTTTTGTTTGTTTAGACAAGTAACACTTTCTTAATTAAAGCTTAAGTCAGCAAAAAACGTGTGCCAGGAACCCTGCTGACACCTGTAAATGTGCTGTCCAGCTGCCTGCTGCTGCCTTCCAGTGTGCCTTCAGTTTCCAGAAAGATGGGGGAGCTTTTTCAGGGTATTTTTTTGTTTTGTGGGGGGTTTTTTTTTGTGGTTTTTGCTTTTTGCTTCACTTCTTTTCAGCCAATAACCCAGCAGCAGGGCTTCTCCAGGCCAGCAGGACGAGGAACTTACTTGTGAGAGCTGCAAAGTGGCTGAGGCCACAGCGCACGTGAGCCACGCGGACGTCCGGGCTGAGCTCTGAGCAGCCAAACAGGCTGGGGGGGATCATCTCTGGCACTGCTGTCTCTGTCAGCTTTGGTCCTTTCCCAAGAATTCCATAGCCCCAGACAAAAACATTTCCTTCTTCTGTATTACAGTAAGAACACATTCTGTAAGAAAATCTGTGCTTGTGAAATTCGTGCCGCGACCAGGAGTCAATCAGAGCCGAAGGGATATTTGCCTTTCTCCCAGCTCAGTCTAACACTTCTTGATTATTTAAAATCTGCAAATAATGCATTCCCATACAAATGCCTTCACTGTTTCCTAAGCTGGGCAAGCAAATCAAGCTTCCCAGGCAAAACTTTCATGGGGGAATAAAGCCAACACAAGTGTGGGCTGGATAAAATACTCTGGCTTACTGACTGATGGGACAGAGGTTGAGAGTTTATTATCATATTTCTCCTTTGGTGCACGCCCAAGCCAGCAGTCAGATGTCACTCTGCCTTCAGCTGGGTGCCTGGGAAAGGCAGCAGTTGGACAGGAGGAGAAAGAGGAAGTTTCTGGTCAGCTGGCTCTGTTCCCTTCACACTAGAAGCTCAATGTCTGGTCATCACAACAACCCCGTGATAAATATGAACATCTTCCTGGAGATAATCCTTCATGAAAGTAATACCATCCCCTCCCTCATGCCTTCAGTCAGCAACCCTCCAGCTGTGCTCCCCAGCCAGACAACCCAAAGAACAGTCACCAAGCACCTGCTGCAGTTTCCCTGTTCTCAGAACTCTCCACTTTCCTCCCTAGTTCCTCATGATTTATAAACATGTCAGATTCACATGGAGTCTGAAGGGCTCTACTTTCTCTCAGGTGTTGCTTTACCTCCTCTCCCTGTATCCATACTCATTTTAGGCTGTGTGACCAGCAAAGGAGAGAAGAGCCAACAGCAGCCATGCTCTTGCTTTAGTCTGCAGAAGGGCTCACAACAGCACACACTGCAAGTGCTGTGTGAAAACAACTCCTCCAGCACGGCTTTAAATCACACATTTCAGTCTCCCAGCTTTCCTCCCAACACACAGGACTTCCATTTCCAGAAAACAAGGTACTTTAGTGCAGCCTTGCACTAAAGAGGATGATCCCAGAAGTGAACTCACCTGTTAGCACAACGTTGCCAGTCCCTCCACAGGCAGCCTCCTTCACCTTCCCAATCTTGAATGGCAAATACCTGGGAACATTCACCTGGACAGGATTGCAGAAGAGTTGTTACAGACAAGGTAAACTGCAAACCAGACACACATTTTAACTTGTTAGAGCTTACATACACTGGATTTCTGATGCAACCTTTAACGCCTGAATAACAAAATGAGTGCAAGTCCCTTCCCCCAAAAAAACCAAACCTACATTAAATTCATTAAGTTGAGGACAAGGTGGAAAAAGTTACCCCAGTGGAAAGCTGCCATGGATGGCAGCAAGGCTGGGAATGCCTAATATCTGCTTCTTACCCCTGGCTTTCCAAGTCAGGCACAACGGGGGAGTCAATGTCTAGAAGTTTTCACAATGGATCAGATCACTAAAATTCAGTCTGCAGTGGCATTTTTGAACATACCAAGGAAAAACTGCTTAAGAAAATCACAGTGATTTGGCACAGTCCAACACAAGAGATACATACACAGCTTGACATACGTAAAGAGCAATCTTTGATGTCACAGCTCTGCCACTCCACACTCTGGACTTTATCTGTATTTTAGCTCAGACTGTCATTTCTGGCAAACGTGCCATTCTCCCATTTCAGACCCACTGACCTCCACCGTGCACCCAGCCAGGAAAACTGCTCCACTGCATCCCCTGATCATTGTGCTCAGCCTCGTGGGTCTCAGCATTTAGCCATACATCAGGAGAGGCAAGGGAAACAAAGGTGTTTAACATTTTCCTAAAGGTATTCTAATGCAATTGTTTGCTCTTAGCCTTCTGCCAAGGGTAGCTTGAGTATGGATTAATTTCTGCCTCCATTTCCCAAAGCAGCTGCAACTTGAGACCAGCTGCCTCATCCCCTCAGTGGTACAATGCCTAACAAAGCCAGCACTGTATTTTTGCCCCATGTAAATTTCCTCAAGAAACCCTGTTATCTGTGAGACACTGGAATTAATGTTTAAGACTCAGTTATAAACCTACTAAGCATGTCCATGAAAAATTCACCAGCACACAGGCTGACTGAAAGGAACTTCCAAGGGCCACCTGGACCAGCACTATGCTCAAAGCAGGACCACTTGAAATCCTAGATTAGCCAGCCAAAAGACCAATTCCTGTCCTGAAATGAGCAATAGCAGTTGAGCTGGGTCTCAATTTGGTGCAAAGTCCATGGGGTGGAGAAAGAAGAACGTGAGGTTCTTAGACTAACAAAGAGGTGAGGGGATACAAACCTCAGCCTATCAAAGCTGGAAACAGACTCAGCCTACAGCTACACCGTGTCAGACAGGTTGGGTTTGAAAGCTCAGACAAAAGCAGCCTGCTGACAGTGTTAGTTTGTACTGTCAGAAGAACCCAGAGCAGAGAGCAGTGTGTGATTTTAACTCAGTGCACAGCAACTGAACTGAACCACATGAAAACACAGCCCCAGGCCAACTGACCTGTGTGGTTTCTGTGACAGATGCCAACTGCAAGTATTCTGAATTTCCCCAACCAAAGACATCTCCTTCATCTGAAACAGCCAGACAGCAGTCCCCACAGGAAGAGACCTGGATAATGTTCACTCCAGCAATGTCACCATGCAGCTTAGTAGGAACACTGGTGATGTTGTAGTGTCCAAGACCTGAAAGGAAAAAAAGTAGAGAGATTATGAAGAATTTTTTTCCAGACACACTTTTAATGCCTGCATAGAAGCATTTTGTCATGTTATAACAAAATCACCCTTCCTCCAAAAGAAATCTTTCTGTCCATACTGCTTAACTACCAGCTGCAATGGACAAGCAGCCACAAATATCACTTCCAGCAGCCAAAGCCACCTCTCTGGAGTGACTTTATACAATCACACCTCCAAAAGAGTCTCATCTCTCTGGTCTGCATGGACCAAAGTGTCTGAAGAACAGCAACCAAGCCAGGCAGATGTCCCAACAGAGATGAAGTTTCACAAACTGGCTGCATCCTGTCTTCTGCAAGGAGAGCCATGAGTGACAGCACCCTGCAATCAGTCAGACAGCAGCAGGGGAAATGGCAAAAGAGGCTGGGAAGCAAATGCTTTACATGACAAACTGCTGCCTGGAAAAGAGACCAGAATGTAGAGGACAGAAAGCTGGGTTACAGTATATTGGCACAAAAGAATCATGGGAAGAACTCAGCTTTGGGAGCAGCAAAAGGAATAAACAGCAGGAATGACTGTGAGGAAGTTCTCTGCAGCAAAAGCCACCACAGGAAGGGCCTGGCCAAGGATCCCATGCTAAGGCAGCAGCAGCTACCAGAGGGTTCCACCTGTTCAAAAGAACAGAACAGACCCTGAAACAGAAATCAGCAAGGCAAAGCCACCCCTGAACTGCAGAGCTGAGCTGCCCATGACACTTCCACATCCCCTCAGAAGCTTTAAACAGACACACTCCCCTCAGACTGCGTGCTTGGATTGTCAGGGTGGCATCCTAAAGGCCCAACAAAAATGAACTGGATTGTCTCAGTCTGGTTACACAAGAGTACTGATAACATCTACATAGAGCTGGAAACACAGCAGCTGCTTTCTGTCCACACAGGATGACAAATACACACCACAAGCTCTGAATTAGGAGAGTTTGCTTTATTCAATTCCCTGAAAAACAAGCTGAGCTCCTACCTGTTTGTCCATCAGCTCCCCATCCACAAGCATAGACTGTACCTTTCTTGGTTCTAAACAGACTGTGGTCCTGCCCACACACAACCTGCACACAAACAAAAAGCCAGAGCTGGTCAGGAAAGATCAGGAACCAGACTTGATTCAGTGAAGCATTACCAGCAGATAAACTGAGCAATGAGCCTCCAGGACGCCCATCAGCTCAGATTTTCACCCTTCTCTCCTCATCAAAAGGCTCTAGGGAAAGGGAAGGCCAAGAACCACAGGATACAACACAGACAACTGCAGAATTTTCTTTATGGGAAGTGATGCTGCAGTTGATTTGTTCTAAGATCTGCAACAAGGAAAAAAAGCTCAACTCAGCAGTACAACGCAATAAAATAACAAAAGAGCAAATAAGAGCTCTCCCTTCACAGGATGCCAACCACAGGATTCTTGATGCCAGCTACAAACTGCTACTGACTCTATGCCATGTAAGCACTCTAGGCACACAGCTGTTCTCAAATCTACATTCATGTTGAACCAGCCAGCATGTCTGCCTCAGGCTGGGCATGAATTAAAGCCAAGCAAAAAGCCACTCAAAAGCAGACATTAATAATTAACCAAATATTAAAGGGATTTAATCAACAAGTTAACAGAGTGACTACCAATATTAAGCACATAACTGCTGTTATCAAAGTACAAACAGGTACCAAGTATTCATTCAATCTCCTGAAAAAAAATAAAACCAGGAAAGTCCAAACTGAAGTTTACAAGCCTAATTCAAAACAGTTTTAGGATGTACCACAACACAGTCTCATCAAAGAATGACCCTTCCTTGGAACAGGAGCAAAGTCTGCCCCCAGAGTGTGGCTACAGGGGCACAGACATGCACAGCAAGCTGCTCCTGTGCCTGGGAATACTGCAGCCAGCCTGGGAATACTGCTGCTTCTGCTGCCCTGCAGTCCCTTGCCCTCCTAGGAACCTGGCCTAGAGAAATGCTGCCTAGTCGAAGTGGATGGTTTCACAGCTCACTTTTGAAAAATCAAAGAGAAAATTCAAACTAAAACAACCCCTAAGCAATAGAGAAGTGACAAAGGGGAACAAGAAATCACAACAGGCAGAGAGCAGTGGAGTGGAGAGCCCAGAAATGGACATGGTACTCTGAGTGTGGCTTTACCAGTGCTGAGCAGAAGGGAGGAATCACCTCCTTGACCTGCAGGTCCCACTCCTCTAATGCAGCCCAGGGTACCCTCAGCCTTCTGCACAGCCAGGGCACATTGCCAGCTCAGGTCAGCCTGGTGTCCCCAGGGCCCTTTCTGCAGAGCTGCCTCCCAGATGGTCACCCCTAGCACAGGGTGCTGTCTGAAACTGCTCCTCACCACAGCAGGACTCGGCCCTTCCCACTCCTGACCTGGATGAGGTTCCCACAGGCCCATTTCTCCAGCCTCTGGATGGCAGCACCACCCTCTGGACTATCAGCCACTCCTCAGTTTATGTCAGCTGCCAGTGCAAATGCCAACAGGGCAGGACCCCAGATCCCCAGGGTACAGCACCTCTTACTGGTTCCAGCTCAGCTTTGAGCCAGGGACTGCCACTCTGAGCTCAGCCATTCAATCCTTCCAATCCACCCCAGAACTGAGCTCAGATCAGCCTCTTACCTGGACAACTCTGCTGTCAAACTCCTTCAGCTGATGAATGAGATGGCTTTCACTGGACACCAAACCACCACCAAGAAGAGAAAAGGCAACACAGAGGATTTCAGAAGACTGCAACTGAAAAACACGAAGGTAAACCTGCCTCTACTGAAAGCCACTTTATTACCACAAGTAGAGAAATTTGTTTGCATGTAGCTTCACTGCAAATTAACTGCATGAAGAACAAACATCATTCTACATTCTCTTATTTAAGAACAACTGTCACTTTTCAGATATAAGCTCTTGTGGGAATTGGGGGTAGGAGCAATCTTCAAAGATGGTGCCTAGTCTAGAATGAGCACAGACACTACACAATACTGCAGCACCCACAGAAACACTGCACTTAGCTAGGGATAAACCAGATATCCCAGAGCACTGTAGTGCTAACACCCCTGTCATTTTCCACAATAGCAGGAATTAGGAACAATCCAATGACTGACTTCTAGTACCAAGTAACAAAAGCTACCTAATTACAGCTATTTTCTCAAACTCTACAGGCCAAGTGCTGTGGATCACAGACAGAGCAATGAAACAGGTATTTTCTGTGTCCTGCCAGGGGAGCAGAAACTCCACATATTCCCACTATCCACTTACTCTGTCACACAGAGCACTTGGAGCACAGGCTTTGCTGTGACCCACAGAAAACCCAGGGCAGGAAAAGCAGGACAGGCTCAGAGGCAGTCACAGCAGAGACTCAACAAAAGGACACCATAATTAAATGCCATAATTAATTGCCATAATTACATGGCACTTCTAACACCCTTAGGAACAGCACATGCACTCTCAGCAGCTACAGGGAGAAACCCAACTACCAACACCAATTACCCCAAGCAATTCATGAGGCTGGGCTTTCTCACTATGCCCTGCAGGAACTGTGCCATGCTGACATTCTGCTGTCTCCTGTGAGTGCAGTCAGCAGAGTGCTAATGCCCAGCCTGGCTTCAAAGCCAGCCCACTGGATGATGCCTGCAGCACACCAGCCTCTTCTCAGACTCCTTCATCTTAAATGGCATGCTTACACTACCACACCAGACCTTTCCCACCTTCAGGCTTTTCTGCAAGGTTGTTTTCATGTAATTATGTTTTCAACATTAAGGAAGTTCAGGATCTTTGAATTCTCACCTGTAAATTTCATCTTCTACAACTTTCCGGCCACACTGTCCATAAGAATTGTTTCCCATTGTGAAAACTGGAAAACAATGATAAAACACACCAGTTTTATTGCTGCCCAATCCCCTGAAAGCCTCTTTTCAGGTCCACAAAGTATTTTCAGGCGGTTCTCAGTCTGAAAGGCGGAGCACGGTAATGGAAAAACTGGCATAAGCTTTTTTCAAAGCAAGTCCACTTGAATTGAAGAGACTGAATCCATTTTCATCAACAACTCCCGTTGGTATCACTGCAGGCACAGCAGCAGCACCTGGAGCCCACTGTCTGTCTGTCTGTCTGTCTGTCTGTCAGGAATGGCCTTGTTCCTCCCACCGTTGTCAAGGAGACTCAGAAATGGATCAAGGTTCCCACAGGAGTGGAATCAACCAGCCAACCCCTCACACACTACCAAGCTGCACTGGATGCCTTGGTGCAGCACTACAGCCACTGCACCAGAGCTCCCAGGGATGTGGAGAGACAATTCACAAACAGCATCTTCTCCATAAAGGACTATTAATTAAATAATTGCCTTTAAGCACTCTGGGGCTTCAAGGGGAAGTAACACAGCAGTATTGGCAGAGTCACCCAAATGTGTGTTCAAAAACACATCTGAGTGAACAGGACAAACAAGCTGCACCCAGCCAGGCCTGGGGCTAGAGAAACAAACCCTGGAGTAGAAAAGCTCCCAACACATTTACCAGCTGAGCCAAGCAGAGCTCAGTGCTCTCCCTCACAGCAGCAATCCCAGAGGCCAACAGCCTCCTGCACCCCACTGACAGTGCAGACTGCCCGCCCTGGAGCGAGCTCCACAGGACAGAACACAAATTTTTCCCAAGCTTTCAGTAAAAGCATAGCCAGGCACCCCTGAGCAGCAGCAGCACAAGCAGCAGTACCTCCTTCACTGTCTGTCAGGACCAGGGAATGGGCTCTCCCACAGGACACCTGCAAGACTCGAGTTTGCTGTGGCTTCTCCAGTGGCAGTGGAATTGGGGATGGTTCCAAGACGTACTCATAGCCCTTGGCTTAAGGAACAGAGAACAATTTTAAGTCAGTAGCCTGCACAAAGTAAATTTAACATGTATTTGCTGATCCTGTTGTACATTCACACACTGCTTTGTTACAAAAGCAGATACATTTTAGAAAGCCAACATATTAACAAAGAAGCTGACAGGGATTTATTGGAGAGAGGGGGAGAAGGGAGATACCTGAAGCCAATAATCACTGCCTAATCAAAAGCCCACCATACCTAGAGGCTGAATGTTATTAGGGAATGTTATTAAGGTGGCAGAATTGGGAAACTGAGGTTTTCATTCACATTTTCATCTACTTTGCTGTTTTACTGGAGCTCAATATCACACACAAGCCCTCTGTGCCACTGGGGATATTGCAAACAAGGTACAAGAGCAACAAGCACAAAAATAAATCAGGAAAGGTGAAGAAAAAAATCTTAGTGCTTCATATTTAAAGAACAGTAGATTAAAGGCCCTTTCAGAAATAAGGAATGCGAGAAAGACTAGCTAGGATGGTTCCATAGGGAATAAGACATCTAACGTTTATGAAAAATGACATGCTGTACCTGGAAAAGATTTAGTAACTTAAAGAATATGTAGCCAGTTACAGTCAAATGGGGGGGAACAAAGAACACCAAAACATAGATCAGTGCTAGGGAAAAGGTTAAGAGGATATAAAAAGCCTTGATATCAAAGTCACTGTAATAAGTGAAATCAAATCCCAGAGCACCCAAAGCAGTATCACACACGTGCTGCAGTGCTTTACTGGTTCTCACTGCCTTCAATAAAAATAAACACTAAACACCCTCTCCTAAAATAAATTCAAAAAATAAAAATTAAAAACGCCTACACATGCTCTTTTGCATAAGAGACCACTGGATGTGAAGACAGGTTGCTTGCCAATGGTGGGCACCTGCCATGGAACAGAGCAGGAGCTTAAAGGCAGCCAAGCCTCTGTGTGCCTAAAAACACTTGCAAGTCACAAAGCAAAAAAGCCTTTTCCTCTCTCTGTTCCTTCCAGCAGAGAGACACAAGCTACTGGGATCTGTGGTAATCGTCACTGAGAGCTGAGGGGACCTGGAGAAAAGAGACAATGAAGTGGCTGAGTGGGAAATATCAGCAGTTTAGTTACAACCATCTGAGAGTCAGCAGGCTGCAGATTCCCTTGGAAATGCAGCATCTACAGCAACACCGTGTTGGAAGCAGCAGGCACCAAAGGAAGTCTGTGAAACAGTGATGAGCAGAACATCCCAAAGAAAGCTTGTGTGGGGGAAGTTAAACGTGGAGCAGTAGCAATCCCACTGCTCTGCACCACACTGCCAACCAGCCTTGCCAAACACACTCTCTCACTTAGCAGGGTTTGACCTGCAAAACTATTGAAGCTATGTCTGGATTCTCTGGCAAAAATAATCTCCAGATCAGATGGAAAACGAGGTAACTGCAAGACACTCCTGAGACATCAGCACAGGCAGGCCTAAGACAGCACAAGAGCTGCACCCTTCAGAACAGGAGTGAGCAGAGGCCCTGTGGGCCCTGCAGCTGCTGGACCAGCACAGCCCTGCTGGGTGCACACCCCTGGGAGCCACCCAGGAGCACAGAGCAGCACCACTGCAACCTCAGCATGCTGCACTGCAGCTGCACTTTGCTTTTGTTTCTCCACAAAGGTTCAGTTTTGCCCATCTCAGACACACCCTACCTTACTGGATTACACTCTTACACACTATAAACAGAAAAACTGCTTTTATCGTGATTTTCCTCAACTGTTCATGGAGGAATGTCTGCACAGGCAGCCATTCCACAAGGAAAGTTTGTTTTTCCTGTCTTCGGTGGAAGGTGGCAATGTTCTGCACAGAAACAGTCATCTTTAATGAGTCTGACAGCCTGGTGTAAGACAGGAAAACATGTTTTGCCTTCAAAATACAACTTGTTATTAAAATATTTTTTTAAAAACCCTACAGCTTCACAAAAAACACTGACTGCATAAATAAAACTCTGTGAGAAAGGATTTCAGTTTTTAAGTGCAAAGCAACAGAAGAGACCAAACCATTCTGCAAAAATGTTATTAACAAGACTGTGTCTACTATCATAGATTCAAAGCCACGCACCAACAGCACACTTTGCAAAATAAACAGCTATGTTCCTGTCCAGATGTAACTTATAAGTGCAGTGTACAGAACAGAGGCACTCCCTGACCAGCTACAAAGCACACAAAAACACAGATAAATCCCAGAAAAAGACCTGTTTAAAAAACTAAAGCACAGCCTGGGAGTGCATCAAAGCTTCCTGATGTTTTCCACACCCCCACACACGTGAAGTTTCCTGTACCACAGGCATCCTGCAGTGCCACCCTGTCAGTCTTTAAAACACTTCAATCCTTACTTTGATCTCTTCTGCTCCTCTGGAATCCAAGCTGGGAATCCTTGTTGAGCCCCATGCCCCACACTTTGGTGATGTCTGTGGTATGAGAAGCCAGCAGAGTGAATCCATAACCACAGGCAGCAGAGGATATCTTTGAAGACAGACAAAAGCCACACCATTCAGTCAGAAATCAGCATTCCTTCTTCATTAAACTACATTCATATACAGCCCGAATTCATGGCATGTATGGCCTTGCAAAAATTATCAGAAAGTCTTCTGTGATAAGCACAACGGTGAAAACTCAGGTACAACCTTTCTGCCTTATAGTTTTGGTTTTGTGTACACACATTTTTATTTTTGCATTATCTTGGCCCCATTCAACACCACATAAAGACCTGTTTGCTGACCTGCATCAACACATTGGGAAAAAAAAAAACAACAACAAACAAAACCAAACACAAACAGATATTCAGAGAATAACGTTCTACTCCTTTTGACAAAAAAAGCCCAGCACAAGAGCCACATGAGGAGCGACTGAAGTCAGCGAGTTTGTTTGGCCTGGACAAAGGGAGACTGAGGTCAGAGCTCCTGCCAGGGGCAGCTCCGATCTCTGCCCTGTGTGAGCAGGGACACGGCCCGAGGGAACAGCTGGAGCTGTGCCAGGGGAGGGTTAGATTGGATATCAGGGAAAGGTTCTTTTTCCAGAGGGTGCCCGAGCACTGAACAGACTCCCCAGGGAATGGGCCCGGCCCCACGGAGCTTGTGCACAACGCTCTGGGGCACAGGGGGGGATTGCTGGGGGGTCTGTGCAGGGCCAGGAGCGGGACTGGATTATCCTTGTGAGTTCTTTCCAACTCAGAATATTCCATGAATGCTCTGACTTTCTCTGCACTGGCCAGCAAAGCACGAGTGAAACGTGTAGGTAAATGAATAACACGACTTTCAACACAAGCTTCCCATTTGTCAGGTCCGAGCAGCCACGGAGCCACTGGCAGAGCCCCATTTTATCTGGCAAATGCTCTTCACACCCCGGCTCTCTAATGCCTCTGGCACAATTAAAAATATATGTTTTCTAAACTGTATGCTGCTGCAGTTAAAACAGCAATCATCCCGAATACTGAATCACGGCAAAGCCTTCAAAGCCGACCCCGTAACGCCGTTCCCGGCTGCGCTGAGCCCTGACCAGGCTCCGGGGCCGGGGCCACACGCTGGCACCGCCGGGCCGGGCCCACCTTGTCCTCCGTCTCCAGGCGGTACGGCGTGGGTTGGATGCGCCGCGGCTTCTTCCAGCCCGCGTCCGGCTTCACGAAGCTGGGGACGCCCAGGGCGCCCGAGTAGGTGAAACCCCACACGAACACGCGGTCCTTCCGCCTGGCCGCCTTCCCCGCGTACTGAAACACCGGGGCGGCCTCCTCGGCTTCCCGCCGCTGGCGGGTGCTCGGCGGCCCCGCCGCCCCGGCCAGGCCCCTGCGGAGCA
>VZRZ01005530.1:89335-105740 GCA_013398175.1 Climacteris rufus | reverse complement strand
GTGGGGTCCACACGGGCCCAGACCCAGAGCCACGTCTGAAGCTACAGCCAGGCCCAAGCTCAAATCTAAACCTACACTCGGAGCTAGTGCTAAATCTAAACGCACCCCCACACTCAGACCCAGCCCCAGCCCCAAACCAGGATCAAAACTCAAACTCAGGCCCAAACCTATGCATAGACCCAGAGCCATCCCAAACCCAGATGAAGCCCAGGCCCAAGCACAGCGATGGCAGAGCTGGCTGTGGTGGCGCCCAAATGCAGCCGCCCCACCACAGTCCCTGTGTGAAGCAGCCCTGTCCCCACGTCCCAGTCCTCGCCTCCCCCTCAAGGGAGCAAAGCATCCACCTTCCAGGAGGGAGCTGCCATGCTTTCATTCCCTCAGCTACATTTCCTCACTGCCAGCATCTTTTACAGACATCCTTGCCCAACATCCCCGCAGGGGAACACCTCTCCTGGCACCATGCCCACACTGCTCCTCAGGGTCTATCAAGCATCTCCTTTATTGATGAAAACCACAAAAATAATTCAAAATACAAAGAGGTGACAGAAGGGCACCTAGAGATGGGGACTCCTGGTGGCTGTAAGGCCCCAGCCCCTCAGAGCGGGTGGAGCAGGCTGCTCCCTCCTCACAGCACCATGAGGACACCTTGGGGCGCTGTGAGGGAGGATGAGGATGGCGCTGGGCTGGGCAGCTCAGCCAGCAGCCCCCGGCCTGTGGTGTTTGGCAGCACCTCCTGGAGCCCCGCTCTGGCTCTGAGCCCCGGCTGTGCAGGAGCTGCAGGAGATGAAGCTCTGGGCAGCTGCTGTGGGGGCTCACAGGACCTTCCTCCGGGTGCTCTCGGTGCAGCGGTTCAGGATGAGCTCTTTGCTGGGACGGGGAGGAACAGCAGGCTGAGCCTTGGGCTTGTTGTCCTCTGGCTCATTTTTCTCAGCTGCAAGTAAAGAAGATGTATGGATGGGTCAGAGCTCTCCACCACACATCACCCTCATGAACGTTCAGCAGCTTCCTACGTAATGGCCACCAAAGCTCCTGCCTGTGCTCCTGTCCCTGCTGCATGCAGTGGCCTTCCTGTAGGCCATGGTGTGAGGATGAGCCCACCAGCATCCAGCAGGGAACTCTGCTCACAGGACGCCCATCTTTAGGTCTGCATGAGGTCTGCCCATCTCTAAGTCTGGGAAGGTCATGGATACTGCATGGATACTGTCCAATCTAAAGGGAATACCTCAGTGTCTGCCTCTCTCCTTCTTCATGCAGAGAGGCTTTTTACAAGGGCCTGGATTGGCAGGACAAGGGGGAATGGCTTCACACCGACAGAGGCAGGGTTAGATTAAATATGAAGAAAAAATTCTTTGCTGGAAAGGTGGTGAGGCACAGGTTGCCCAAAGAAACTGTCTGCCCCATGCCTGGAAGTGTTCAAGACCAGGCTGGATGAGCTTGGAGCAACCTGATCAAGTAGAAGCTTGGAATGAGAGTCTTTAAGGCGTCTTCCTACCAAAACCATTTTATAATGCTATGATTTTTCATGCAATGCTTCTCTCTGAGGGCTCTGCTGACAGCTAACATACATGGCAATGGCAATGGTAACAACAGCATGGGGGAGGTTAGGTGCACAGAGGAAAGCACAGGTCCCAAATGTGGGCTGACCCCCTTCCAGGACCATATTCTGCTCTGTCTGACATACAGCCAGGGGCAAGAAACCTCATTGAAAGAAACACCTCCCTGCACACATTCTCTCCACAGGACAAGGGCAGATGGGCATGGTGTGACCTGGGTGTGCCATCCCAGTGTGACCTGGGTGTGCCACCCTGGTGTGACCTGGGTGTGCCACCCTGGTGTGACCTGGGTGTGCCATCCTGGTGTGACCTGCGTGTGCCATCCCGGTGTGACCTGCGTGTGCCATCCTGCTCCAGCTGCCAGCACTGCAGGGGCCCAGGCCATGGCTGCAGGATTGCAGTCCCACTGGGACTTACTGATGACATTGGCCTTGCTGCGGGCGCGTCCCCGCCCCCGCTGGTTCTGGATGTACTTCCTGCTGTTCCTCCTGTAGGTCTCCTGGCTGATCTGCCTCCGGCCCTGCTTGTGGATGCTCGTGGCGTTCCGGATGGTGGATCTGCAAGGAGTGACAAACAAAACTCTCAGCTTTCGTGCTGGCAGCTCTCACACCACACGCTCCTTTCCCCTGCACTTCCTCCTCTGCTTCACCCAAAGCCCAGCTTCTGCTTTTGGGTTTTGCCTGGTGGATGCCAGCCCTCAAAGGCAGCCATCGGTGAGATGTGATGTACGACGTGTTCAGAGGCAGATGGACGGTGCTGTGGAAGCAAACACTGCAGGCTGAACCCTGAGCACAAATCTGGAAAGTAAGGATAGGGATGGTAAAGAAGATTGGGTGTAAGGCTGGAAGGATGAGATGGGCATGAGGTTTATCTGAGAAAGCCCCAGGAGTCATAGCTCTCTGGTGAACACACAGCACCTATCCTGGCTGCAAAGCTGAGGTCCCTGCTCTGGGGTTTGGCACAGCTCCCCAGGGGTCAGCTCCAGGGGAATGGAGTATGGGGCATGTGCCAGGGTGCACCTGGATGTGCAGTGTTGAACCCACAGCAGAGAAACTACCGAGAGAAGTGGAAGGCTGAGCAGAGTGGGGCTGCTACAGGGGAACCCCCAGCATTGGGGACTGTCCCAGGTCACTGCTTTGTCTTCAGAGCCATGGCAGGAGTGAGCTGGCTCCTGATATCCACCCTGTGGCATTGTCCTCCTGCTCTCCTCAAGGAAACGTGCCTCTCTACCTTCCTGGTCTGAGCACACACCCCATGTCATTGCAAAGTCCTTGCCCACAACAGCAGGTCAGCAGCTGGCCTGGCTGCCAGCACTGTGGAGGCAGCAGTCACCATGGCAGGGGAACAAGCCACTGTCCTTGGAACAGGCCTCCTCATCTCCCCCAAGGCTATCAGCAACCATCACTGCCTTCAGACAGGTGGATCTGGACCATTTTGCACTGTCTCACACTCAATGCATGCTCCAGCAGAACTGGATTTGGAGAGGTTTTATAGCAGGCCTGACATGTCTTCTTGCAGGGAAAAAAAGACAGCAGCAAGCTCTGCCCTTTCTAGCCATTCTCTTTGCATTGGAATTCCTAAGTTATTATTGCTTTTAATATTTTTAATCAAAATCCCTTCCATTAACCCAAATCCTCCCATTAGATTAGGCCATTTGGCAGCCCCATGTAGTCAAATCTCTCTTTGCCTCTGAAAGATTCAATGAACACACTTAGGAAAAAGAAAACGGCCAATTTGAAAATTAAACAAGACTAGCCCAGAAAAGAACCTTTGCAGAAGGACAAGGAGAAATGGATATTACTGGAGGACCTGTTGGAGCAAGGATCAGCAGCCCTGCATCAGCAATGCTGGGGTGCCTGTGGGAGGGGGGAGCACAGAGCTGGTGGGAGGACAGCCCTGCTCTCTCTTTGCCCTGCTTACATTTCTCCAGGCAGTTCCTCATTGACAAGGCAAGCAGGTGACACCACAACACGCTGTCTGGTTTCATTTCATCTGCCTCAAGGCAGAGCTTTAGGCTTTCTGCCCTCTACCCAGAGCTTCTCCTACCTTCGTGGAGGAGCGCTGCGGTTCCTCAGCTCACTCTTCACAGAGGTGTTCACCTCCCCAGCTTTCTGCAGGTACATGGAGGGGTAGTAACCTGTGCTTTCATCCTTCCTGGAGTGCAACACAAAGCAACATCACTTGCAGTCGTGGCTCTGCAAGCACCTCCTCAGCCCAGCAGAGAGATTTGATGATTCCTGTGGTGATGAATCTCAGAATGGTTTGGTTGAAAGGAACCTTAGAGATCCTCTCGTTCCAACCCCCTGCCACAGGCAGGGACACCTTCCACAAGAACAGGTTGTTCCAAGCCCTGTCCAACCTGGCCCTGAACTCTTCCAGCTCAGGACATTCCATGGTGCATGGTTCATGTCCTGTGCCATGTGGTCTATCTCTCACATTCCTTGCAGCTGGGATGAAAGTTGAGGTTTTGCAAAGCAAAACGCGGCAGAACAATTAGAGGCAAAATAAGATACATTTTTTTTCCATCTGCCTCCTTCTTGGATATTTCTGAAGCCCTTAGTAGAGGGCTAGAATCTCCAGCTGCAATGTTTAATATTTGGCAAAGAACAGACTCTGAGAAGGAGCCCTGCAAAAGGAAGTGCTGGGCAGTGGCACCAAAGAGGCCACGGCTTCCAGGGCCCTGATGTGGAGAGCCAGGGGTGCCCTTCCCTTTCCCTGAATGCTGCTCAGCTGACCTGTTCCTCCTCTCTCACCTGATGACCCACCAGCCATCAAGGAGCTTGTGGATGACTTCCACGGTGTCGCCCTCCTTGAGGGTCAGCTCATCCTCTTCCACTGCTGTGTAGCTTTTCTGGACCACGTAGGCCTCACCTGCACACAAAACAGGGACAGTGGGTCCTGTGCTGCCACCCCAGGGAGGGGGGCTCAACCTCCCCAGCCACTGAGGAGAGGAGGCAGCAGAGCATTAGGAGGCACCCTACATTTGAGGCAAGACTCAGGGTGCTCCCAGTTTGGATTCAGACTTCCCCCAGCCTCGTCACTGCCCATGGCTCATCCCAGCCCCTTCATCATCTCTCCAGAGGAAAGCTTTTGGGTGCAAGCAGTGGAAGCACACCTATCTCTGCTGGAAAGTGAGTTCAGAATTCGGGTGGTGAAACGAGGCAGAAGGAAGTGTTGTGCTGATAGAGCCTGCTCAGTGTTGTGAAACCCACAAAGCTGAGGCCTGTTGAGCAACTGGCACAAGTCTGCAGGATCTTCCCTCTGCTCCACGTGATAAAGCCCTGGCAGGGTGATATTGGGGCCAGGGCCCTGATAAAGACAGCATTGAGGTCAGGCACTGGAGAATGCCTGATCTGGATGCTGCACCGTGCCCTGCTGCTGACCCAGCACCTCAGCATTCGCCCAGCCAGCTCAGCACAGCCACTGCATGAAGATGCACATCTGTGCTCAGCCAAAACACCAATCTAGTGCTGAGCTGCAGGTCATGCAATATTGACACTGAGGCACCAAGCCATGAGCTTTATCCCTCCTGGCAGTTTCTAGAGCAGCATCTCCCTGCCCAGCAACCCTGCCCAGCTTTGCAGTGAGCCATCCCAGCAGGGAGCTGCAGCAGGCTGTGCTCTGATGCACACCCTGGTCACCCCAACATTTTACCTGCATAGTTAGGCTCCTGCTCTTCAGACTCATCAGGACCATCCATTGGCTCCAGATAGGCAGCAGGAACCCAGCCTCGTTTGTTCTTCAGCTGACAAAACCACCAGCCTGCAAGGAGAGTGGCCATGGGCAAGAGCAGAGAGCGCTGTGGGGACTGGCACCGGGTCTGTCCCAGGCAGGGCAGGTGCAGAAGTCCCCGTGTCCTGGGCAGCAGGGACAGTGCTGGGGCCAGTCTCTGTTGAGCTGGTGCAAGCAGAGAGCTTGACCACTTCATGCTGTTCCTGCTGGGCAGGAAGCCTCACGGCCTGAGGCACATCCAGGATGTTGCACAGTTCTCTAGAGCTGCCCCTCACCCTTCAGCCTTCACTGCCGTAACTCACGTGCTGTGTTTGGACACAAGGTGCAAGGGCAGTCCTCACTCCTGCTGAAATAGTGGCAGGGAGGGGGCTGCCCTCAGGGGCTCTCCAGAGGGATGGACACGTACCGTTCTCGCTCTTCTCCACGACATCCACCATGTCCCCAGCCTTCAGAGCCATCTCAGACGTGGAGCTCTTCTCGTAGTCAGCGATGGCTCGGTACGTTTGCAGGACAATGGGGCCCGTGATGTCTGCGTGGGAGAAGTGGGAGATGTTCCCTCTCCCAGCTCCCAGCCCAGGAACACCCTACTTCAGGCAGGCCAAAAGCAGCCCTGGGACAGCCCAAAGTGCCCTCCCAGCCTCTTCCAGTCCCAAACCAGCTGGATTTCAGGACTCGTGCTCCCCGAGGATGTGTCTTCCCCCAGCTCCAGCTCTGGCACAGAACCCACACTCTTGGTGAGGGTTTCTGCCATGGGATGGTGACTCCTCTCCCCAGCTGAGGGAGCCACTTGCAGCCCTCTGAGACCTCTTACCAGTGAGGTTTTTCTTGGAATCCTTTGGCAGGAGGAAGACCTCAGGCTTCTTGCTCCTAGAGAGGTGAGAGCACAGGCAGCTCAATGCCAACAACCCTGTCCATCTGCAGCAGCACCCTCCCTGCAGGCTTCTGCCTGTGCAGGATTCCCTTCAAAACAGCAGGCAGCTGCACTCACTGGCTGTCTGTGACAGGGTTCATGTCATCATGACGGACCTTGAAGAAGTTGACCACGTGCAGGCAGCGGGAGATCTTGGGGGGCAGGTTCACCAGGGCGTAGCAGTACTCGGCCAGCGTGCCCTGCCTGTTCTCGGTGGAGCGCTGCCCATCAAACCACTTTGGGGCTGGGGGAGAGCAAAAAGGGCTCAGGAAAAGCAGACAGAAAGCCTTGTTGTTGATACTTTCCCAATCAGGCTCCTCTGAATCATTAATTTTGCCCTGCAAACAAGTGGGGCTGGCGCCAAGGTGCTGCATGGCTGCATTGTGCCCATCAGGTGAAACTGTGAGAGCACAGCTCATGCAAGCCCCAAAATGACCCCGTTTGACCCCATCTCAGTTTTAGGGTAACTCCCACATGTGTGTTCAGACTATGCCCAACTGCTGGGCCACAAATACAGCAGATGCATGGGGGCACCAGGAGGGGCTCAGGGGACCAGCCTGCAGTCAGAGGAGATATGCTTATCCCCCCATCCCACTGGCCATGGTGTTCTTGACCCCAGAGCTCCAAAATGCTGCTGCAGTGCCAGCCCCCAGCAGTCTGACACCTGTCTGGTCCCCAGTGCTCTCAGCCCCCCAGATGGAACAAGGATGCTTTGAGCAGCCCCAGCGTGGTGGGAGCAGCACAAGGGAAAAGACTCAGCACGGTGGGGTCAGTCCAGCTGCAGTGGTGCCCCCAGACTGGCACCCAGGCTCAGCACGGTGGGGTCAGTCCAGCTGCAGTGGAGCCCCCAGACTGGCAGCCAGGCTCAGCATGGTGGGGTTCATACAGCTGCAGTGGAGCCCCCAGACTGGCACCCACACTGCTGCACAGTGCAGGCCTATTCCTCCTCGAGCCAGGGTGACTGCAACCTGCAGCTCTTCTTCAGGCTCCCTTCTGCCTCCTTTAAAGCAAGCAATTAAATAAAAGGGGGAAGTTTTCTGACATGCACCTTGCCTGGGGATAAAGCATCAGCTGTTTGGATCAGGAGTTCATTCCCTGTCACTGAAGACATATTGCATTGTTTCCTCTTACAAAGTGTCTGTGTTGCCATAAGGGCATCAAACCCACCCCAGCGATGGTGTCACCAAAGGAGGGCTCAGCTCAGCTCCATCAGTTCAGCCTCCCCAAAACCAGATGCTTTGCACCAGCCAGGGCTCACAGCTGATGCTTCTGGGGTGCCCAGCCTTCAGAGAGATCTGGGGGGCTGCTCAGCGTTGGGAGGGACCACTGCCACTGCTCGGAGCTTTCCAGGGTTTTGATCTCAAGCCTGGTGAGCAGAAAGTATTGCACCACACAGCTCCCTGGGAGGCACAGCACAGTTCGACCCACAGGGAATTTCCCAGCTCGCTGCAGTTTCCACTCACCCCCCAGCCCCGTGCCTGCCCCTCACCTGGCAAGTGTGGGATGATCCGGCTCTCTGTGTTGATGTCCCCGGATTCAATGGGGAACATCTCCTTCAGGGCTTTCTGCAGAGCAGAGCCAGGCACGGCAGTGAGGGCAGTGCCAGGGGAGCCCCCTGTGCCCCCTGTGCCCCACTCCTGTGCCCCCTTTGCCCCCAGCCTGCCTCCCTGGTGCTGCTCACCCCGCTGCCACCAGCGCCCGTGTGCTGCTCCCACAGCTCAGCCCTGGGACAAACCTGCCCAGGGACACCCAGCCCATGGCTCCCACCTCCCAGGGGCAAGAGAGATTGGACCAGGAGCCTCTTTTGAGGCAATTTCAGATGGAATTCACCCTCTTTTCCCCACCCTGAGCCCTGGGGTGCTGGGCCAGGGGCTGCTGCCTGTCCCGGGAGCACTCACGTGGAACTCGTATATCTCAGTGAAGCGGCGGTACACGACCTTCTCAGAGAGGTCATTCCACTTCACCAGGAACATGTAGACCTGAGGGGCAAAGCAGAGGCTGCAGTTCTGCAGGCAAGCAGGGCCCCACACCCTCTGTGCCAAGGGAGCCCCGTGGATGTTCCACTTTCAGATAAAATTGCGTGTTTTCCTTGCACCACCCCAATGAGAGTAGCTCTGCCTTGCCAGCAACAAACTGGGCACTAGGGGAGCTTGGCATGGATGGAGAGTGGACAGAAACATTCAGGTATGTGGCAAACAAAGACGAAAAAGACCTTTCCAAGCCTGCAAAATAACCAACAGCTTGCAAAGGAGGTGCCCAAAGTCTTGTATGTTCAGGACGTTTTAGTCTCTGGCTGCCTCCAGCTCATGTCATCAGCCATGACCCCCTAAAAAGGAAGCTTTTAGACTCTCAGTCCCATTTATCTAAGGAAATTTGCTGGCCAAGCTGTTTATCCCAGCCAGTCCTCACTCCTCGCTTGCCAGAAGGTTGCTGCGTACTCACATAGTGCTGGCTGGGGAAAAACCTCTTCTCGTAGCCCAGCAGTTCGATGTGCCGGATGAAGGCGTCTCCCATTGCTGCTCCTGCCCGCGGCGTCCTGCACTGGCCCCGGCTCCGGACACTGCTCCTGTCCCTGCTCCTGCTTCGGACACTGCCCCGATCCCTGTCCCTGCTCCTGCTCCGGCCACTGCACCGGCCCCGGCTCCGGACACTGCTCCGGCCACTGTCCCTTCTCCTGCTCCTGCTCCGGACACTGCTCCTGTCCCTGCTCCTGCTCCGGACACTGCACCGGCCCCGGCTCCGGACACTGCACCGGCCACTGTCCCTTCTCCTGCTCCTGCTCCGGACACTGCTCCTGTCCCTGCTCCTGCTCCGGACACTGCACCGGCCCCGGCTCCGGACACTGCACCGGCCACTGTCCCTTCTCCTGCTCCTGCTCCGGACACTGCTCCTGTCCCTGCTCCTGCTCCGGACACTGCACCGGCCCCGGCTCCGGACACTGCACCGGCCACTGTCCCTTCTCCTGCTCCTGCTCCGGACACTGCTCCTGTCCCTGCTCCTGCTCCGGACACTGCACCGGCCCCGGCTCCGGACACTGCACCGGCCACTGTCCCTTCTCCTGCTCCTGCTCCGGACACTGCTCCTGTCCCTGCTCCTGCTCCGGACACTGCACCGGCCCCGGCTCCGGACACTGCACCGGCCACTGTCCCTTCTCCTGCTCCTGCTCCGGACACTGCTCCTGTCCCTGCTCCTGCTCCGGACACTGCACCGGCCCCGGCTCCGGACACTGCACCGGGGCTCCGGACACTGCTCCGGCCACTGTCCCTTCTCCTGCTCCTGCTCCGGACACTGCACCGGCCCCTGTCCCTGTCCCTGTCCCTGCCCCTGCCCGTCCGAGCGCCCTCCCCGCCGCCCTCGCACAGCTCCGCTTCTCCTCAAAGCCCCGGGGAAGCGGAACTCGCTCTGCTACGGGACCGTAATGGTTCACCCGCTGCGGCTTTTATCCCTGTCCAACCTGGCCCTGAACTCTTGTTTCCCGGTGTTTTCCCGGTGTTTCCCAGCCCGGCCCCTCCGGTGGCTCCCGGGCACAGCCCGGGGGCGCCTCTGGAATCCGAGCACAGCGAAGGGCGAGGGCCCGGCTGGCTGCCCGGCTGTCCAGACCGTCTGACCGCTGATGTGCCCTGGGATGGCGCAGGGTGCTCCGGCAGAGGGCCAAGGACAGGAGCCTTGACAGTGACAGCCAGAGGAGCCTTTACCCTCCCGAGCGGAGATGGAAGGGCTGACTGAAGCAGGGAACGCACCCCCTGAGCCCCCCGAGCCTCCCGTGTGCGGCTGGGAACGGCAGGTGGGGAAGCCGGGGCACGGCACAGCCAGGATGGCACAGCCCCGGGCTCAGTGGGCAAGAGCTCCTGCCCTTGCATCGCCATTTCCTTTCAGTCCTTTGCAGATTCCCTCAAATCTGCCACCAAAGGCTCCCTTGAGGAGCCCCCGCGGACCTGAGGAGTCCCAGCCCTGCTCACCACCTTACCTGGGCACTGCGCTGAACGGGAGGGGACCCCAGGCACAGGGAAACCCCAGAGAGGGCTGGAGACAGAGCCAGCGTCCTGCTGGGAGGGCAGGAGGGTCCCTTGCTGAGCCCCTCTGAAACGCCAGTGGACAACCTGCATCCATCTGCTCCTCCTTGTCCACCCTCAGCCCTGAGCAGAAACACCTGAAGGGATGTGAGAGCTGCGAGGATCAACCCCACCCTCCTTGCAAGCAACGGGGCACCCGGGAGCACTTTTGTCCCCACCAGGACACCCTCAATGCCAAGGGGCAGCAGTGCTGGGCAGTGCTGACAGAGCCAGACCTGCTCTCCACGGGATGCCGGGAGCAGCCCAGCTCAGGGAGCTGTGAACACTCAGCTCCACCCCGGCTCTCTGTGCTCCATCCCCCGGAGCCCGAGGCCGAGGGCAGCCCCGGTTCCCAGCACGGTACCACGGGCCGGGGCTCAGAGCAAAGAGCCCCACGGTACCACGGGCCGGGGCTCAGAGCAAAGAGCCCCACGCTCAGGCAGCAGCAGAGATGCCCCGGGCAGGGAGGCAGCACCTCTGTCCCCTGGGCCTGGCCCCAACCCGCAGCGGGGCTGGCAGGGGCTCTCCCCACTGAGCAGAGCAGCAAACCTGGCCCAGGACCAGNAGTGCTGGGCAGTGCTGACAGAGCCAGACCTGCTCTCCACGGGATGCCGGGAGCAGCCCAGCTCAGGGAGCTGTGAACACTCAGCTCCACCCCGGCTCTCTGTGCTCCATCCCCCGGAGCCCGAGGCCGAGGGCAGCCCCGGTTCCCAGCACGGTACCACGGGCCGGGGCTCAGAGCAAAGAGCCCCACGGTACCACGGGCCGGGGCTCAGAGCAAAGAGCCCCACGCTCAGGCAGCAGCAGAGATGCCCCGGGCAGGGAGGCAGCACCTCTGTCCCCTGGGCCTGGCCCCAACCCGCAGCGGGGCTGGCAGGGGCTCTCCCCACTGAGCAGAGCAGCAAACCTGGCCCAGGACCAGCCCAGCGCCCTTGTCAGCTGGAAAGAGAAAAGCTTGCTCTGCTGCATTAAAAACATCAAATACCAACCACAGCCTTCCCCTGGAACGTGGGTGTGATGCTCTGCAGCTGTGCAATAATAAATGCTCATTTACATTTGGTCTTCCTAATTTAACATAGGGACTTCCCTATACGGAAGGCAAAATCATACAACCACAGATATTAAAAAAGATGATCCCTCCAGGGCTGTTAGGATTCTGCTCTGTTAAGTCACCAGATAACTGCTGCTTATGCAGAGCACCATAAACTTTGTCATAAAAGTCAATTTCATAATTACAATTGTTTGTACTAAATTTAAAACTGTGTTAGACAGTATGCCGTGATTCTGGCCAAAGCTTTCGGCCACTGCCACGGCAAATCTTCTCTTTGTGAGTTCTTTTAACAGACACTTCAGATAAGACACAGTAAAAATACTTCAGAGTTTCTTTGGCCTCAAAATGTTGATTAAGTGTTATCTATAACTTGGCAGCACAGAAAAGTGCTTTGTCGTTAATAACAAGGTGCAAATGGCCTCAAGCACCTCTCCTCCAGATTATTTATACCCCAGATTGTCCAATTAGGGAGATGCTGTGTGGGATATTTTCAATAAAAACCCAATAATCAGTTCTTCTTATCCCACAGTGCAGAACTTTAGAACCAATGACAGAAAACACAAGTTTTTGGAGAAGAAAGGGGAAGTAGCAAAGGTAAAAAAGGAAGTTATAAAACAACACCTGAACCCTCCATTTTGGACACTATTTTTACAATATTTCATAAACCAAAATGTCTACACTTCTACCTAATTCGCCTAGTGACATAACCTTAACTATACAGCATTAATTTCAAAGTTATCACACTACAGGGGAAGTCTTTTCCAGGGTTTAAGATCAAATGAGGTGTATTTCTGGGGATCAAAACTTGTTAAAGCAGAAAGAGTGAAATTCTCAGAATTCAGGGTTCCAACAACAGTACATTACTGGAAACCACTTAATTCACATGTTTCTTCCTGTTTCCTAATTCCTCATCTTGCAATGCAAGAAATGAAAGTGAGGTTATAGACAGCAGTGTCAGTGAAGGGTCAGCTCAGAGGGAAGCACCACCTGTAAGTGTGACACTGCTGAGCCTCCCACCAATGTCTCCCAGCAATACATGTCGAGAAGTGTGAGTTTAGAAGAAAATTCTCAGAAGAGGAATGTCTTATGTGAACAAGGTAAGTGTATTGAGTTCATGAACTGAGTCATGTTTTGGGATACAAGGCTGGGATCTGAACACAGGACCTCGTTTTGAGAAGACCCAGGTGGCAGCAGCGCTCTCAGCAAGGCCCCCCTGCCCTGGAGGGGGAACAGCACCACGGGGTGCAGGGATGGAGCTCACTCAGGGTTACTGAGGATGGGAGAGCTGAAGGTTGAGAGTTCCTCAGGCAAACGGGCTCTCCTCTTTCCTGCACTGCTCCACCCAAAGCTAGGACCAAAACCTCTCAGGGTATCAGAGCTGAGGAAAGGAATGCCACACTAATCTGTGTTCAAAACATAATTTTTGTTTTTTGGTAGTTTAAATTTCAGCTTAATTCATTACAGAGCCAAGGGAGGCCTTGGTCATGTCACTGATGGCAGACAGCTTTAGACAATCACAGAAATGAGAGCCTGCCCTCTTCCTTGGCACTGGGTCTGACAGGACAGATAGGAAAAGAAACAGGAGAAGAGGTTCAAGTTCAAATCCCAAGAGAAAAACAGTGGCCAGCAGCTGCAGCACAGAGATGCTGGAGCTCACCTGGTGCTTATGCTGTGAGAAAAGGCAGGGGGCCGTATCTGGGGAATGCCCAGTTCCAGCATGGACACCCTGAATCCTGCACTACTTGGATCCAAAACTCCCATTTAGGAGCAAGGAGCCAGCCCACTGCACAGGACAGGCTTTTAAAGGTCAGTAAAACATGGGGAATAAATAATTGTCTGCTTCTTCATCACTATTTGTTCCTGCTGGGACAAAAACTAGTCAGAGCTCTGGTAAGTTCTTGCAATTTTTTTTATTTATTTATTAGTACAGTCAAGGCTTTTTAGGGCACATCTCATGTACTAGTTTGAAAATGAGTGAGATTTTCATATACAGTCAACATCATAGAAGTCTGCTACCTGTTAGGACTATACAATTTCTTAATATAAAATTGGTATTTGCAAAGTATAAATATTGGTGCAATTATTTTGTCAGTCTAATTTTTCTCTACTGGATATAACTCCAAATGTCTGAGACCAAAAAGAGCCTTCAGCATTGAGTGCCAGTGCACCCATCAGCACGACTGCCCCCCCAGCAGGGGCCAGACACGATCACAGCACCACCTGAATTCCCAGCACCACAGAAGGACTCCAGTCCTTCCAGCAAAACCACTGCAACCACTTTGATGTCATTGTTTTTCCAGCTCCTGCACACAACGTTTCAGGAGGGCCACTCTGCTGTTACACACTTGGCCAGGCAAAACCGTGACATTCTTTATTTTCCCAGTTCCTTTGTTGGGATGCTTTGCTCTCGTTTTGAGTGAGCACTGATGACTGCACCAGCAGTAGAGCTGGGCAGGAGCTCTGCAGTGTCCCCTGAAGGGCTGTGAGTCAAGGGATGGACTGTCCTGCTTTTCCAGAAGGGGAACTCAAGGCCACTGAAATGCAGGGAAAGCTGCAGGAGCTCATTTCCCCACTGTGAACATGTCCAGAAGCAAGTGTGAAACCTGGTCCTGAGCTACTGCTGGAGGTTCATTACCTGAGTGTGTCTGTTCAGGGGCTCAGCAGGGAAATGTGTCACAGTGCCCAGCCAGCTGGGGGAACGGGGCTCCAGCAGGGAGCTCACTCCTGGGGCTGGGCAAGGCTGGCTGCTGAGGCAGGAGGCAGCAGGCACCAGTCAGCAGCAGCTCCTGGCTGGAGAGAAGGAAGGTGGGACCAGGATGAGCATTGTCAAAGTGCCTCAGCTTGGAGCTGCCCCTGCCCCTGCTGCATCACCAGCACAAGGGGCCAGGACTGAAGTGGGAGCACCCAGACCTGCATGGGGCAGCTGTGAAACACAAGCACCTGTCCTACAGCTCTCCCCAGGCTGCAGAATGACCCACAAGTGCTGCTCTGAATTCACCTGCTGAACTTCAGGTGCTCCCAGGGAACAGACACTGCACCCAGTTGGATTTCAGGCTTTCAAATCTTCCTTGAAGATACAACCACGTCCCCCAGCCAGAGCTGGATTTCAGTCTCCAGGGCCTGACTGCACCTTACTGCTTGGCTGGCAGAAGTAACCATGCTGCAGCTTGCTCTCCCTGCCTACAGAATTACTGCCAGGACTCGACTTTTTGTAGAAGATGGAAATGTACACTGCATGGACAGTCATGAAAAACATCAAAAAGGTTTTTATTTCTTCATCAGGGAATATGATTTACCATTTGTGCGTTATGCAGCCATCTCCAACTCACACCAGTAAAAGAGAAACCTTTACAAATAATCTGCATCTTCAGAGATTATCATCTAGCCAGAACTGTACATCTCTTATGGTTTGTGAAAAAAAAAAAAAAAGGTGTACACGAGTCTCTTACATGGTGTGGGGCATAACTAGGACTACAGGGGACTTAATTTAATTGTTGTATTCACAGAATATTCAGAGCTTTTGACACAGTAGGACTCAGAACAGGTTGTAGCACATTTCCATAACAAGTTCTAGAGGAACAGAGCACCCCCCACAGCCTTCAGCACAAAAGCTCTCACAGGGGTCCACATGACCACTGCCTGCAGCAGGACTGCAAACCAAACCCATCATAGATAAACTCTGATATAACACACTTAAAACTTTGAATTAACAGAACAAACTATGATGGGGTTTAATTGCAGTTGGTTCCTACTCCACACACTGGAATACTGACCATTTCACAGTCTCTCATTAATGCATACTAATCATCAAGTGAACCAGTTTGTCCTTTATTTAGGAAAAACACATAAACTGTGACAGATATAACAGGAAAAATTAACTCAAATATACAGATACTATTGTCCAATTAGACATTAAAACAATAGCTGAAAATTAACGTGGATTTTTTTTTTCTCCAAAGCAAACAAATTGAACTCTTTGGAGGAATTTTTCATTATAAAAGTAAAGGTGAAGTGAAATTCAACTTTATTGGAAAACGTAGACAACTTCAGCTAAGTCCCAGCTGATTTTAATCCCCTCCTTTTCCCCAGCATTGCTGCATCCAATTTAGTCCTTAAAATATATTCCAACATAAACCCAGCCATTCCAAGTCCACAGTCATTCTTTGCTTTAAGTCAATTCACAGAACTGCTGAAAAAGTAGACATTTCTATCTAAAAGTACAAAAGGATTTGTATAGAAGATACTTCTCTTATACAGTTATATTACACAGCTCTAGACAGGCCCAGCAGGTCTTCTCAGAACTGGAGGCTTCTGACTAGGTAAGAAAAATTACAAAAGTGAGTTAGTTTCATTGAAACTTGTACCTTATTACAACTATGAGCACTTTGTGTTGTGTTTTCCAGTTCTTTAGGCCTAGATTCAGCAAGCATGCAGAAGCTGAATATTGCTCTCAATAAATATGAGATTAAATGTGTGCTTGAGTGGTCTCTGTCAGAATTCAGAACAAATATTTATTTTAGTATGAATTCAGTGGATTGCCTAAAGCATCCAAAAGTCTGAACCATCACATTGCAGCCACTGCTCAGACAACATTTCTGTGCCCTTTAATTGACAAGTGAGGTGGTGTTTCGTATCTCACTGGCTGCAGTGCTTCCCATGACAAATCAAAGCTTTTCTTTAATATATTTTCTGCTGCCACATTCAGTTTTATGACAAATTCCTCCAGCACAGACTTCACTGACTCTGTAAGACCAGCACTGCTGTGCCTGGGATGCTCAGGGCACAGACTCTGGGATGCTGCTCTGTCAGCCCCTGACACTTTGTACCACAGCATTTCCCTGTCCCAGTGCTGCCTTCTGTGCTCACCCTGTGTTCAGGCTGTGTTCACCCTGTGTTCACCCTGTGTTCACCCTGTGCTCACCCTGTGTTCACCCTGTGCTCACCCTGTGTTCACCCTGTGCTCACCCTGTGCTCACTCTGTGTTCAGGCTGTGCCCACCCTGTGTTCACCCTGTGCCCACCCTGTGTTCACTCTGTGCTCACCCTGTGCCCACCCTGTGCTCACCCTGTGCTCAGGCTGTGCTCACCCTGTGTTCACCCTGTGCTCA
>VZRZ01005530.1:11035-88846 GCA_013398175.1 Climacteris rufus | reverse complement strand
CCTGTGCTCACCCTGTGCTCACCCTGTGTTCAGGCTGTGTTCAGGCTGTGTTCAGGCTGTGCTCACCCTGTGTTCACCCTGTGCTCACCCTGTGTTCACCCTGTGTTCACCCTGTGCTCACCCTGTGTTCAGGCTGTGTTCAGGCTGTGCTCACCCTGTGCTCAGGCTGTGTGGATGGAGGGCCATGGCCAAGGCTGTTCCCCAGCTCCACAAAGTCAGCTGGTGCCAGGAATGAAACCCACAGGACCAGGCTCCCCTAACCACTGCCTCATCTAACTTTATACCAATCCAATCAAATTGCTGAAGCGTCAAACACTGCATAATGAGGAAAATATCTGGGTTTTTGTATTATCAAAAAACTGAAATGGGCAGAAGTACTACCACTTTCTTTGGAGCACAGAGACTCCAAACCAAGTGGGTCAGCATTTTAGATCTGGTGATGTGACAGCATTGCTGTCATTGTTCTCCATCCCCTCAAAACCATAATTTTTAGGAACAAGTGAAGTTAAAAACAGAGTGAGAGAAAGATTTGGACATTTTTGCACTGTAAATTAAACCAGGCTTTTCATACAAGTAAAGGAGGTTGGTTTGTCATCACAGTTAACAGTGTTACCAAGCGTCCCAAGCTCAGACAATTCTGCAACCATAGTGAAGAGCTTTCCTGCTGAATTACAATTTGGAAATACATGGGTGTTACCAAGAACAAGAATGTTTTTTCACACAACCATGTCAGAGCTCTTCATAAACACTAATTCCCTCAGCTTTCAGTTGCTCTGCTTCCGAGTTATGGGATTACCACCACACATTTTTATTTTTAGGCTACAATTTTCTAGGACTGACTGAACACAGTGTGCTTTATATTGTATTGGATAAGGAAGTGCAAAACATCCAACATTTTAAATGTGAGAACTAAGACACATAAAATAATTCACAACTAAAGGACTGGCACCTTCTGATATTCAGTATTGTACCTCATCCCTCTTTCCCCCAGCCAAAAATAAAGCTATTATTCCTTGACAGGTGTTGACTTCAAGAAACACTGAATTTTTTTACCCAGTATTGATGAGGTCTACAACATCTGGTCTGGATCTTGCTTTATTTGAAATTTTTCTTCTGTTTCTGTATTATCTGTTAAAAAAAAACAGTAATAAATGAAAAAAAGGGAAACTTCCCCACCAATTTTGTTACTGTTGTACTTAATAAGTAAAAGCTATAAAAACATGAAAATAATTTAATTCTCTTTTAAACTATTCATGATAAATAAAAATGTATTTGTAGCATCTGATTCTGTGGAAATTACCATCCCCACTGTAATGTAAAGCAGCCTGGGATCTCTGAGCACTCCAGTTCTTAAAGAATGGAAATAAAATTGACATTAGTAGAACTGCTTCTCTCTCAACTAGATACAGACACCTGCATTATTCTATTTCCATCTGTCCAAAACAAATTTTGACCCTAGCTAATTTTCTTCTTCAAAGCACAGTATCACACAGGAAGGCATCATGATATGTTTAAAAAAAAAAATCACATTGGCTAAAGCAGTCATCATCTTTTGATACAGTTGTTTTCATTGCAGGGGTGCTTGGAGGTAAATCCAAGGTATCTTGTGCCTGTGTAGCAATGTCTATGTGACCCAGAGCCTGATTCTGTTCTTTTTATAAACAGATTCTGTTCTTTTCTGATCCTGATCTTTTTATAAACAGAGAATATGATGTTGGAAGGAAATTGGTTTTTCCCTGAAGTTGTTTGGAAGCTTTGGGGTGAGAGTAATTCAGCACTACAAAGCCAAGCTGTCCCACCACATGGTCATTTTATACCTTCCAGCCTGGTTCTGAAGTGATTTGGGGTTCTTTAGCCACTATGTGCCTTTTCACAGGAACATTTCTGTAGTTACAGTGTCTGAAGCCAGTTTTAAATGACAAATTCAAACCCACACTTTATGCTGAGGCCCACAGCTACATTTCCTCCACATGGTGATATTCAGGAACAACTGTCTTTCTCCTTCATCATCAGCTTCAGCAATGCCACAGACTTTTGGCATTACAGAGACATCTGATGCTCCAGCTTTCCTAACTGTGAGCTCCAAATCTGCAGCTCAGCTCTGCTGTGACTCTGAACTCTCTGTGTTTGCCCTCTCTCTGTCCTGATTGCTGCTGCAGGGCTGATCCATACACCAACACAGACTGCCTGGAAACCCTTGGCAGGGAACCTGAGCTTGTGACAGCCACTCTGGCTGAGCTTGTTGGCTTGGCTCAGAGCTCAGTGCCATGACAGGGAAACTGGAAAGGGCATTTCCATGGACAAGGCTGCAGAGGGACAGGAGTGGGGAGATTTGCTGCTTTCCCATTTGGGGCAATGCCAGCAGGATTAGGGAATGAACCAAAGTTGAGAGTCTGAAGATGCAAAGTGCTGATGGCACAGCAGCCCCTGTGCCAGGGCTGACGGCTGCCACAGACACAGGAGCAAAACCCCCTCAGGGCCACCTGACACAAAGGCAGCACCCTGGCAAAGCAGCACTGCACCCTGGCAAAGCAGCAGAGCACCCTGGCAAAGCAGCACTGCACCCTGGCAAAGCACAACAGCACCCTGGCAAAGCACAACAGCTCCCTGGCAAAGCACAACAGCACCCTGGCAAAGCACAACAGCACCTGGAAAAGCAGCACAGCTCCCTGGAAAAGCAGCACAGCACCCTGGCAAAGCACAACAGCTCCCTGGAGCCTGTGGCACCCCCAGGGCTGTGCTGCCAGGCTGGGCTCCAGCAGAGGCAGCTCTCACAGCAGCAGCACTCAGCAGACAACAGCAGCCCAGCTGCCAGGTCAGTTCAGTATTCCTAATGCACCAAGAGCACATGCAAAAAACAGGGGGGATACAAATCTACAGCTTCCTTGGTCTTACATCTATCTACACACTAGGAAACATTTCTTCACCAGAAGGGCTGCCAAGCCCTGGCAGAGGCTGCCCAGGGAAGTGGTGGAGGCACCATCCCTGGAGGGATTTAAAAGGTGTGCAGAGGTGGCACTTGGGGAGATGGTTTAGTGGTGAGCTTGGCAGTCCTGGGGCAACAATTCAGTTCTTGTTCTTGTTCTTTTCCAAACTAAATGGTTCTCTGATTCCATCTAAAAAGGATACAGCTCGAGTATATTCTTGGACAATCGGAAAGTTGGATTTTTTCAGAGCCTAAGTGCTAGAAGAACAATACTGCACTCCCTTGCCCCCAGCACAGTACAGCCAAACCAACATGGCATTCAGAGTTCCTGATGATGGCAATCACTCACTCCCATCAATTGTGGAAACTGCTGCACTGCACAGTGAGATGCATCATTCAGGATGTGAACAATCACTCAGACCCTATGTACAGCCATGACTCACCAACCATGAACAACAATTCATAGAACTCCTTTGTAAAATTATTGGAAAAGTAACTTTTCCTGCAAAGTATTGTTCATATGATGCAGCAATGAAGAAATGTGCCAGGAACCAATAAAAGACCTTTTTTTTTTTCTTTTTGACTGACTTGACTTCAAAAAAAGATGCAACTTTGTTCAGCATTACTTAAAAATATTTGTTGATAATAAATGAAGAAAAACACTTACCTCCTGGAGATACTTCTGTTTGGCTTGGTTCAGCTGGCTCTTAAATGAAAAAAAATACAGTCAAATGAACATGAATATAGTTTCAACAAGAGAAATCAGATTATAGAAATTAAGTCTTCCCTGAAAAATTTACCTCATTTTTTCTTTAACGATCAGACTCATATCTCTTTGCCTGAGATAAATTTGTATAACTTTCTACAGTCTGCAGCAAAATACAAAAAATCCCCCAACATTTATTACATTCAACTACATAACAGTTTCTCATCCAAGCACAGTTCACTGTGGCAGACATCACCAAGCCCCAGCACCATGTAATGTGCACTTGCACAGAACACACCAAGTTTGAACAGCTTAAAGAAAAAGTCATCAGCTCTCCCAAGCATTGTCTGTGATGGCCAGTGGGTGTACAGTGGGGGGAGTGGGAAGGTACAGAATAGAGGACAAGAAGTATCTTGTAATTCCATGCTGAGTTTTCTGCATGGATTATAGATGAACAGGTTCTGGGCAAACCACTGAACCTTTTGAACACTGTGGATGTTAAGGACAGACAGGCTACAGCAAGCTCACAGAGCACCAGCAGTTGATCTCCCTCCCACACCTCCACATGGAAGCAGAGGAGCCAGTAATTTCCTTTATAATAATTTTCATCATACAAGTGTCCCGTACTCCTAAAATGTTTATCAAATGTTTTCCCTGAGTTTCCCAGGTTCTGTGTGTAATTGCAAAAGTTTTCCCTGCACTACACCAGCTGAGGATACACATTTTTAAAAGGTATGTGAACATTTAGAAGCTGTATTGGATCAAAGCAAAGTTGCTCAACCACATTTACTTTAGCTATTCATAGCACAAAGCCAAGTTTTCCCTTCAGCCTAGGATGGGTGATGTGTGTGCAGTCCCAGACACAGACCAGCAGGGCTACAGAGGCAAATTCCATCCAGACCCCACTGCCAGTCCTGCAGGCAAACTTCACTTGGCTGAACATCAGTCTGGAGGAGACATGCACACATTTGAGTTAAGCAGACATCAATAAATGGATACTGAATTGGTTTTCTATATTGCCCCTCCTAATCCTTCTACTCATCATCTGCAGGAATCAGACGAAGGGACACACCAACGACACAGCTCACAGAAAGCAGAGGCACTTTCCATTCAGTTATTAATACTGAACAGCTACAGAATGTTGCACAGCACTGCTGGCAGTGGCTCCTGAGCAGTGTGCACCCAGGACACGAGCACTGCTGTGCTCTGCCAGGGAGCTGCAGCACTGCACAGCCCCTGCTGCAGGACCTGCGGCGCACCCTGCCTCACTTGCTGCTGCTGCTGCGGCTGCTGCTCCTTCAGCCTGTTCCACCAGCTCTAAAATTAGACATGATCACTGATTAACTTCACAGTGAAAATGCTTCACATGCAACAAAGGACAACCTTTGAATCTGCAAATTCTGAAACTTGTCACACAAACAGGTTACTGACACTTGTGACTGACATGCAGTTCAGTGTTTCCTGTTACAGCAAGCACCAAAAATTTCCTCTTACGTTCCCACAAGTTCTTCAGATGGAGAATAAAGCATCATACCTATAAGCAGCAGGCTCAGAGCCTTTCAGTCATTTACCTTGGTATCCATCAGTATCAGATCATTTTGATCATAATTAGTGGGCACAGATAATGCCCAAACCTCACATGGTCCACGACCAAGCTGCTCCCCCAGTCCCAACACACACTGACAACTTATGCTGAACTGACACAGTTCAATAAATTCTTTCATTTCTAGCTGAATTCCCTGGAAATACTACCACACATTTATTTGCTCCCCCTTGCAGAGACCTCTCTCCCACCTAAGAAGGTGAGCCTAGGACTGGTGAGCAGGTCAGTGGGAGTTACTGGCCACACTATTTTCTTGAGAACACCTCATACTTGCAGTGCATAGACCTCAGCTTGTTAGCTGGAACACACTGGTGCCTGGATGTGCTGGAACAAACACTGGGTTGCTAAGGCTCAAGCTGGGTAAGGCCAAATTGATGACAGGTTATGTGGCCTCCAAATTTCTAATCTGACAATGGCTCAGAAAGAACCCTGTAGTGTCCTTCAGAAGGGGCACTGTAGTGACAGAGCTTTGTGGTTTGTTTTTTCTCCTAAATTACATCTAACAACCAGGTCACAATTACTTTAGCAACCAAAAATAATGTACCTTTCCCTCCCACTACCCCAACTTTCATTGTCAGGGTCAAACTGGCCATGGCACTTCAGCTAACCACACTCTGCCTCTCTAAACAGTTCTAGTTTCAGCAGAATGCATAATTTTTCACTGGTACTGGAAGGTTCTTGCTCACTAACTGCTACTGTGATGGATCTAAACATATAATGGAGGAACTCTCATGTAAGTCTGCTGCTCAGTCAGGATCCTAAATTTCTTTGGGACTCTGCTGCTGAAAAGTACAAAATCAGTGTCATACATTTTTATATCAAGCCAATGCTAATCTTATGCTGTTTAAATGTGAATTTATCCCCCTGCCCTCAAGTTAACTGTGCATGCAAGTTTAGTCAGGAAATCTTAATGACAAAGACACAGACAAGAGTTATGCAGAGACCTTAATGAGCTGGGGCCTCTGCCACTCAACCCCAGTGCAGAAAATGAGTGTTGGCAGGCTACACAAATACATTTGTTATCAGTGGCTCATCAATACTTACGGTCGTTAATCACAAGTCCTGGAAATGGTCTGGAAAAAAAAATTAAAATTACTGAATGTAAAATGCACTGCATGGGCTTTCCTCCTGATGCAACCTCCCCACACCTCCTGTAACAGAGCTCATGCTAAAAATGAAAAGAAAGCCAAGTAAAACAGAAGGAATAGCAGCTCTTGGGAACTGAGGTTGTTCAAAACCAGCATTTTGAGAAGTAAAACACATGGGAAGAGCTAAACCCTTCCCTCAGTCACTGCTGCCTAGCAAGGGTGACCTCCTGTCCAGAGTTCAATTCAGAAACACACATCAAAGTTCTTTTGGTTAGAACAGGTCATGATTAAGGGCTGAGAATTCAGACCCTTTTGTAAAATCTCTTTAAGCAATTTGTCTCTCTAAAGATAAACTGAAGCTTATAGACTCCTATGAAGTTATCTATGATTTGAGAAGTTACAGAAACTGATACATTTTTATTTTCAACTCCTCCTTAGAATGATTCCAAAGTTTCATCTATTCTTCTTCATGGATACAATTTAACATTGTATGTGTGTGTATGTCTATGGAGATATACACATACAAATGAAATTCCCTTACACTGTAATTGGACAATATTGTATTTTAAAATATTGAACAGAAACCAACAAGCTCTGGACTTGTCTCAAAACTTGATATTATGACTGGGAGAGCAAGGCCCACAAAACTATAGCAAAAACTGCGCATTATGATTCGGTTTCAACTCAAAAGACAGCTTGCTGGAATATGCAGTATTAATAATATGCCCTTTGTCATACTAAATTGGACATGTACTCCTTCATTCATGCTAGAAACATCTGGGCTTCATTTGACCTGATACATTGTTATCCAAAAAGAGCCAACACCTATTAAAAGATGTACTGCAACTGCTCTTCTCTCTCATTTATCCCAGCTGCAGGGCTGTGCTCACAACATCTGCACAATCTCATCAATGATCACAATGACACACACCTAATGACAGTAAAGCTGATAGACTCTGCTGATTCCAAAATCTTCTTCATGGAGCTGATTTCCAGATAACTGGGTGCCTTAAATGACACACCAGGAGGCAGCCCATCCACCAGCACACAGCCAGGGTTGTTGGTGATTTTTCTGTATGGAACTTTCACAGGAAAATTCATACCAGTGGCTTCACCTAAGTGAAGAGAGGGGTTGTGTTTATTTTCAAGCCTACAATATTTATGATTACACTGAAGAAAAAGTCCCCAGATGATTAAGAAACAACATGCAAACCCATGCTTTCCACCAGATCTGAAACTATGAAAATTCACTCAACAATGAAACCATTACAGTGTTAGAAATGAGGTTCTGGATTGCTCATGAACATTACTGTGAGAGCATTAGTCACAGCTCCAACTCTGACAGTCACCAAATGAAGAACACAGGTTCTGCTTTTACTAGAAAAAGGCATAGAACAGGGTATAAAAGGAGATAGGCACATGAAGGAGAACAAAGCATTTCCTGCAATGCTATGAAAAGCAATTCAATGCAGCACAAGTGAAGGAATTTCAGATAAGGAAACTCAGGTCATTACTGCTGTACAAGGCAAAATAAAAAACCCAAACAAAAAACTATACACAGAAAAAAGGTTAAATTGCATTTTTAAAATGACCCTTAGTCCCAAGTATTAAGAGGTCAGGATTATGAAGCCCTGAGAAGAATCATGGATTGCCAGCAAAATAAATACTTCATCCATGTTGACACAGAAGACAGGAAAAGGGAGGGGGAACCATGAAGCAATCTAGACTCTCATGACTTTAATGTTTAAACCATCAAACTACCTACATCACACAAGAGATTCTTTTTGAAGTCAAAGCACAACATTCAGATACAATTCTCAAATTGGTGCATTTTAATGATCATATATATAATTCACTGTGAGTGAATACTCATTCAGTAACTTCACTAAGAACAACATTAATTACACCCACACCTATGTAAAAATGGGGAGTAAGAAGCAATTACCAAATTTCTGGCTAAAAAGATCATTTACTTGCTCTCTCAATTGTCTGGCCTTTTCTACTTTTGGCAGTCGTCCACTTTCATCATCTGCAAGAAATTGTTAGAACAGCATGAGAATGAAGCACAACTTTGCCCCCTAAAGCTTGTTTATCCCTGCATGTTTACTCAGAGCAGGTACACCCAAGAGCTTCTAAACAGGTGCTGTCTTTGTTCCTTTGTTCTTTGTTTTAAAAGTAACACAGAATTGTAGAAATACACAAAAACAGATGGTTGCTAAGAAATCATAGAATCCTACAATGGTTTGGTTTGCAAGAGACCTTTAAGATCATCCAATTCCAAACTCCTGCCACAGGCAGGGACACCTTCCACTAGACCAGCTTGCTCCAAGCTCCATTCAACCTGGCCCTTCACACTTGCAGGGCTGAATCCAGGTTTACTGTCTAGAGATGATTTTGTAAAGTAATTTAAAACAAAACATTGTATTTTACTTTCTTTTGGAACACAGAATGGCATGTAAAGGTAAAAGCAAAGTGACGATTCACTAGCCATAGCAATAGTAACATTCCTCATGTTTCCAGTGAATTCCAGTGGATGTGATATATGCCTGAGAAAGCAGCAATCAGTGTTAAGACAAAGCAGTTCAGCCTGCATGGTCATTCAATTCACTCTGAGTACTGACATCTGGAAGTTTCCAATAATTGCAAATCAATATTTAAGTTATTGCATCAGAAAAATGTGGATAGTGCTCAACAAGTGGTTGGACTAAGAATATTCTAGAGATGTCACTGATGAGATATTAATGAGTGTTAGAAAACATTTAACATCTCAGCAAAACCAAAATGGTAACATATGCTCTCTGTTGACTGTACTTGTATTTCAGTGAACCAGATTGACTGTAGGAAAAAACTTCATCAAACTAAACAAATATCCTGAAGAACATGAGCACAGGTAGTATGATGTGAAACTGCCACTATACACACCTGGTAAAGTTACTTGAATGATGTTAAGATCTTCAACTCCTGTAGTTGGGTTTTTTGTGGTCCTTGATTTATTGGCTTTACTAGATGAATTATTTTTTCCTAAGAGGATTGATTTAGAAAGCATTTATAGAGAGTTCAAAATCTTCAATCTCTTCTATAAAGAAAATATTGCAAAACAACAAATAATGGCAAAGTTTTCCAAGAGCATCCAGTTCCAGTTTGAAAATGGGAGCTTTTATTCCATGACCTTCCTACCTGACACAATTTTCTACTAGCTCTCTGTACTCCTGTCTCTGGTACATGTGTCATTTAGATGACCTACATATTAGGAGCAAATAATTTATCTCTAGACCTGAGTAACTCCTGTGAATTCTACATTACTGTCTACACTTTGATAAAAGCTAGTAAAGAATACATTAGAGGCATGATTATTTGTGAGCAACTTTAAAAAATTAATACCCCCTTGCTAGAGCTATATTTAAACTGTAACTCATAAGTGCTTTTCCCATCTTAAAAACAAACAGTCAAGCAAACAAACCAAGCAACTGCAATGTAGAACAAACCTTTCAGGAATTTATTAATGCCATGTTGCTCTCATAATTGTATTTAACCCTTGGAAGAAACTGTTATCTAGAAAGTTCAGCACTTGCAAAACTCACTTTGGGGGGGGGCAGAAGAGCTTTCTTTGAGAGCTTCCTTAAGCATCTCAGGCCTGCAAAGAGATTGAACATTTCATGTACAATAATAAAATTACAATATCAACATTTAAGAAAATTCGATTTTCTGAAGACAACTGAGTGATATCCTCTCAGCCAAACAGACAGGCAAGAATGCAATGACTGAGAGGCTCCATGGCTTCACAGAATCCCAGAATCCCAGACTGGTTTGGGTTGGTAGGAACCTTAAAGCCCATCCAGTCCCCCCCTGCCTTGGGCAGGGACACCTCCCACTGTCCCAGGCTGCTCCCAGCCCTGCCCAACCTGGCCTTGGACACTCCCAGGGATTCAGGGGAACCCACAGCTTTTCTGGGCACCCTGTGCCAGGGCCTGCCCACCCTCACAGGGAAAAGAGTCTTTCAGAACAAAGAGATTACTGTATCTTGCTCCACCTTCAACAGAGTTTTATGACCATTAAAAATATTCCAGTGTGTATTTTATAGAGTAGTTTAGCAACCTGGCAACACAATTCTATTTTATTGTCTTCATTTCAATTCTCACAGGACAGATTATCAAAGACATATGGGAGCCTTACTTTTTAACAATGAATTTTATTTTGGCTTTGTTTCTCAGGATCTTCTCTAGTCTTGGAATCCCAAAAGTGGAAGGCTGGCGAAATGGCACCCCCTCAGGTAGTCCTTCCACATAGAAATCCTCTGGGTAGGATTCAAACAGTGTATAGGGCACATTCACTGGCTCACTGAGTCCCAACACTTCCCCTGAAATGCAACAGAGCAAATGAGCTACCAGATAGGTGACTGATGTGCACAGAAACAGAAAACCTCTGCTCTAAATGGAACAGAAGGGTTGGCACATACACAAGAGTGAGGCAGAACCAGCAGGCTTTGCCTCTTTTGGTGACAGCTCTGAGTATGCAGGAAGGAAATGAACAGTTGCAAACACAACTCATTCTGTTGCAGCAAATCTCATGATAATTTGCTGAAAGTTAGTAATTTCCAGGCAGCTCATGCCACTGGCTTGGTCTGCACACAAGCCTATCCCATCTGTATGGCACCCTGATGCAGGCAATGCCTTCTGTCTCTGCCTGTTGTACAGAACAGCACCAAGGGCTCTTGTTCAAAAAGCTGCACTCAGAGGAGTAATGAGAAGCCACTGCCTCCCAAAGGCATCAGTTTCCAAACTGCCTGCAGCAGAAGAAGTGCTGGAATATGATGGTGCACACCCCTCCAGACACCACCCACTGCCCATACTGAGTCATGCACAGTCATACAAAGTCCCATTTGTGAGCAGAGTGAAGAAAGCTTCAGTGATGGGCCAGGATGTGGAATCACTCTGTGTGTGGGTCATTAAAAATGCTGTAATCCAACTACAACTTCTCCATTCTCAAACCCAAATAAAATAAGTAGTGGAAATGTGACACTGGATTGCAAGTACATGAGAATGAACTCAGATGGGAAACTGTAGAATACATCAATATTGCAGGACCTCTGGAATACACATGTGAACACCTCTCACACATCTAACTGCATGTTCAGAAGAAAGGCATCTCAGTAAAAAAGAATCAATAAACTTACCACATTTTTCATTGAAAAGATTTTCCACTTTCTTCTTTAAGTCAGTAATTTTGGCATTCCACACGTCTGCCAGGAGGAAATTGGAAGAATTAAATTAACACTCACACAATGAACCAGTCTTTGAACAGTATTTTAATAAATGTTTAATAAATTGTTATGCTTGATAACTGATTTACTATGGCAGTAAAATGTTCCAAATGGCCTTCATTCTGCAAAATTACACCCACATCAATCCTCATCTTCCTAAAGCTTTGAAAAATACTGCCACTAGATAAAGCAAGGGTGATTACAACCAAAATTAATCCAAGAGTGATCCAAATTTACAGTATCAGATAGCATATAATGTACTCATCTGAACCAGCACCCAAAATAGTGGCAGAAATCCCTCACATGTTCAAAGATGCAGCCCTGAAACGAGAACTGTAATCTCTAGCACAGTTTCTGCTTCAGTGGTGAGATTAAATGTCCATTTAGACAGGCATTTTGTTCCTGACAGCCACCAGAGCAATCACTAAACCAGTTCACTTGTGGCTGCACTAAGTGGGCCACAGCTGGTCTACAAAACTAAAACCTCAGTTGAAAGTTTAAAAAAGTGGCAGATTTAAAAAAAGCCTAGGTCTGACAACAACAGGCAAGTCCAAGGAAACAGTACACAGCTCTGAACACAAACACCACCCATGCCAAATCAGTATCTCATTCATTCTCAGCTGGCTCAGTAGGAGTAAAGAATTCCTTTCCTTTACATTTTATGACCAAAAGGCTAAAAAAAAGCATGGGGGACAAAAAAGATAAAGCAAATAACAACAAACTCCTATGCAAACATAAGTAAATAAACTCTGAATACAAGGATGCTGAAAGAAAGGTTTGCTGAGACTGCTGATAGTCACTCTGAGTGCAGGCACTCATCTCACTTGACTGTGAAGAATCTTTCTGGATTGCAAACTGACCCTGCTGTCAATGCAGAGATTTCTGTTCCAGAGCACTGCACAGGAGGTCAGGGCCTCCATGGCCAAAAAGCTCTGGTGTACAGTCCTGAACACAACTCCAGGACTTTCAGTCCTCTTCAGCTTCTCCTTTACTCATTTTCCAGAACTGGAAAGGTCAATCCTGGCAATGATGCTCTGACAGATCATGGCTTTGTCATGTTAGCTCAAATCCTTCCTGGTCCCTGCATCCCACCTAGCTGTCTCTGCACACTGATGCCATCACTTCAAACCTGTGCAGTGCTTATGGAATTTATGCACAATATCCTATCTCTGCTGGCTTTATGCACCTGGGGGTACTTTGCACCAGAAAAGTCCTTCAGGGGTCTGCAGCACTGTGCAGTAACAGAGCAGCAGAAATCTGCAGGGACTGACTCTGCACCTGAATCAATAGGATCTGAGGATCTGTGCTGCAGTTGTACAAATTCCATATATCCATATGGAGCTGACTCCACATATCACCCAGGGTTTCTCTAATGCAGATTACTCCACACAATGAAGAACTGAATGTACACAAAAGCAAGAGCTTCAGTCATTCACTAAATGTACAACAGAACATGAATTCAAAATATCTGATATGGAATCAGACTGTTTCATACCATTACAGGAACGGATGTGTGCTGATTCCCCCAACACTTACCAAAGGAGAAGTCTCTTCCTTGTGGCCTAAAATTTGTATTGGAGCCACTGGTTTGAGAATTAGTTTGAGCACCTGTTTGTGTTTTCTGAGGACCTATGAAGAGACATTACACATTTAACACAGAGGGCAGAAGCAAGACACCATACAAACAGAACAATGCATCAAACTTGATTGTTAGAGAAATCTTAAATTCTGAATCAAGAGCAGAATAAACAAAAAAGCCCTGAAGAAGTTCTTCTGGGGTTGTATTTAAGCATTTAACACTACTGATCACATCTGTCATTTCTCTGCTCAGGACTACATCAGTTCCCACATCTCTGCTGGGAATAATGGGCCCAAGCAAGCTACCAGACTCCATCATTTTACCTAAGCATCATCTACACAACATCCAGTTTGCTCCAGAAATGAAAAATAAAACTGTTTCTGTATTGAAGTGTATCTGGAACCCCGAAGAGTTTTGCTACATGAGGTGCATGTTATTTATGGGCTATGAAAGCTGAGAAGAACAGAAAACATCAGAAGAATAAAATAAAAGAACATAAGAAAAATATTTAAGGCTATTTCTTCCATACTGTCATCAATAGTAACTTCAATCTCTGGGACACTTGAACTGTCTGGAGTACTTAGTGAACTTCTTGAACTTCGTAGACTTTGTGGACTTGTAGAATTCCTGGATCTCCTTGGACTAACTCCTGCAAGCCAAGAGAACACAGAGGGTTTATAAAGCACAAACCCTGCACAGCAAACAGGAAACAGCTGCATTTTGAGAATTCCAACAGACTGAACTAAGTACAGTCTGCACAGTAAAACCTGAACAACACAGTGATGCTCACAACCTTAAAAGTAGATTTAGTGCTCTTGAAAAAGGCACAACTAGATTATCACCACACTAATTCAAAACAAGACTTCATTTTTTTCTAAAAGTGAAGGACAGTTTTGGTACCTTTTATTATCTAAATAACAAAAAATTATTAACATCTGAATTTCCTGCAGACAAAAGACTTTTTTATTCTTTTAAAACATAATTATTATTTACTGCAGTTCACAGCTCTAAGTTAATATGGTTTAACCCATTAAAAGTGAAATAAAAGTTGTCAAAATTGAGTGAACTCCATTTTCTGTACTAGAACAGTTAAGTAAAAAAAGGCAGATACATTTATGCTTTGAGCATCTTTTTCAAATAATAGCAGATTTAGAGGCAACTTAAATAATGCCTTTTATTTACAACACCTGTATTTTTCAACCACAAAGATCTCTCAGTCTGCTAAGGAAGCAGAAAAAAAGTATTGACAAATTGATGGCAGCAAATAATACTTAATTGCTTACCATTTGTCTTTACTTTATTAGCCAGTCTTGAAGGCAAATGGGGAACGATAAGCTCAGGCCTGGAAGTTGAACAGAACAAATCCAATCAATTGTGACACAAGTAATACAGCAAAATGTTAGAAATTTCTTGGAACTCAGTTGAGTTCCAATTCACATAACATCAATTCTCTACAATAAAATTCTGTTAGAAGCATTACTGTCCATCTACTATAACCACAAAAAAAGTAGAAAACATAAAGCTGTATTTTCTATTCCACAATTTTCTTCTGGGTTTACTTCAAGAAAAAAAAAAAAAAACAACTGAAAAAGGGAAAAAAAAGAAGGAAAAAAGCTTCCAGGTACAAGACCATTTCCCTCCCCCAATCCTTGATGCATGAAACACACAACTTACACATCTACAGAAATTTAATGAGGAATGTGTGTCCTTCTATGAGATCAAAAATATGTGCAAAACATTCTTGGTGTTTCATGGAAGCAGAATTTAGGTCGCATTTAAAGCCTAGAGCTGCTGGGAATAAAGTCAAAAAACTTCAAAATCAGAAGGAAAAATAACTGCACTGCAAACATACTTCTTAACAACAAATTTGATTTTGCCACTCCCACGGATAATTCGTTCAAGGCGTGGAATTCCAAACCAGGTGGGGCTCCTGAAGGGGACTCCCTCTGGCAAACCCTCAACCACCAAGCACTCAGGGTGTGCTTCAAACACAGAATAGGGAACAGTCACTGCCTCTGAAAGCCCCAGAGCTTCGCCTGAAAAGAAAGGTGAAATGACAGATTACACACTCAGGGATTTTCAGAACTGTGTTTACAGAAGCTCTGTTACTCAAGGGTAACACCCCCCTCAAATAATAGAAATATTTAAATAGATTTAAACAGATTTCCTATTATTTTCTGTGGAGTAACTGCAAACAGGAACTTGGCCCATCTTGTTACAAATAATATCTAATATAGGCCTGCAGTGCCTAATGTTTTCTTTTGAGAACTTCTTTTCATCCAAAAGCTTTTGTGCAACATCTCTTGTCACACAATTGGAAAAATGACAGCCTAGGATGCTGTTACAAAAACAGTTATGTCAGTTATAGGAAAGAGTCAGTAAAACACAGGTAAGAGGAGTCAAGATTTTCATATCTGTCCTAGTAGACTTCTGATGTTTAAGTAAATACAGTAACATTTAAACACAAGAGTTTTAAAATGCAGCAGCATTTTAGAACAGCTCATTTAGCATTTAACTTACCCAGCTTCGTACTAAATACATCTTCTACTTCCTTTCTTAGCTTTGTGATCTTGGAATTCCAATCGTCTTTCCCTGAAAACCAGAAATAGATACATCAGAGAATCACCCAGCTCTAGATACAGAGGTACTTTGAACATCTTTCTTTCAACATAAGAACTTGAAAACTAACAACACACTCACATCTGAGAAGACAGGAACACACAATGAGCAATGATTATTAATAGCAGCTTAAATGATACACAAAATTTCCTCTACATAATAAAAACTCAGTTTAAATGCAGTTACAAATTTCAAACACTGACCCAACTAGAACAACTTGTTCTTCAGAGCTTTTAGATGCAGGAAGAAATTATTTTAGTGGTTATTACAAAGCTGTAATTAATTAATCATAGTGTACAGTAACACTTTTAGAGCAGAACATGAGGATTTAAAGAGCACTTTGCTAAACATTTTGATTAGCATAAAAAAAATCATCTTCAGTCCTATTCGCTATTGTAAATAAAAGCCAATTAGCAGTAAGCAGATCTTTGGCCTTTGTCTGGGAAAGTGGTTTTCAGTGGGCTCTAAGCCCAGGAGAACATTTGCTGTGTTTATGTCTCTGACATCAAACCCTGGACCTCAGAAAGCTTTGTGGGCACTGGTGATTCCAGAATCACCTATAAGTTAGTGAAAAATACAGTGAAATAACTAGTACAAAAGAGAAGTATTATTCTGAACATTCAAGCAGTCTGAGGTTTAAGAATCATCATCACTACTCACTGTTCTTTCAGAAAGAGGATTTTATTAGCTGGGTTTTTTACTGCTGTCACTGGCACCTGCTGTTAATACTTCGAAAAAAACCCAAACTCAGTGTTGCCTTTTCCTCTGCTCCACATGAAAAACAACCTTTCCTACTAAACTACCCTCTTATTAAATACAAGTTTTTTCCTAAAATAAACCACAATACATTGTGATGATGTAATCTGACTACTGCTTGCATGATTATTAAATCATATTAAATCATATTCCTTCTTTTTAATTTTTCCTGCAGCAAGCTGTGTGTGTAAAACATAGGAAGCCTGAATCTCAGCTTGTGTTATTACTACAAGCAGGTTCATACTCCTAAAACCCCCAATGAGATCTGAATTGCACACTCCTGTAGCAAGAAAGCACCAAGACACTGCAATTCAGGGCATTCAGAAATAAACCCCAAACTGCTTCTTCTCCCTGCTAAAGGCACTTCATGCTTTCAGGAAGTCCCTGCAATTCTTTACCAACAGAGACCTGGAAGAGCCCAGGGTTGGCTGTGAAATGCCAGGACAGTAAGTGCAGCTCCCTGGGGCTGTGAGGGTGACCCAGTCTCGTTATTCAAAGGCTGCCCAGGATGGCTCCACAGCCCAGGAAGGCACCACGTTCACAGGGATCAGTTTGCTCCTTCCAGCCCTCACAAAGAACACACCAGCACACTCATCACACAAGGGTTACTCCTTGAAAAACGCTGCACTGCTGCAGAGGCATTTCCCCAGGACACCCTTTGACTCCCTCTTGGAGGCAGCACCTCTCTTACCTGAGCTGTTCGACCCGGGCTGAGCAACTTCTGCTGAAGAGACAGAGAGCAGCTCTGGCCTGCAACCAGGACACAAAGAATCTGCTTATTCTTGACATAAATGAAATACTACTAGCTACTATGACATAAATTGAAGAGTTTGAATTTTTTATTATGTTTCTCACACTTGTCAACACGCTACAGATATGCCAAAGATATTCTGAAATACTCATCTGGATTGCAGATACCCACTTAACGATGCAGAATATTTAATTTGCCCATTTGGTAACTAGAGACCAAATGCTTCACAACTTACAGAAACCAAGTGCTTGATTCCACATAGGGTGCTTGGCCTCTTTCTTAAAAACCCCTCCATGTTTAGACTTACTTTTTGATCACAAATTTTATTTTGTTGCCTGCTTGAATGATTTGTTCAAGGAAAGGGATTCCATAACAGGAGGGACTCCTAAAGGGGATCTTCTCTGGCAGCCCTTCAACGTAGAGGTCAGCTGGATAAGCTTCAAATTTCTTGTAGGGAATAGGTTTGGGCTCACTGATCCCCAAGGCCTTGGCTGTTGGAACAAAATACATCCAGTAACTGGACAGACTGCCTAATGAACCTTCATTAAAAGCTAGCTGATACCAACTCCTCAGGCTGTTGCAAAAATGATCTTAGAATCTGGTACAATGTAGGACATCTACATCCAACAGAACCTAAGTCACAGCACATTACAAACATAAAAAATTTGCCATATTGTATGATGCTGCTCTTGGGCAGTCACAACAGACTGAAGATTACTGGACTCCTCACTGGGGCATAATACACTGGTTTAATCCAAAGTTGTTAGTATCTAATAGAGCATCATGCAACATTTTATTCCAGATTTTATGAAGTTGACTATTTTTTTCATATTGGACAGAGCATAAAAATTAATCCAGAAATGTTTTAATAGTAATTATGATGATATTGCAATGGGTATAAATATAAGTAAATGGCTGTTTTATTCACCATCAAAGGAAAAGTATCCAAATAGGAAGTAATTGAGAACAATTAGAAGAGCTGTATATGTAAGCCTTTTTAAACTATGAATTTACCTTGTATAAGCAGTAAACTAAAACATTCTTTTTCATTCAACTGACAGAATTTTAAATACTTGGGAAAAAAATGAACAAAGGTCTCGTTCACACAGATCTTCAAAGGAAGAACGAAAGCAACCTTCAAGAAATACAAAGCTATAAAGTAAAGAAAATAATAATACTGTACTCACCAAACTTATTACAGAAAAGTTGTTCTACAGTCTTTCTGAGTTTGGTGACTTTGCTATGCCACTCATCTTTCGCTGTGTTTGAGCCTGACACAGAACAAAACCAACATTCCCTAATTATTTTGGTTATATTTGCAGTTGTTCAGTTTATATATGCATAATCATCCTGCATTTTCAGGTAACACATAAATGCTGTGTGTAAGAAGGATAGATTCAACTTGGAAGTAGAAAAATAATTATCATAAAAGAATGACAGAATATTAAAACTGAACAGAACTCCAGGGAACTGACATCACTCCTGCTACAAAATACACACAGTGTACTGGCCTGAAGAACTGCAATGCTGTCAGCATCCTCCTCCAAACTGCAGATGCCCCTTGGAGATGGGAACAGTTTCTCAAGAGTTTCATTTTCTGAAGAATGCTCTTGATATTCAGCACAGAACTAGGCATGTGTATGGGGGATCAAAGCCCATATAACACAAATCACTTTTTTCTCCAGAACACGTCTTTGTGACCCACAGGTGAAGCCTCCCAGTCTCAAGCAAGGCCCTGGCCAGCTGCCACACCGTGGCTTTAGTCAGAATGCAAAAGCAGTGACCTGTGTTCCATAACTGCACTGCCCAGACTGGGCTATGGGCACAGCACCAGCTCATGCTTCTCCAGCTCCTCTGAGCCAAACCATGCCCCTGGCCTGTCCTGCAGCCAGGATCAATCTCCTCAGCATTTCAGGACTGAGGCAGTTCCACAAACCCTTCCTGCCCAGCCTGCTTGCCACAGGAAAGCAAATGCAAAGCTCTGCCAGTCAAAGCACAGGCTCCACCTCAGCCCATTCCCTGCTGGGCACACAAACCAGCAGCGCCTTTGGACACAGCACGAACTGACACGGAGCCACCAGGAGCTGAGGCAGCCCAGGCTGCTCTCTCTGCTGAGATGGCAGGGGGAACAGGGAGCAGCAGAGCAGAGAATGATCTGCTGGGAAAGAGGGAATCCAAACAGGAAGGAAACTGCAGGAAAGGAGGCTCAGAGAGCTGCTGTGTTCTGTGTTCTCTGAGATGCTACTGACACCTTCCAGAGATGCTCTCTGCTCTTAGAGAGGAGGCAGGTCACACATAACTATCTCTAGCCAAGTGATAGTGGGTGATGACAAGCAATATAAGCAACTGTCCAGAACCCTGTGCCATAAAAGTTGGTTACTACTTATTTTCCTAGCTACAGGGGTTTTATGAGAGAAGTAATGTACTTGCTTTGCCTTCATAATCAGTACAACCACATTAAAAATGACTAAAACAACAGAGAAAAGAGTTAATTAAAAAACCCACATAAGAGTACAGTTAAGGGTAAGGCTCAGTTACCAGCCAACCTACTACTTTTGTAGTCAAATTCTGTGCTTGAAGGAACAGTAGGTTATTAAGACGTAATACACTAAGTTTACTTACACTTCAGAAGTTTAATTCCTGCACAGACATTAAACAGACATCCTTATGGTGTAACTGCTTTGCTTAATTCAGATCCTTAATATCCACTTTAACACAGCCTTTGATACACTTTTTACAACAGAAGACTATGAGTATATAATCCAATATAATGGTGCTGCAGTAGAGCAAACACTACTGTCTGTATGTTTGTGTTGTCTGAACCAAGGACTTCTCTGGTATTACTAAAACTTCACAGTTCAACCAGGTTGAGGTTGCCAGTTAGCATTTTGGAGCTGGGAGCAATTTGTTTGCAATTTGGTTAAGGCATATAAGCTTTTAACACTTGGTTTAATGGGACAATTAAAAAAAATGCCCTAAAGCCCAAGAGACAGTAGAATTCAACTGAAGAGAAAAACAAGTGTGGGAAAGGAATCTACCAACTAGTGCCCATGCAAAAGTACAAATCTTTCAAAACTTGATTTTTTTTCCATGCTAAACTTCTTTCTACCAACTGGGAAATGAGTTCAACTGGGTGCAGCTGTCAGCAAAAATCTATTCCTGTAGTCTCATCTTTACATGGTTTTTTCTTCTACCTTTGGATGGGTGCTCCATGGAGACAAAACATGTAAGAGCATGAATCTGCTGAAAAGCATTCCTGATGGAAAAAGGGGTTGGAATGCATTATCTTTGCACCATTTGTGTGCAAATGTAGCCCCATTACCCAAGGGGATCAGATTCTGTAGTGATAAATGTCACTATAAGCACTACATTCACCACTGCATTTCAGCCAATCTAATTTTGGAAAATACCATATATAAGCAATTATTCCATGGTACAGACAGTTCCCTATCCACTGAACTCTGTCAGCTGTGGAAACTGCTGCCTTTCTCTGTATCTCAGCAGACTAACACCTATCATTGTTTATCCTTCTGCCAAGCTGAATCAAATCCACTGACAGTGTTAGTAACACTAGATTGGATAACCAATGTAAAACTCTGTAGCCAAGGAAAATTCAGAATCAGAGGAATTGCTTGCAATATATTATTTGTAAAAGCAAATTGTAGCCACCACTTAGACTGACAAATAGGAATATCATAGTGTGCCTGTACAAGTCACACATTTGAAAACCTACCTTCTGAAGCTGTTTTGTCCACTGGAGTATCTGACAAATTCAGAAGTTCACGCCTGGAAGATTTAAGATAAATGTTTCAACAGTGACAGACATTTTGAGAAACCACCCTCCAGTTACAGCCTCAAGTTACTACTTACTGAAGCATCAAAAAAACCCCAAAACCAAAAAACCTCCTAGGGGACATCATGATCCCCAACACTTAATTCCAATTAACATCAAAGTGTCATAAGAGCTGGTTGGAATCCTATTGACAAAATACTTTTCATGCCTGATACCCATACCTGCCTGAGCTGTAACATTTCATGGTAACATACAGGTTCCATTAAACCTTCTCTGAGTTCTAAGATACAGTTCATCACAAAGAAAAATCCAAATCAAGAATTTAACCTCTAAAAAAGTAAACTTCAAAGCAGACACTTCTGTTTCCCAAATATTATCCCAAATTTTATCCACAGATAAACAAACAAAAAGGCAAACATTCTGATGTTTTTTACAGAGCCAAACTGGTTTTTGAGCTGCTCTGGTTACCATACACTCCAAAATCAATGAACACCATAAATTAATTTCTGTTAATAACTAAGACAAATTTGAAAAAATCAGGTGCCAGCATTGCATAAATATTAAAATCTATGCATGATATCTGATTTTAAGGGAGACAAAAGGTAGATCTACACTTTTTCCTCTTTTGCAGTTCTGTGCAAGCATGAGGATGACAGACAGTGACCATGTTCCTGTCAGCTGTAAGCAACCAGCATCCGTGGGAAGGCAGCACACACAGGGGCAGGGCTGGCAGCACCCCCACTGCTGAGCCTGACACTGCAAGCAGCAAATTCCTGCCCACTTCCAAGGCTCCTGGATCAGGCCCTACACCTCTGAGCCCAACCACTGCAAGCAGCAAATTCCTGCCCACTTCCAAGGCTCCTGGATCAGGCCCTACACCTCTGAGCCCAGGAAAACATCGGCTGTTGCTCACTGGAGCTTCCATCAGTCTCCAGCTGAGGTCTCCTCCATGCACACTGCCTGATCTAGCTCCACACACACACCCAGGACACACATCCAACTAAACCACAGGAACCAGGAGCCGTATGGTGGGCTCAAGCCTGCCCTGGGAGATGCTTTCTACAAATACAGCTATAGGCACCTTGGTACAGCATTCTGGCAAGAAAAAAATAAAAAGCATAAGCTGAAATTTAGGCCAGGATCCTCAGACAGGATCAAATATCCCAAAGCCAATGGCTTTCAACATGTACTGCAGCTGCAGAGATTTGAACACAGTACAAGATCTGCCCCTGACAAGAAGTCCATAACACTGAAGAGATCTGTGCAGCAGCACTGTAGTGCTCCACCGGTCTGACAAGCTGAATTTATCCCAGTGAACACCAACTAAAAACCACTCTTTAGTACCACAAATGAATACATCAGGAGGAACCAGTCTGGAATTTCCTGAAGAGAAATGAAGCAAAGTGGGAGCAGCAGAAAGCCAGGAGCCCCAGAGAGAGAAAGGCAGAGCAGTGCTCACTTTTTAATGACGAAGTGGACGCGCTCCTTGGCCAGCAGGATCCTCTCCAGGCGGGGGATGCCGTAGGTGGAGGGCCGGCGGAAGGGAACCCCCTCGGGCAGCCCCTGCACCAGCAGATCCTCGGTGTGCGACTGGAACAGCGCGTAGGGCACGGCCACCGGCCCCTCCACCCCGATGGCTTCGGCTGGGGGACAGGGAGAAGCAAAGCTTTAGGCTGCCTCAGGGCTCTGCCCAGCTCCTGTTTGGTGTCACTGTGCTCAGCACACAGGCTGTGACCCCTCAGCACACTCCAACATGCCAGCACTCGGCGTGTGAGGGAGTGTTTTGGTTTTGTAGCAAAATCGCTCTGAGTCACAGCAAACACACTGCAGCCCTGCGTACACATGCAGCTCCTCCTCTTTTCCCTTTATGTAAACATTTTATTAACAGTGGCTGCGCCTGTTAGAGTGAAGATTCACACTATTTTGGTTTTGCTTAATAGATGAAGTTATCTACACTTCATTATAAACCAAGCACGTTTCAGTTCACTAGCTCTGTTATTATTTCTTACTACTATTGGCTTACCAGAGTCATTAAGCATTGGAGTAGGGGCACACATTCCTTTTTATTAAGTGAATTCCTAAAACTTCAGTGTATTTTAGAAATCCAAAGAACCACCAACAAAATAAACAACACACTTCTAACACTGTTGAAAAAAGCATGGCCCTACTAATGAAATCTTTGAAACAAATGAAAAGCAAGTAACTCACAGCCCACAGCTGGAAAATAACCCCAATGCACTTCTTTAAGTTATGAGGACCATAATATTATCAATACACCTATCAGGCTGGCAGATACTGGAGAATGACATGAGGGTTTCCAAGTACCAAGAGGGCTGATTTCTGTATACCCACATGGTACATTAATTTTGTAGGCCATGCAACAAGAATTTTCTATTACCATCTGACTGGTCTGCAAATAGTTTGGCACACTATGCTGTTTTGATATGGAAATGAGATGCAAAAATTATTTGAGGTGAGAAAAAACAAGCTAAGAGCAAATTAAGAGTGCAGTGGTATTGTGGCAGCATTTCTGAAAGTAAAACTACTCAGGGCACCTTTTCAAGCAACTTAACATAAAATTCAAGTGGCCAACGGTTCAGACATTGTCTATGCAAAATGCTCTCATTAACTCACAAATTGTTACATGAAATAAAACAATTTAGGTTTTAAAGGTATTTTGGTAACACATTTTTTCAACTAGAATACTTCTAGGGACGTTTATCACAAAAAGGAAGCTTATCTCAGTCTGCTATTTTGATCAGAACCAATCACAATTTTAGAAAACTACAAGAAGAATGGTGTTTCAACTCGACTGGATTTCAACTGGCAAATATAAGACGGCCAAAACTGGGGACAGAACAGATTCACAGAGATGAACATGAACCTGAAGATGACTCTTAGCAAGCAGAATAATGAAACCCTATTCAAACCCGTGCCAAAGGAGCTCCAGAGCAATCACCAACAGTTCTGCTGTGGATCACACCAGGCCTTCATCAATTGATTTTAATTGCAGTCATGTATCTCTTTCAAGGAATTAACACCAATTTTTCTCAGCCCTAGAGGTTGCTGTGGCACATGGCAAAAAATGCAACAAATCCAGCAGACAAGCCTCAGGGCAACAGATCAAGAATATCACTAAAATCCAGGTCATTACCCAGCATAAAGTAAGAACAGCTTCAGAGTAACAAAACCCCTGTCTGTTTAAATAAGTAACTAACAACAAGTAAGTTTTTCCATATGAGAGTCTTTATTTCTCTTAAATCAGCTAACGTTTTAGCCAATACTGTTTAAAGAGCCTAAGAGCACTATCAGCATCACAGTCTGCAATGAGGCTTCTTAAATTTGGAATCTTACACATTTCTGCACAGAAACCCTACTGAATATAGGCTTTATTTTTAATAATTAGTCTGTATATGTGAGTCACTAAAAAGTAACCCCATTTAGTTTTCATCTAAAACACCAAGCTGTAATTTCAGACACGTCAGTTGTGACAGATTACAGGAACTGACAACGCTAGAACACTTTGGAGCTACAGAAGCCAACAAATTTGAAGACCATTCTGGAAATTCTGGACATCCATAACTCATTTCATTAACTGGGAGATTGCATGTCCATACAGACAGAAAGAAATAGTCTGATAAGGAATTGTTTGGTGACTCAATAAAATGTTGTCATCCACAAGGAGAAGGAGATAATTTTTAATACCATATGGCCTGCTATGGAAAGTCAGGAACAGCTCAGCATTCAACAGACTCTACAGGAGATTTTTAGGCTGGCTGGTGTTGTGGGTAACCCAAAATGCTATTCCATATCTACCTGGGCCACAGGATGGTTACTGTCTGTCTAAGGCCCTGCAGAAGGGTCAGAGAGCAGAAGGGGCTGGGGAGCAGAGGCTGCTGCTGCAGCGTTTGAAGTCGGCTCTCAGGGGCAGCTGGGGCTCTCTCTGCCACGTGCCTTTTGCCTCTCTTGCTCTTTGCCTCAGGCAGAGAAGCTCCCTCCTGCCATTTGGCTTTTGGCCTCTCGGCTTTGTTTGCTTGACACTGGCAGCAGCAGCAATGCAGGAGCTGCACTGCACAACCAGAGACGGTTTTGGGGTGAATTGTTCAGCTCCTGGGAGCAGCACAGGCCCAGAGCCGGCTGGGGCGGGGAGGCTGCAGCTCTGGTGCCCAGGATGCCCATGTGCCCTCCCCACAGTGCCAGCAGCACCCACAGCAGCACCCACAGCAGCACCCACAGGGGCACCCACAGGGGCACCGACAGGTGCACTGACAGCGGCACCCACAGCAGCACCCACAGCAGCTCTGAACAGCAGCACCCACGGCAGCTCCCACGGCAGCTCCCACAGCAGCTCCCACGGCAGCACCCGCAGGGCAGGGCTCTGCAGGGCAGGAGGGGCAGAGGGACACACAGACACAGCAGCACCCATGGCAGCACCCACAGTGGCACCCACAGCGGCACCCACAGCGGCACCCACAGCAGCACCCACAGGGCAGAGCTCCGCGGGGCAGGAGGGGCAGAGGGACACACAGACACAGCAGCACCCACGGCAGCACCCACAGGGCAGAGCTCCGCGGGGCAGGAGGGGCAGGGGGCACACGGACACAGCAGCACCCACAGCAGCACCCACAGGGCAGAGCTCCGCGGGGCAGGAGGGGCAGGGGGCACACGGACACAGCAGCACCCACAGCAGCACCCACAGGGCAGAGCTCCGCGGGGCAGGAGGGGCAGGGGGCACACGGACACAGCAGCACCCACAGCAGCACCCACAGGGCAGAGCTCCGCGGGGCAGGAGGGGCAGGGGGCACACGGACACAGCAGCACCCACAGCAGCACCCACAGGGCAGAGCTCCGCGGGGCAGGAGGGGCAGGGGGCACACGGACACCCGCCCGAGCTCCCCGGGCACGCCCAGGACTCCCCGGTGGCCCAGGAACGCCCTCCCGGAGGATTTGCTGCTCCCTTTGTGCTTCCAAGCACCCGGCCGCTCCTGCAGCCGCCAGCCTGGAACGGGGGACACCCTGCCACTCGGGATTTCCCCTGGTGCCACACAGAGATTTAGCCATTTTGTATCCAGTGTTTATTTACTGGTATTTTTTGCCTGTTGCTGTTTCACTGCCATTTTTCCACTTCTTTAAATACCCACTTCTATTCATTCCTTATTGGTGGAAAGGGATTGGTCAATACCATAAGGGGAGCCAACTCATTACATAGTGTCCACCTCTTAAATTGTCCTAAACAACCTTAATTTTCTTAAACCGACTTTGCTACATGCAAACACCAAAATCAAAATTAGAGCAGTTCACTAAGAATGGTGCCCCTTTCCAGAGCAATTAAAACACAGTGAATCAGCTTCTGCACTGTATTACCTTGGTGCAAGTTGCTTTCAGTGGGCTGTCTAAATGTCAGATGACAGTCACACCCCAAACACGTAATAACTCCAAATCACAAGGTCCATTCTGAAAGCACTTCCACTTTTTGTGGCAGAGGAACACCAGCATTTGTTTTCAAAGCTTTGCTGATGCTGTTTTAGTCTGTGATATGTGGACACAAAATATATCTCAGTGCAGCATTTGGAGACAAATTCCAAAGCCTAGCACATCTGCTGCTTTTTCTTTCCAAGAGTCATTAACATAGAAAATTTTTGCTTCACTGCAAAACAATCATAACCAAAAAGGAACAATGACTGAGTGGTAACCTCTCTCCACTGCCATGCCAAGAAGATTCTTTCACTGAAGGACTCAGTGTAATTACAGAAAAAAGGACAGCTCTCTCAAATGTGGGTGCCCAAGATATGTGAGCATGCAGGAGCTCCAGGCTGAGCACAACTGAAAAATAAAACCAAGTTTCACACTTTGGTGCCAAACACAGACACCACATGAAATTGCTCATCAAAAAAGTTACTTTCCCCAGTTTGATGTCTTCTAACAGGATTTAGCCCTTTGGTGCTGTCAGTTCTGGTGTGCTGCTGAGCCAACAAGATGCCTGCCAAAGAGCAGTCTGTCACAGTGACAAAGGACCACAGCAATGCTTGGGAAAGGTGTGTAACACATACCATATTTCTTTTCAAACAGCTGTTCAACTTCCTTTCTCAAGTCTGTAATTCGTGTATTCCATTTGTCTGCAAAGGAAAGGACAGGACATGTCAGACTACAAACAGAGCTGAGATCTCTTGTGAAATCTGTGTTACCACTAAATGAAATATGCAGTGTGTACTTTCACTGCTCACTTGCAAACAGGTGCCTGCTGAGTCCAGTACAAGCTATACCTTAAAATGCTTGGATACATTCACAAAAAAATAAAAGTACACCATCAAATAAAATGTTTAAGATTACTTCCCAAACTTGTACACTAAATGAAGTTAAAAAAAAAAAGGGACTACAAACCAGGTTAAAGTAACTTCCAAAAATGGTTTCTCTTTTCCATGGCTCAGTCAGCAGCTCTTGCTGCCACCAGGGGTAAAGGCACTTTGTAGCTGCTGTTGATAGTTATCTAAATTTGGATGCTGAAAACTTTAATTAGTGAAGCTTGATAAAGCTTACAGAAAGTACATAGAGTTGTTTTGGTACAAATCTGTACAACTGCTTGGGTCAGGAGGCATCTGCCACCCTCCACCTTAATCCAGTATCTCTCCAAGTCCTGCTGTTGCAAAATATCCCCATAAATCCTATTTCTGAAAGAAGATACATCTGGAAGACAGAAGTTATCCAAACCCAATCCTGTGTTCCATGGAGAACTGGATTAAATGGAAGAATTTTCATATCTAATTTTCTGCCTGCAACAGAACACACATTTTCACTGGGTTTTGTACTTTATGCTTTCAGGAAAATCCCACAACTTCTTTGTAGAGGGTACCAGATGTTGTCTGGCCTTTTAAGAAAGAGCTAAGCAAGTGTACTTACTTGCTTACTTCTTACTTCAAAGCCTTGAATCTAGTAACTATAAAGGTCAAAAAAATGAGGCCATTCAAGCTATTACACTTCCAGTTGTCAAAAATTCTGGCATCACACAAGACAGGGGATTGAATTTTGAGTCCACATCAAAAGGGGCTTAAATATTAATTTTCAGACCAATGTACACAACTCTGGGGTCCATATTTAAGCTTATATTTTTTTAATGTGATTTCATGGGCATCAACAGGATAGAATGTTTCAGATGTGGGCAAGAATCAGACTTTTAGCAGGGAAAGGGTGTTTTGCCATCCTGCCTTGCATTCATACATGAACTCTTCATTCTACTTAACCTGGCAGATCATCTACATCAATTAACCTGTTTATATTTTGAAATTACACCCTTGTGGATAAATCTATACAATTACTTCTGCCACCTTTTTACTGCTGAAGTGCAGTGCACAGCTTCTTATGTGATAAACACCTCTTGAGCTCAATGTTTTCTACTCCTGTGTGACTTTCACCTTACAATATTTCCCCCTGTAACTGCAGATACAGACCCTGATGGAGCTCTCTCTGATTCCAGCACAACCACCACCAACTGCATCTTCTCTTGACCAACAGAACAATGGATTAACAGCAGCCTGACAAGAAGAGTCAGGCAATATGAGCCAGAATTGGCTGATCTGAAGGGGAAATCCTGCTTTACTGCACAGAGCTGCTGAACACACAGGGACAGTCCTGGGACAAGGGTTTCTAAAGGCACTGGAACCCAGAGGAAAATGTCAAGAGTTGAGATCCCTTCAGTTCATCAACCTCTGAGGCAGACTCAATAAACAATATCCTCTAAAACTCAAGCTAGTTTCCATCAGAGAACAGGAAGAAAGAATGTCATACCATACTACAAAGAAAACATATAAAAGCATATAAATAATACTGTTCTGAATACTGGTGGTGGCTGCTCCCACCCAGCCTGGTCTCCCTCTCTCCTTTATCATGTTCATGAGGATGTTCCTACACAAGCCACTAAGCTGCAAGGCTTCATTTTTCTCAGTTTCCACATCCCACAACCACAGGCCAAACATACTATGTGGATCTTTTCAATCTACCACTCTCTAGTCCCTCTCCCTCCAGTGGAAACACTACAGGGATTAATGATCAAATACACATTATGGGCATTTTTATTTGGAATGGTGGATACACAGAATAGGCACTTGGAAAAATCATTAACTGACTCACATTTTGATCAGCAGTTTTTTTAGCTACTTTCGTATTTTCTTAGTAAGTCAGAGTGCAGAGATATCTTAAAATTGAGAGGGTTTATCAGGTAACCAGTGTGATTTTTTAATCTGATTGTCAGCATTATTAACCCTTAGAGCCTGATCAAATCCTGTAAAAACATTCTTTTGTCACACACTTTGTGCTCCCACAGCAAAGCTGAAGACCTACCACAAAGCCAAGATAACACTCTGCAAAGCAGTTTAGTTTTCAGGCACCAAGATAAATGGTGGCTTCCTTCTATTCCTATACATACACCTTATGATATATGGGAAACGTCATCCCAATTAAATAACAATCCTGAAAAGTTTCCCCTTCTGTCCACAGCCTCCTCAGTTCTATGCCTTTCTCTGCTCCTTGGGGTGTGTTCCAGGTAACACCCACCACAGCAGGGGCAACCTGCTCAGTGCTCACACAGTGATGCTCAGGTACTCAGCAAACCCCTATTCCCATCACCATGCCACAGACAACTCTGGGAGGAAATACAGTGGAAAACACACAACTCAGCATGGGAAACACAGAGCAGCTCCAAGCATGCTGCAGGCTGATAAAACCTGAGCTGAGCAGTGTGCCAAAATGGGGAAAACCATGCATACTTCCCATCAGTGTCATAGTGAGCCAACAACTAAGGGGACTTTTTTCCCACTAAAATGGTTTAACAAAGCTGCAAGACACAACTTGAAGCTTCTGAGCTTTTCAGGATTTCTACTGACCATGTCATTTCCGTTCAAAAATGGTATTTGTAACCTCAGATAGCTGTTTCAGATTTTTTTTAAAATCCAGCCTCACTTACTAAAGGTTATCAATTTCTATCAAACATTTTACCAGACACCGGTTACAATTATTTTGCTTTCCACGTTTTTTTCCTGTTTCCACAAAACTAAGAGCACAGCTCATTATTCACGCTGTTTTTCAGGCCACTTTGGGAACCTGTTCAATCAAGACACACAGAAGTACCTCCAACTCAAATATCTCAATCTCATCAGGGTTCTGTAAAATACTGAAAGTCCATATCAGATGAGACAGATTTCTCTCTCCAGCATCTATTCTGTTTCCTGAGTGCATGTGCCTTTGTCATTTAGAGCTGCTCATGACAGATTAACCACCTCCTTTCTCCATCCTGTTATCCCGTATTAGAGTTCAGTACTAAAGGTCAAAGTCTTCTGAAATGTCCAAACTGCAGCACTATAACTACCAAGAGCAAATGAAGGGGCTCTCTCCAAAACTTCTCAGACTGATTGTGTGTTTGAACCAGACCTTGCAATACTATAGAGACATGCCACTTTCTCTGTGTGAACCTCAAAAGTGAACATAAGGGGCAATATGCTCAACAGAATTTAGGATGCCCAGGAGTAAAGATATCTAAATAACCTGTGAGATGCAAATCACTGTAATCAAACTGTACAGTGGGTGGTTCAAAAAAATTTTCTGAGAACAGCCCAGAGAGAAGATGTACTAAGTCAACTCAGAGCAACACTGAGCAGTAAGCCCTGAGATGTTCTCCAAGTGGGGTTGCTATATTGCAAGCTCAATTAAAACTTTTGCCATCCTACTATTTTATTACCTTTGCTCTCCATCTGTGATCAACCTCACTGTTTATTCCCTTACAAAACTGGTGGCTTTCCAGCACAGATGGTGTTTTCTGTTGAGAGAAGGTAGCTAACAAAGCCTTCAGCAGCAGTAACTGCTCAATATTCTCCCCTAGTAATGCTGCCATTATGTTCTCCTGAGCAAACAAAGAAAATGCTACATGTTGAACGGTCTACCAGTATTAATGAACTTAAGAAGACAGCTCTCGAAATTTTATTAATTTCTGCTAAAATTAACATCTTTCACACAAAAGAGATGTTAGAAGGGGTTCCATAAAAATTTTTAAATTTACCTCAATTATCACAATTTCTAACAAATATGTCAAGCACTGGGCAAAAAGACATATTCCTGAATGTACAGAACCTTATAAAAGCAGAGAGATTAATGGGCTGTATGTCCAGAAACCAAACCAAACCACACAAGAAAGGACTGGTACAGGACTGAAAAAAACCCCACAGGCAGCATCCTCAACCACAGTAACTAAAGTGCAGGGATGCATTTCTGCAGAGAACTCCACAAAAGGGACCATGAAAGAACACTCCCAAAAAGATCCCAACTTGCTCTGGCTCCCTTTCCGTGGCCCCACTGAATCCCAACCCAAGAGAGGTGCCTGTGATGGTGGTGACCCTGCTGCAACACCTCTGCACAGAGCCCATGGCTCTCCAGTGAAGCCTTGCACTGGCCTGGCTCAGTCCTGCAGCACAAAATGAAACAAAACCTTCCCATAAAACACAGCAGGGACACAAAATCATCTTTCATTTTCATCTTACCAAAATTGAACTCTTTTGCTCTGGTTATCCAGCTGGTGGAAGGTGCACTGACTGACTTGGTGCTCTTCGGTGACTTCTTAGTGGGCAGGTAGTCGTCATCATCATCTGAAAGAAACAAAACAATCACTGCTCTTATGGCCACAAACTCGGGTGGCACACAATTCTCTTCAGTCAGTGCCAAGTCATGCAGGCTTTAGAAAACCCATTTTGGCTATAAACTGAACAAACTGAAACCAATGACCCTGGGCACGGACCTTCAGTGCTGAATTCAGCATCAGAATCCTGACTTGCTTCTGAGGAGGAATCTGAAAGGGAGAAACAGCACTGCTGAATGATGGACACAGACAAGATCTTCAACCAAACACTCCCTGCCTTGGCATTTAAACCAACATTTGGCCAAGAAGCCCCTTGCACTCACAGCATGCAACAAAAACACAAGCAAACATGTTTTACCATGAGCCTTGGAGCAACTCCACACCAACACAAGGAGGTGAGGATTGCACTTGCTAAACTGTGTGTGCAGCAGGGCAGAGTTGGTGCTGATGACACAAGGAAACTCCTTATTCTTGGCTTAGGAGGCTTAATACAATCATAAATATTTTTTCCTTTGTAATCAAGGATTACTGAAAATAGAAACCAAGGCTGTGTGCCCCCAATGATTATGGATTTTTTCACCATTTCTACACAATCATGGTTGCTGCACTACAGTGATTTCCATAACAGGCTGCAAGGCCAACAATGAAACATGACAGAAATTCATGATAATGTTTTTCCTGGAGCAGTGGGCACCAAAATAACTGCAATATCAAATGATCCCTTAAAATGATTTTCAGAGAATTAAAAAATTTTTTTAAAAATATATACCATTTTTGGAAATTTAAGAAGACACACAAAACTGGCAAGTGCTCCATCAAGTGCAGTACCAAATCTCTGAGAAACACTCCTACTTAAGGGACAGGTGCAAAAATGCTGCAAAAATGCACAAAGAGTCCATGGCTCTTGAATGAAGCCTTGCACTGGCCTGTCTCAGTCCTGCAGCACAAAATGAAACAAAACCTTCCCATAAACTAAAGAAAGGAGACAAAATCATCTTTCATTTTCAACTTACCAGAATGTAACTCTTTTTCTTTCCTTCTCCCAGTACTGGCAGCTCCATTAGCTGACCTGGTGCTCTTCTGTCTCTTGTCAGGGGGCACATAGTCATCATCATCATCTGAAAGAAACAAAAAAATCACTGGTTTTATGTCCAGGGAACTCATGTGCAGTGCTGGGACTGCTTTGAATTTCAATGCTCAAACAGAATCAAGGAACTGTGCTTCTCAGGGCACCAAATTTGCAACAAATTGCTTATTTTAACGACTTTAGAAAGCTCCTGTTCCCACCTGTGAAGGAACAACTTGTGCAAGAGGGCCTGTGCAAAGCACAGAGCAGCAAAACACAAAGCTGCTTCTGTCCTTCCCAAGGAGAACCACATTGTGTTCTGAAACAGGACTGCACATTGCATGAGCAGAAAATGACCAAGCAACAGCAAATGAAATCACAAAATCAATGGTGCAGATACAGACTACATTTTTTGTGTAACTGGAAGCAGCATCATTCCACCAGCAAACCTCAATCACAGAGCCCAAGTTTTCTCTTGAAGAGCTCAAAGCCTCCAAACCCAGTTTCAAACCAATGCAGAACTAAAGGGCACAAATGATATTCATTTAACAGGTCGAATCTACCTTAAACACACTGTAAAACTAGCAATTTGTCAGAAAGCTGCTATGTAGCCAGTCACTTCCCAATCCAACCCCATCTTCCTCATGGTAATCAGCTTTTAGACTGCCCAATTACCAATTCCTGCAACCTCAGAGAAAGCAAACGGTTCAAGCTGACAAAGAACAGTAATTTCACATACAGAACAGCAGGTACCCACCTCAATAAGGGTATGGTTTACTTAGCAAGAATGAGATCACATATTGACATATCTTCTACCTATACAGTTCTATTATACTCTGTCAGAGAAAGCCCTTTCAGAGCATTTTTACTGTGGCAGTAAAAAGTAATGCAGGCTTTGGGAAATACATTTTGGATATAAAAATACCCAGCAAAGTGCAATCAATGACCTGGGGAACTGACCTTCAACGGTGACCTCAACCTCAGGTTTCTCAGTTGTTTCTGACAAGTCATCGTGGGAGGAATCTGCAAGGGAAAACCAGGATTGTTGAATAATGATAGAATCATCAATAAGGATCCTTTGCTTAGGAGCCTTAATACAATCATTAATATTTTCTCCTTTCTTATCAAGGATTACTTTAAACAGAAAGAAAGGCTGTGTGCCCCCAATAACTATATATTTTTTTGACCATTTCTACACTCTCATGGTTGTTGCACTACAATGATTTCTACAATAGGCTGCAAGGCCAACAATGAAGTATGGCAGGGAAGTTCATGATCACAATGCTTTTGTTGGGGCAGTGTGCATCAAAATAACTGTGACATCAACTGATCACTTAGAATGTTTATCAGACAATTCAAAAAATTTGGAAAAAAAAGTATATACACTATTTTGGAAATTAAGAACAGCCACTGGTCCATCAAGTCCAATACCAAGCCCCTGTGACAAACACTCACAGTTAAGGGACTCTTGCAAAAATGTCAAAGCAGAAGGCCATGATGTGCTGGAAGAAAACTCCCACATGGGACATTTCTTCTCATAGACACATCCAACCAACGCTTTTAAACATTAAATAAAGGGGTTTTTAACAAAGCATTATCATCACTAGGTATCTTTTCATCTTGGCTAAATCACAAAAACCAACAGAGGTGCCTATGATGGTGATTACACTGCTGCAATACATCTACAAAGAGTCCAAGTATCTTAAATGAAGATTGCACTGGCATGTCTCAGTCCTGCAGCACAAAATTAACCAAAACCTTTCCATAAAATACAGCAGGGAGACAAAATCATCCTTCATTTTCATCTTACCAGAATCGTCCTCTTCCCCTTCCCTTCTCCCAGTACTGGCAGCTCCATTAGCTGACTTGGTGCTCTTGTCAGGGGGCACATAGTCATCATCAGCTTAAAGAAAGAAACAAAAAAGTCACTGGTTTTATGTCCAGCGAACTCATGTGCAGTGCTGGAACTGCTTTGAATTTCAAAGCTCAAACAGAATCATGGAACTGTGTTTATCAGTGCAACAAATTGCTTATTTTAATGACTTTAGAAAGCTCCTGTTCCTACCTGTGAAGGAACAACTTGTGCAAGAGGGCCTGTGCAAAGCACAGAACAGCAAAGGACAAAGCTGCTCTGGGCACCTTTACCAAGCACTGTACAATCCAAACTGCAGTCAACACTGGCACACCATTCTCTTCACTCAGTGCCAAGTCATGCAGGCTTTGGAAAACATATTTTACATAAAATAATGCCCAACAAAGTAAAATCAATGACCCAGGGAACTGACCTTCAACAGTGACCTCAACCTCAGGTTTGTCAGTTGTTCCTGACAAGTCATGGTGGGAGGAATCTGAAAGGGAGAAACAGCACTGCTGAATGATGGACACAGACAAGATCTTCAACCAAACACTCCCTGCCTTGGCATTTAAACCAACATTTGGCCAAGAAGCCCCTTGCACTCACAGCATGCAACAAAAACACAAACAAACATATTTTACCATGAGCCTTGGAGCAACTCCACACCAACACAAGGAGGTGAGGATTGCACTTGCTAAACTGTGTGTGCAGCAGTGCAGGGTTGGTGCTGATGACACAAGGAAATTCCTTATTCTTGGCTTGGGAGGTTTAATACAATCATAAATATTTCCCCCCTTGTTATCAAGGATTATTGAAAATAGAAACAAAGGCTGTGTGCCCCCAAAGATTATGTAGTTTTTTCACCATTTTTACACACTCATGGTTGCTGCACTACAATGATTTCCATACCAGGCTGCAAGGCCAACAATGAAACATGGCAGGGAAATTCATGATCACAGTGCTTTTCCTGGGGCAGTGTGCACCAAAACAACTGTGACATCAACTGATCACTTAGAATTGCCTTCAGAGACTTAAAAAAGTTTTTTGAAAAAAAGTATATACACCATTTTTGGAAATTTAACAAGAGCCACAAAACCAGCAAGTGCTCCAAACTCCTGTGAGAAACATTCACAGTTAAGGGACTCATGCAACAATGCCAAAGCAGAACACAACAAAGTTCTGAAAGAAAACTCCCACATGGGACAGTGGAAATACGAAAAGAGAATCATTGGAGAAGATGAACAACTTCATTTAGGCAACAACCTACCAAACATTTCCATTAAAAAGAAAGATATGCAACAATGTTAATTTATTCTCACAAAAAGCATTTAATCTCTCAAATGCTCTAATGGTATTTCCATATCTGTTCCTTCACTTCAGTTGGAACTCTGATGGGTGCCTTTAAAAATATAAAGCAAAAACATCTTCCTGACTGCACATAACCTTATAAAAGCAGAGAGATCAATGGGCTGTGTGTCCAGAAACCAAACCAAACCACACAAGAAAGGACTGGTACAGGACTGAAAAAAACCCCACAGGCAGCATCCTCAACCACAGTAACTAAAGTGCAGGGATGCATTTCTGCAGAGAACTCCACAAAAGGGACCATGAAAGAACACTCCCAAAAAGATCCCAACTTGCTCTGGCTCCCTTTCCGTGGCCCCACTGAATCCCAACCCAACAGAGGTGCCTGTGATGGTGGTGACCCTGCTGCAACACCTCTGCACAGAGCCCATGGCTCTCCAGTGAAGCCTTGCACTGGCCTGGCTCAGTCCTGCAGCACAAAATGAAACAAAACCTTCCCATAAAACACAGCAGGGACACAAAATCATCTTTCATTTCCATCTTACCAGAATTGAAATCTTTTCCTTTCCTTCTCCTGGTACTGGCACGTCCATTAGCCAGGCTGATTCGCTTCCTTCTCTTGCTCGGGGGCACATAGTCATCATCATCATCTGAAAGAAACAAAAACTCACTTCTTTTATGTCCAGGGAACTTGTGTGCAGTGCTGGGACTGCTTTGAATTTCAATGCTCAAACAGAATCAAGGAACTGTGCTTCTCAGGGCACCAAATTTGCAACAAATTGCTTATTTTAACGACTTTAGAAAGCTCCTGTTCCCACCTGTGAAGGAACAACTTGTGCAAGAGGGCCTGTGCAAAGCACAGAGCAGCAAAACACAAAGCTGCTTCTGTCCTTCCCAAGGAGAACCACATTGTGTTCTGAAACAGGACTGCACATTGCATGAGCAGAAAATGACCAAGCAACAGCAAATGAAATCACAAAATCAATGGTGCAGATACAGACTACATTTTTTGTGTAACTGGAAGCAGCATCATTCCACCAGCAAACCTCAAACACAGAGCCCAAGTTTTCTCTTGAAGAGCTCAAAGCCTCCAAACCCAGTTTCAAACCAATGCAGAACTAAAGGGCACAGATGATATTCATTTAACAGGTCGAATCTACCTTAAACACACTGTAAAACTAGCAATTTGTCAGAAAGCTGCTATGTAGCCAGTCACTTCCCAATCCAACCCCATCTTCCTCATGGTAATCAGCTTTTAGACTGCCCAATTACCAATTCCTGCAACCTCAGAGAAAGCAAACGGTTCAAGCTGACAAAGAACAGTAATTTCACATACAGAACAGCAGGTACCCACCTCAATAAGGGTATGGTTTACTTAGCAGGAATGAGATCACATATTGACATATCTTCTACCTATACAGTTCTATTACACTCTGTCAGAGAAAACCCTTTCAGAGCATTTCTGCTGTGGTGGTAAAGGTCTTTTCACATACACAGAACTTAATGACTCTTCCCATATATACTTTTCTGTTGAGGTAATGCAAGAGTTATTTCCTTGCTGGATTGTAAAACCCTGAAAGTAATGCCAGAAGTGTCAACTTTGTCCTAAATGCCCTGCCTACTTTCTAAATTGCTGATTGGGTGGACTTAACCTTAATCTCATTTGAAATGCAAGCACTGCAAAAGCCAATCTCAGCAGTGTTTTAAAGCAGTTACAGGACATCAATTCACAAATACAAGAAACACAGCTGACTTCCTACCAAGATCCCAGCATGAAAACAGGGACACTGGTTAGTGGCTTTAGTGCCATTTAGATGAGAAAGGCAAGTGTTAAGTAAAAAGGCTTTTATCTCATATTTACCCATATTAGACAGACACCTTGAGGCTTCACTTCCAGCACCTCCAACACAGCCTTTCTGTTACAGCACCATTCTTCCCCAGAAGTGTTAACCACATTTTACATTGAACTACAGTCTGTTTATAAAACAATGTGTTCTCCAGAATGAATGAATGTGCTAACATGTTGTCTGTTCATTGCATGTTTTTCTTTACAAAGGCATTAAAAACACGTGCAAGGAGCAAATTGTTGTCAGGCATCATCTCAAAACCAGCCCAGTCACTCCAACATGCTTCAGTACATTGAGGGTTCATAACACCTCTGCTCTGGGCACCTTTACCAAGCACTGCACAATCCAAACTGCAGTCAACACTGGCACACAATTCCCTTCACTCAGTGCCAAGTCATCCAGGCTTTGGAAAACCCATTTTGGATATAAAAATGCCCAATAACTGAAATCAATGACCCAGGGCACTGACCTTCAGTGCTGAACTCAACATCGGATTCCTCACTTGCTTCTGAGGAGTCCTCCTGGGAGGCATCTGAAAGGGAGAAACAGCACTGCTGAAGGATGGACACAGGCAAGATCTTCAGCCAAACACTCCTTGCCTTGGCATTTAAACCAACATTTGCCCAAGAAGCCCCTTGCACTCACAGCATGCAACAAAAACACAAGCAAACATGTTTTACCATGAGCCTTGGAGCAACTCCACACCAACACAAGGAGGTGAGGATTGCACTTGCTAAACTGTGTGTGCAGCAGTGCAGACTTGGTGCTGATGACACAAGGAAACTCCTTATTCTTGGCTTAGGAAGTTTAATACAATAATAAATATTTTTCCTTTTGTTATTAAGGATTATTGAAAATAGAAACAAAGACTATGTGCCCCCAATGATTATGTATTTTTTTCACCATTTCTCAGCATTTGGTTGCTGCACTACGATTTCCATACCAGGCTGTAAGGCCAACAATGAAGCATGGCAGGGAAATTCATGATCACAACACTTTGGTTGGGGCAGTGCCCATCCACAAAACAAACAGAATTAGGCCAATCAACACTCAGTGTGAGGAAAAGAAATTTCTATTGCTAAGAATTTCATGTAATCCCAAGCTTAAGTATGATGATAGTTACCTTCAAAGCTAAACTAAAGGGACTGGCAAGAAGGAGAACTGCTGCCAGCAACACCTTGCTGGGAAAGTACACAACTCAGGCTGGGGAGATGTGTGCTTACAATGAAGCCAGCAGGAGAATGACGTACTTCTCATGTCACCTCAAAGCACCAAAGGTTGGGTGACAAGCACTTTACAAATGCCATTCATGAGTTCAAATAATGTCCACTCCCACCACAATCTGCTTACACCAAGCCCCAGGGTGGCAGGATTTGGGAGATTAAAACTAAAACAGAAGAAAAACCACAAAAGCCAAGCCGGTGGAAATACAAAAAGAGAATCATTGGAGAAGATGAACAACTTAAATTAGGCAACATCCTTCCAAACACTCCCATGAAAAATATCCCATGATGTTAATTTATTCTCACAAAAAACATTCAATCTCTCAAATGCTCTAATGGTATTTCCACATCTGTTCCCTAACTGTAATCAGTACTCTGGTTGCTGCCTTACAAAATATGAAGAAAAAACATATTATTAACTGCACAGAACCTTATAAAAGCAGACAGGTCAATGGGCTGTGTGTCCAGAAACCAAACCAAACCACACAATAAAGGACTGGTACAGGACTGAAAAAAACCCCACAGGCAGCATCCTCAACCACAGTAACTAAAGTGCAGGGATGCATTTCTGCAGAGAACTCCACAAAAGGGACCATGAAAGAACACTCCCAAAAAGATCCCAACTTGCTCTGGCTCCCTTTCCGTGGCCCCACTGAATCCCAACCCAAGAGAGGTGCCTGTGATGGTGGTGACCCTGCTGCAACACCTCTGCACAGAGCCCATGGCTCTCCAGTGAAGCCTTGCACTGGCCTGGCTCAGTCCTGCAGCACAAAATGAAACAAAACCTTCCCATAAAACACAGCAGGGACACAAAATCATCTTTCATTTTCATCTTACCAGAATCGTCCTCTTCTCCTTTCCTTCTCCCAGTACTGGCACCTTCATTAGCTGACCTGGTGCTCCTCAGCCTCTTGTTAGCAGGTGGGTAGTCATCATCATCATCATCTTACAGAAACAAAAAAATCACTGGTTTTAAGTCCAGGGAACTTGTGTGCAGTGCTGGAACTGCTCTGAATTTCAAAGCTCGATCAGAATCAAGGAACTGTGTTTATCAGGGCACCAAATTTTGCAACAAATTCCTTATGTGAGTGACTACAGAAAGCTCCTGTGAAAGAACAACTTGTGTCAGAGGGTCTGTGCAAAACACAAGATAGCAAAGACAAAGCTGCTTCTGTACTTCCCAAGGAAAACAACATTGTGTTCTGAAACATGTCTGGACATTTTTCATGGAAGAGTGTTGGGGGTTAGGGTTTTCTTTTTCTTTCAGGGAATTTTTATTCCCATTTGTTGTCTGGGAGACAAATAGGGCTAATTAAGCAACAAAAGAACATGGCCAAGCACCCTCACATACCATTGTGATGGCTAAGCCAGAGGAGCCAGAGTTTGGGAGTTCTGGCTGGGGTTTGCTCTGGGAGTTTTGGGTTAGAACACAAGAGGTCAGGGGATAACTGAGCCCTGGCTGGGGACAGGGGCCTGGCTCTGCCATTTCTGGCTCTGCCATCACAGAGTGGCCACGTGTGGTATGGGGAGTGCTGGTTTTTCCAGAGCCAGTGTGTCATGCAGTGATTTATGATGGCAGTCTCTTCCATGGTCCTCTGCTTTATGCCCAGAAGTGGTTGTTGTATCTCTAAGCCCAGGACCGGGTGTGCACAGGCTGGTGAGGAGGGGGAGCCTTTTGTTTCTGCCATGAGGGCGCTTTGAAGTCTCACTGCCCAGGCTTTCTGGGGCTCTGTGTAATGCGGCTTTTCTGCTTGGCTGACTTGGGTTTTTTTGGCCCAGTCAAAAAGCTTTTCCTTTCCCTGGCTTGGAGAACCTGTAGCAGTGCTTTCTGGGCTGCCTTGAGGTGAGCTGGACAGCTGCTTTTGTCAGAGATCAGGGACGCTGCGGTGGCAACAGCGGAGCGGCCCCGCGCCCAGACCGAGCCGAGCTGTGTCGGGGTGGGGATCTGGATCCACTCCCAGCTGTCCTGCCAGGGAGAAGGCACCTCCAGTGACCCCAGCCCAGCTGCTCCAGCTGCCCTGACTGCAGTGCAGGAGAGCTGGAGGTCAGAGAGAGACACAAGGCCTTGCCTCTTGCTGGAACTCCTCTGTGAAAGGCGGTGCCACCCTGTACCGTGTGCTGTGAGCAGGGATTCCTCTGGCATCCCGGGTTTTTGTTTCAGTGTCTGGGGAGTGAGGTCTGAAACTTTAATACTTAGCACTTATTGCTTCTTTTTTTTCCCTTGCCTTGTGGGTGGGCATTCTGTTTGTTAATAAACTGGCTTTTTTTCACATTCATCTATTAGTATTCATGCCCTATTGGTGAAAGGAATTGTTGGAACTCTTCTAGAGGACTCATTTCCAGAATCTCTTCTCTTAAATTTGTTTTAAAACTGAGACACAGTGTCATGTTGTAACTTGCTGCCCCATGGGCCCTGCTGTCTCAGCTGTTCCTGCCTCTGCTCCAGGTCCCTGCTACACCTGAGCTCCCTGCCCCAGCTCTGCTGTCCCTGCTGTGCCAGCCTGCTGCTCCGAGCTTCCTGCCAGAGCCCAGCTCACCACCCAGTGAGACCACTGCTCCCTGTGACTTTGGCAAGGGGAGCCATCTGAGCCTTTCTGCCTCCTCCAATCTCCCACCACCCCCTCAGGAGGTTTCCGACCCAGCGCCACAGTGCCTGAGACCCACAATTTGAAAGTTATAATAATTTGGACAGTAGGGGTAATCTTATCCATTCCAGCAAGGTTCCCACCTTCCTGGGCAGGCACCTGTCTTTTAAACCAGGAGAAACAAGGAAATCATGAAATAAATGGTGAAAATACAGACTACATTTTTATCTAACTATCTAACCAGTATCATGAACAAAGTGAAACCAGTGACCCTGGGCACTGACCTTCGATGGTGACCTCAACCTCAGGTTTCTCAATTGTTTCGGTCGGGTCCTGCTGGGGGGGAGCTGAAAGGGAGAAACAGCACTGCTGAAGGATGGACACAGACAAGATCTTCAACCAAACACTCCCTGCCTTGGCATTTAAACCAACATTTGGCCAAGAAGCCCCTTGCACACACAGCATGCAACAAAAACACAAGCAAACATGTTTTACCATGAGCCTTGGAGCAACTCCACACCAACACAAGGAGGTGAGGATTACACTTGCTAAACTGTGTGTGCAGCAGTGCAGAGTTGGTGCTGATGACACAAGGAAACTCCTTATTCTTGGCTTAGGAGGCTTAATACAATCATAAATATTTTTCCCTTTCTTATCAAGGATTACTGAAAATATAAATTAAAGCTGCGTGCCCCCAATAACTACAAACTTTTTTTCACCATTTCTACACACTCATGGTTGCTGCACTATAATGATTTCCATACCAGGCTGCAAGGCCAACAATGAAACATGGCAGGGAAATCCATTATCACAATGCTTTCATTGGGGCAGTGCCCACCCACAAACCAAACAGAATTAGGCCAATCAATGCTCAGTGTGAGAAAGAGCAATTTCTATTTAACTACAGTCAAGTTTTAAAAAGTGAAGATAATTATATCAGAAACTATATCAAAATTAAGTGGCAGGGTATGAAGGAACATATTTTAGCTATTCTGGCAGAGTAATGCTGCACTTGGGCATTCTGAAGAGCATCTTCTTTCAGAGTTCTGTAACCTGGACTCTGAGATCACTCTGGGAGCAAGCTTGAAGCACTTCATTCCCAGGGCTCTTCACATGATGTGGTGTATAGTAGAAATTCACCAGGATCTACTGAGACATCTTAACTGGAGTGTATTAAATGTCTCTCCTATGTAATTCTTTACTAACAGATGGATGACACCCAAGACTCTGTAAAATCCAAACACTGCCACTGATTCTCCTGTCTTGCTCACTTTTGTGAGGATCAGCAATAAATAATTTTGTTTCACAGAATCCACACAAGACTGCCTACACTGTATGCCTATTTAAACCACAAATGAATTTTAAGTTAGACTGCTGCCTGCAGGTTTTACTCTCTGCCTCTAGACCTCTTCATGAATACTAACCCTCATGAACAACAGATTTGTACTATTCAGCAAAAACACCTGCAACTTTCTGCATCTCTCTTACAAAAACCTATGAACAGAGATTTGAGGAAAAGGTGGGTAACAAAACCTTATTCTGACTCAAAGGGCCACAGTCAGCATCAGCAGCTATAACATTCCAGTCAAAACCAAGGCAAAGTCACAGTCTCTCTCACTTCCTATCACACTTCCCTTTCCTCAGCCTCCCTCTTCACAGTCAGGCACAAAGCACGTGGCATTATGCTCAGGAAAACAAAGTACCTGGACATTTCTTCTCAGATAAATTCAGTTAACAGTGCAGTCAGCATGAACAATGAACTTTATTCTCCTTTATCAGGGGAAATACTTCTGAGTTCCATGTAATCATACCCTTAACTTATTATTATTATTACCCTTATGGTGACACTTACCTTCAAAGCACAACTCACGGGATTGGCAAGAAGGAGCACTGCTGCCAGCAACACCTGGTTGAGAAGCACACAATTCAGGCTGGAGAGATGTGTGCTTACAATGAAGCCAGCAGGAGAATGATGTACTTCTCACATCACATCAAAGCACCAAAGGTTGGGTGACAAGCACCTTACAACATTTGTGAGTTAAAAAAATCAGGACTCCCACCACAATTTGCTTATAGCAAGCCCCAGAGTTGCGCTATTTGGGAGATTAAAATTAAAACAAAACAAAAATCACAAAAGCCAACCCGGTGGAAACACAAAGAGAGAATCATTGGAGAAGTACAACTTCAATTAGGCAACATCCTTCCAAACACTTCCATGAAAAATATCCCATGATGTTAATTTCTTCTCACAAAAAACATTCAATCTCTCAAATACTCTAATGGTATTTCCACATCTGTTCCTTCACTGTAATCAGAACTCTGATGGCTGCCTGTAAATATATAAAGTAAAAAACATCTTCCTGACTGCACAAAACTGACTCTCATAAAAGCAGACAGATTAATGGGCTGTATGTCCAGAAACCAAACCAAACCACACAATAAAGGACTGGTACAGGACTGAAAAAAATCCCACAGGCAGCATCCTCAACCACAGTAACTAAAGTGCAGGGATGCATTTCTGCAGAGAACCCCACAAAAGGGACCATGAAAGAACACTCCCAAAAAGATCCCAACTTGCTCTGGCTCCCTTTCCGTGGCCCCACTGAATCCCAACCCAACAGAGGTGCCTGTGATGGTGGTGACCCTGCTGCAACACCTCTGCACAGAGCCCATGGCTCTCCAGTGAAGCCCTGCACTGGCCTGGCTCAGTCCTGCAGCACAAAATGAAACAAAACCTTCCCATAAAACATAGAGACAAAATCAGAGAGACAAAAACAGAGAAACAAAATCATCTTTCATTTTCATCTTACCAAAATTAAACTCTTCTGCTTTCTTTCTCCCAGTATTGGCAGCTTCATTAGGTGAGTTGGTGTTATTTGGTGCCTCAATAGGGGACACGTAGTCATCATCATCATCTTAAATAAACAAAAAAATCACTTGTTTTAAGTCCAGGGAACTTGTGTGCAGTGCTGGAACTGCTTTGAGTTTCAAAGCTCAAACAGAATTAAGGAACTGTGCTTATCAGGGAATCAAATTTCACAACAAATTACTTCTCTGAGTGACTTTAGAAAGCTCCTGTTCCCACCTGTGAAGGAACAACTTGTGCAAGAGGGCCTGTGCAAAGCACAGAGCAGCAAAACACAAAGCTGCTTCTGTCCTTCCCAAAGAGAACAACACTGTGTTCTGAAACAGGACTGCACATTGCATGATCACAAAACGACCAAGCAACAGCAAACAAAATCAATGGTGCAGACACAGACTACATTTTTTATGTAACTGGAAGCAGCATCATTCCACCAGTAAACCTCAAACACAGAGCCCAAGTTTTCTCTTGAAGAGCTCAAAGCCTCCAAACCCAGTTTTGAATCAATGCAAAATAAATGGGCACAAATAACATACACCACCTCCAACAGAGCCTTTCTGTTACAGCACCATTCTTCCCCAGAAGCCTGTGTGACCTACACATTTTACATTGAACTACAGTCTGTTTATAAAACAATGTGTTCTCCAGAATGAATGAATGTGCTAACATGTTGTCTGTTCATTGCATGTTTTTCTTTACAAAGGCATTAAAAACACGTGCAAGGAGCAAATTGTTGTCAGGCATCATCTCAAAACCAGCCCAGTCACTCCAACATGCTTCACTACATTGATTGTTTATAACACCTCTGCTCTGGGCACCTTTACCAAGCACGGCACAATCCAAACTGCAGTCAACACTGGCACACCATGCTCTTCACTCAGTGCCAAGTCATGCAGGCTTTGGAAAACACCTTTTGGATATAAAACTGCCCAATAACTGAAATCAATGACCCTGGGCACTGACCTTCAACAGTGAAATCAGCATCAGAATCCTCACTGGTTTCTGACGAGTCAGGTTGGGGGGGATCTGAAAGGGAGAAACAGCACTGCTGAAGGATGGACACAGGCAAGATCTTCAGCCAAACACTCCTTGCCTTGGCATTTAAACCAACATTTGGCCAAGAAGCCCCTTGCACTCACAGCATGCAACAAAAACACAAGCAAACATGTTTTACCATGAGCCTTGGAGCAACTCCACACCAACACAAGGAGGTGAGGATTGCACTTGCTAAACTGTGTGTGCAGCAGTGCAGGGTTGGTGCTGATGACACAAGGAAACTCCTTATTCTTGGCTTGGGAGGCTTAATACAATCATAAATATTTTTCCTTTTGTTATCAAGGATTATTGAAAATAGAAACAAAGGCTGTGTGCCCCCAGTGATTATGGATTTTTTCACCATTTTTACACACTCATGGTTGCTGCACTACAATGATTTCCATACCAGGCTGCAAGGCCAACAATGAAACATGGCAGGGAAATAAATCCATTATCACAATGCTCTCATTTGGGCAGTGCCCACCCACAAACCAAACAGAATTAGGCCAATCAATGCTCAGTGTGAGAAAGAGCAATTTCTATTTAACTGCAGTAAAGTTTTAAAAAGTGAAGATGATTACATCAGAAGGTGTATCAAAATTTAGCATCAGTGTATGAAGTAACATATTTTAGCTATTCTGGCAGAGTAATGCTGCACTTGGGCATTTTGAAGAGCATCTTCTTGCAGATCTCTCTGTGCTTGAGTATGATATCATATTGGTGATTTCCTTTACAAATATAAACTAAAGAAGATACCATAGTAAAAATACAAAGGAAACTTTTAACACTGACTTGTCAAAATAAGGATTTTCACAGGAGAAAATTCAGAATTACAATGTTCCCATGGACAACCCTTGGAAGGCTCAACTTTTGAATCTTAGAAATCCATGGTAGCAGGAGTATTCTGACTTAATGACAAAATTCATGGGTTGAAATGCAAGTTAATGTTTTCCAGTCTTTGCAAATGGGCAAACCAGTGTTTTTAATGCAAACTGTAAGAAGTTGAAAAAAATTGCATAGTTTTTTTAGTAAATTAATTTCATCTATTATACAGCTTCAGCAAGGAACTGCTTCCACTGAACACAGACTGTTCATTGACTTTTTTTTTATGTGGTTATTCACCTCACACTGAACTGGAAGAAATGATTAATTTGCACTCACAATTCATAAAGCAGAGTTTTATTAAACTTTACAAACAGACTGAATTTCTTGAGACACACAGCAATTCACAGCAATCACTGGTGCTTTAGAGTGATCAACCTGATGCTCTTTTTTAACCTAGAAAAGGAAGAAATGAGGTTCCCTTCTACATGTCTCTCTACTTGGACAGCTGGAAATTAAAGCAATTGAAATTTTCATTTCTGTTCATGTTTAAGTTCCAATACCCTCAGTCTTACTGCAAACCAAGAAGCAAAGCTGTGAAAAGCAAAATTCACACGTTCAATTTCCAAAACAAATGTGAGGAAAAATACAAGAAAAGATCTACCTGTGTAACTTTTTCCAGGATCAACTTTTTCAGCTATCTCTGATGGTTTGGAAGGGCCTGCTTGGGAACAGAGAGAAGAACAGTTTTTAAAGGGTATCTCAGAACAGACAAATATTTCCAGCCCATAGAGGAATTTGCCAAATAACTCCTAATTTCATATATTATGTGCTCACTTCATATTTTCTGTAATGCTGAAGTTTGGAGAGACTGTGTAAATATTAAATATTTACAAATCCTTGCTTACTCAGTTCAACAGAATAAAAATGGGGCTACTGGCAGCATTGTACAATTTTTTGACTACTGAATAGTCAGACTCTTGCAGAACAGCAGGCTTTCAATTGGTTTAGTTTTAATAAACTGATTTTAAAACATGAAATGTTGATGCTTCTGCCATTCTGCAATGAATTTTTAAGCAGCTAGATCTTTTTCCTGTTTGTTAAAATTTATATTCTCTGGGAGTATTCTTTGACTTTAAAATTTCTACCTACATTAAATACATAAATTGACAGGGATTAAAGTAATTTATGACACTCCAAGCCTGTTTGCTTTTCATCACAACAGCTCCTTTGAAGACCACAGACAGACTGGTTAAAAAAGAGTGGTGCAGAAAGCAGCACAGAAAGTACACTTAACAAATTAAATGAACACTGCTAAAATGCTGCTGAATGCTCTGGCTGTGCTGCAGCTCTGCTGGAAGGGTGAGCTGCTTACAGCACAACACCACCCTGAGCAAGAGGCCATCCTGCACCACACAAACAGCAATGGAAAACCTGCCTGGGTGGCAAACAGGAGTAACTGCAGCTGATGGATTTGGACTGATTGTTCTGTGCAAATCCAGTATTTTCTGTGTTCACTTGCAAAAGCAACCTGCAGAAGATCAGAGAGCCACACAGAAACTCTAGCTGTTTAGAGGGAGGTTCATAGGTGTATCAGCAAGAGTATTAACAGCTTCTCAACAGAAAAGTTACTGTTAATTAATGAGGCAATTAGATATTCCAAACTCTATTTCATCTGCACAGTAAGCAAGACAATACAGAAAAGACCATTGCCACAATCAGACCATTGTCACAGCCAGACCATTGTCACAGCCAGACCATTGTCACAGTCAGACCATTGTCACAGACCATTGTCACAGTCAGACCATTGTCACAATCAGACCATTATCACAATCAGACCACTGTCACAGCCAGACTATTGTCACACTCAGACCATTGTCACAGTCAGACCATTGTCACAGCCAGACCACTGTCAGTCAGACCATTGTCACAGCCAGACCATTGTCACAATCAGACCATTGTCACAGCCAGACCATTGTCAGACCATTGTCACAGCCAGACCATTGTCAGACCATTGTCACAGCCAGACTACTGTCACAATCAGACCATTGTCACAGCCAGACTACTGTCACAATCAGACCATTGTCACACTCAGACCATTGTCACAGCCAGACCATTGTCACACTCAGACCATTGTCACAGCCAGACTTCATAAGTATTTCAGTCATTCAAAAGTACATACACAGTATCAAATAAGTGAAAATTTAAGTGTTAAAGAAAATAATGATAATGAGGTGGTTACAACAATGCTAGCTTGAACAGTTCAGCCTAATTTGATTGTTCAGATTTTCAAAGAGATTGAAAATGAACAGCATTTCAGGTGAGGAACCTATGCAAGGTTCTTTGCTTTACACACATTTCTTTCAGCAAGTGCTGCTTAGAGCTGCTCCTGCCACTTTTCCTTGCTGGGGGAAAGTTTCCCCTTTTTTTTTATCCTTTATATTTGTCTGTTTACTTCAGAGGAGCTCCCTGATTTCGTTGCAAACACAGCTCCACAAAGACTGATACTGGCACAGAGCAGAGTCCAAAGCTGGGAAGAAGCAGGGAGGAAAAGAAGGCAGCCAGAGCCAGAGCCAGGGGTGAGAGGGTGGCTGTGCTCAAAATGTCTCCAGGGACTGAATTTGCTTTTACTTAAATCAGCATACTCAGCAGATGCAGCCAGTCAGGTTTGTCACTTCCTAAGAACTCCTGTGAACATACAATTATTATAACCCATAAGGCACTGACACACAGAAGTGTGCATCCCATTATAACCAAATATCCCCAAACATGCATGTATTTTTGTGTTTATTCCTTAATTCAGAAATCCTGACAGGATTGTTTTACCCACATATTCTGCTCTCTATATTGCATTATCTTTGTACCAGATGCATGCTGTGTCACAAATAAAAAAGGAGAAATAGTAGTCTTTCACACATTCAAACTTGAAGAAATATTTCTCTAGTTAAAAAGATAAACTTAGAAGACTCACAGCCCCTTGGGATTAAGCACACAGAATTCAGTCCTTTTATCTTTAATACTGATAAAAACTACAGTACATGTAGTAAAATTATTAGATTATTTTTAAAAGTTACCAATACAGATTATTTTATGAAAATCGAAACTTTTTTCATTTTATGAAGCTTGGACAGAGGAAAAAACACTATGAAGAAATTGTTTCAGAAATTAAAAAGTGTCGAACGATATATTCTGCTATCTTAATTTAGTAAAGACTAGAAAATTAAATTTAAAAGGGTTCTGAAAGTTCCACCACCAAGAGATATTAATAAAAACAGACACATTTCCACTTCACTGCAGTCATGCACACAACAGGCAGAAATACACAGACATGATATAACCAAGGAAAGCAAAACTAAAGTACAGTGGTAACCAGATCAGAAGTTCCATCCAGAAATAAAGGTATGAGAAAAATCACAAAATAGAAAAATAAGAAACTCAAGAGACAACAACTAAATTCTACTGCAAAAGGTAGGATGCAGGAGGAAGGATGGACACAGAAGTGGGAGATTTGATTACTAAAACCACAGGACACCTTAGAAGTAAAATCTTTCAGCATAGTTATGTCTTGGAATGTGAACTTCAGATGTGTAGGGAGAGCTAAGCAGTTTCACCTTGAACCAGAAAAAGCACCAGATGTGCTCTGCAGCCAAGAGCCAGCTCTGCCCACAGCACACAGCTGGAATTCTCTGACCTCCCAGCAAAGCTGAGTCCTTCCTGAGCAGATAAACACCCACAGCTCACTGCTCCCCAAGCAGGTTTGTGCCTGGGCTGGCTCAGCAGTGCAGTGGAACCTCTCTAAGAGATGGCTGCTGGAATAAACTGAAACTCCTCAAATGCCTCTGATTTTTCATTTCTTTTTTTCACATTCTAATAATTCCTTTAGAAACAAGAGTAGATGTCATTCCCTCAACAGCCACAGCCATTCTTTCTGCCTACCTACCCACCCACCATTTATTTACACTGATTCCACAGCTCTCAGGCTCAGTTTCCAATGGATTATATCCCAATACTACACAGCCAAACCTGTGCCACTTGGCAGAAGGAATGGATTTATCACCTCAGGGATAAGCAATGCTCCCTTTCCTGGGCTTTTCCTTGGCTACCCACACAGTAGCCATGTGAACTGGATGTGATTCCCTTCAGGAAGCACAACATTGTGCTCAATATATTTGCTGGAATTTCTTGGTTTAAGAGAGTAACTGCATACTCACTCTTACATGCCAGCCTAGCTGCAGCTTTAGCTCCATCAGAATGGACATTATCTCCAGTATCTGAGAGATCTCCGAAGGAGAAATATTTTCTTGCTAGAGACATACTAAAAGACATTCATGACTTCTACGGTTTCAGAGTGAGAATAAAACCAAAGTTTACATTCCCATTTTGGGCTTTTTCTTTCTAGAAGAACACATTTTCAATCTCATTTGGGTTTGGATGAATGTACTATATTTTAACTGCCTCACTAACATTGTCAAAAATTCCAAAACTCACAGCACTGTTCAACTACATGGTGTTTTAAAGAGAAAAGCTGCTAGGAAGTTTTTACTCACTTCTAGGTGTTTTATAAACAGAACCAGCCAATTCACAGGACAGACTGTTTTACAGCCTTTTCCTTCTTTTTTTCCATTTCTCTTCTTCCATTTTTCTTGGTTTTAACGTCAAGGCTTCAGTGGTAACGAAGACCTACATCCACAAAATTTACAGAATAACATGGCACTTTCACAAAGTGTTTGGTCCTTAGTCAGCAAGTAATTCAGTTCTGTATGGGCTATGCCTCCAAAAAGCCCTGCTTTACCCCATGCTAAAGAAGCACAGAGCACTCAGCAGTGCTGCACATTTCAGCCCCAAAGGTTTCTTTTTACAGAGGACAAATGGGGTATTCTCAAATCTGGAAAGACATCTGACTCTGGAGAGATGATTATTTAATTTGTTAGTTTCTAGTAAAAATACTAAATCATATTCAAACCACTAAACCAAGAAACAGCACTTCAATGTTTGTTTTCACAAGAGCCAGAATACCTGGTACTTACAGATGAGGTACATGCAGCAGCATTAACTAAGACAGCTGGAATGCTCCAGTTAGTCCTGATGATCACTACCCAGTCCTTTTCCTCACTTAGTCCATCATCAAAACCTGCACCTTTCCTCCAGAACAGGTTGTCTTTGGTCTCACCCAAGTTTAACACTGCAGTAACCTTCCCATTTGTCCTGGACATTGCAAAAAAACACCCACTGCCATACTGCTATGCCCACTGACAGAAAACTCCTATATTCTGTCACAACACCCTCATGAAGTTTCAGATGGCTGAAGTCCCTATTTCTCAGTCTTCCCATTGTGTACTGCTAGGACAATTCTAAATTTAGCAATTCAGAATCAACTCATGGCAACATCCAAATGGTGCAACCTACTACTGAGATGAGAAGAACATCCACCTACAAATACAATTTTCCCTGCTTGATTAACAGGAAGAATCAGTGTGGCACCCAGGTACACAGCACTTTGACAAGCATTACAGATCTTTGAGAGGAAGCACTTGGAGAAAAAACATAACCATGGATTTTATCAGTAAATCATTTTCTCCAGGAAGGCCTAAGCAGATTGCTGTTCTCTAACAGTGAAGTTGTTTATTCTCCCAAATGGCTAAGTCTGGCTTTTGCTGTAAGTTATTTTTAGCAAAATCTATTACCTTATCCATTTTCTTTATTTTGTAGCACATCTCTCCAAAGGCAATGCTGGGGCAGATTATGTTATTGCTCAGGAATACCCCTCAGAATCACTGCACTTTCCTAAGGTTCACTTCTGGCACAGCAGCACCACCCACACAAACACCTGGGTGCCTCAGAATTTATAGCTCCCTACCATTTGGACAACCTGTGCCTTCAATCAGAGTGGTAGCTACTCAAAGAATGAAGGGGAAGCTGCTTTACTTGTCAGGTTGCCATGACTTGACATGAAAGAGAAAACATCTCTTTTAGCTCACAGCACCCCACCACTTCTACCAATACATTCCATTCCCATTTTATCAGAGATATATATTGCTCTTCATCAATCAGAAGATTTAAATTTAGAGTTCTGTAGAAGACAACAGAAATCCCCCCCTCAAATCCACACTGCTTAGCCTTCACTCTGGAAGGATATTGTGTAACTTGGATTTTTCAGCCCAGACAAATGTGCTGCAGTGCAATGGATGCTATTTTGTAAAGAAGTTATTTCAGTGCAGACTCTTCAGATGGCACTGAGCTGCACTGTGGGCTATTGGCCAAATTCTGACATTGGAAAACCACAATGGGGATGAAAAGCAAAAGGATGAAAGGACTTGGCTGTGGAAGGAACAGTGATTAGGTTGTCTCCAAACCAGAATCACTTTTACCACATTAAATCATGCCTGTAAAGCCCTCATCCTCCCAGGCTAGGCCATGTACACATGTGAAGAGCAGATAACCCCAACACCTTTCCAGTTCTGCACTCAAGGGGTGACACTTTGCTATGCTGTGGTTGAGAACTCTGAATTATGTTTGCACTTTACTTGAGATATGCCAGGACAAACATACTGATTCCACAATCCCTTAGTTAGTTATTAAAGCACATTAGAAGATAATCCCAAGAATCTTCATGTCTAAACACACACAAAGGTGTTATCTCAATAATACAAAATATTGAAAAAGAAGGAATGTGCTGTTTTGTACTTCACTGTTGAACGTGTAACTATCCTTCAGAGATGTGTGGCAGCTTGCCCATGTTTCTTTGCATTACTCAATTAGCCTAATGACAAATGCACACAGGTTGAAATAATAAATTTAAGGCTTTAGTTATTTTATATTGCCATTTACAATCACAACCTCTCAACTATTGCTCATTTCAAGACAAAGAAATACTGATTTCTATTTCCCACTCCTAGTTGAGGTCAATGTGTTAGCTGGATCCACAGGGATGAGGCAAAGCAATGGGAGACACCTTAAAATACACACAGAGGCTGAGCCATGGGCCTCATAAATATTGCTATGCTTGTCCACATAAATAAACCTTTCAATACAATTTTGACACATACTCGTCATTCCATACAAGGGAAGTGATTGATACACTTCAAATCATAGAATCATAGAATGGCTGGTTCTATGATGTACACTTTATAAAAGTTACTGAAACTTGAAACTGAACAAACAATACAAGCAGTGCTCTAGAAAGTATTACTATAAAGGTTAATTTCCTGTTTAAGGAAATCATTGGAATTATGGAGTCTGCTCTGAACCCTCAAAAAATACATCAAGCAGTTCAGAGACTCCTGGAACTTCTCCTTCAGACCAAACACACACCTATGGGTTTGGGTGAAGTTGTTCTTTAGCTCTTTTTGTTTTCTTCAGAATAACTGAAATGACAGCATGGAAATGCTGCATCCTAACAGGGCCAAGTAATTGTTTGTTTAATGACCAAAAATTAGTAAAAAGAGAGGCATGCAGAAATCAACACTTAGGTAACCAGTCCTTTCATGAGATACACATGAAATTAGCTGATATGAAAATTAGTATCATTACCTGCAGTATTAAATTGATAGTAGTTAGGATCATCTCTTTCCTGCTTCAATGCTACTGTTGCCATTTCTGAAGCAATTCCTGTGAAGCAACAAACCAATCAAATACAGAAACTGCTAATAAGAAGATTCTTTAAAAAAAAACAAAACAAAAAAAAGCACCCACCAAGATCCTCACCGGCCTCTATTAAAAAAAAAAAGAAAAAAGAAAAAAAGACATTACACATTTGTCGAGCTAAAACAATGGTACCAAAGTGACCTGCTGGTTTCTTATGTTTCAGTTTGCTCACCCCCAGAAAGGATCCAGGATTAAACACTTCCCTACAAACCAGGCATCCCTGCAGATGCTATTTCAGACCTGCAGAATGTTTAAAAAACCCACTCCTCTCTTTTTGCATGCTACCACAGGGAAAAAATATATTTTATTAGTCATTGTACTGAAAGGCCTTGAAAATGTTCTGCTCACTCTTCTGTGAGAATTACTCAAAATGCCCAGAAAGCAGCACCTGGAGAGGCTCTGGGTCTGACTTGGCAAAAAGTCCAGGTTGACCCCTTGTGTATGTCAAGGTGAGTGTAACCCATGGAGGGCTCCTAAACCACAAAGTGAAGGTTGTGAAGTACAAAGAACAAGAAACTGGCCTAGAATAAAAACTTCATTGTAAGAGGAAAGGGAGCAGTGCAGCCCAAGCCCAGCCCAGCCTCGCTGGGATCACCTCAGAGCTCAGCCCAGGGCCCTGGAACCCCCTGCCACCTGCACAGCAACTCAGGAGCTCTTTATTTTTTTTTTATTTCCATTTTGGCTAGAAAATGCACATTTTTTCATCTTCAGTATTTTTGTGATATTAATAAATAAACCAAGTTTTTTGCTTCCCATTAGGGACAAGGATATCTTAAATTAGAGCACAAAAGCCCAACAAGGCAGAGGAGTTTCTTCTTCTCTAGATTACATAAACTATTTTAGTCTACAATGTATTACAAATTTCCTTCCTCTTGAAATGGAAGCATTTGGCTAGGGTTCAATATTTGATAAAACTCCAACTGAAAAGTGGGCAGTTTCAAGGAAAGAAAAATCTTTCCATCTCTCACCAAGGATATCTTTTTACTGCTTGTCTTTTTTTTTTCCTTTAGCTTCCTATCTTTCCTTAAATTCAGCCTTCTGAACAGAATCTGACTTTTTTTCTCTTTTTTTTTTTTCTTCCCTGCCAATTAAGGCAAAATTTCAAACATACCAGAATCCTTGCTTGGTTCTGTTTTCACTTGAACAGAAGGAGAGCTATAAAAATAAACAAATCAAACAGAATGGCATTATTAAAAACAAACATTACATTGCTGGGAAGTTCTTCAAACTTAACAAATTTTTGATGTATTACAGATATATCTTCATTTACTAATAAAAAAACATATTTTCACTTTTTTCAAACTGAGGAGGGGGAAGGAAGCAGCAACATTACATCTGCTCCCCCTCACTGCTGTACCATAAAGTGTGGCAAACTTAGCCCTGATTGAGAGACTGGGAATTAAGACAACCCATTACATTAATTAACAAGGAGAAACTTATTTGTTTAACTTGTAACAGTTTCCTCACAAATAATAATAAAAAAAGATTCAGCTTCCTGCTTTTTATAATGCCAAGCAAGCAAAAGTTATGAAAACATCAGCTGGGCAGAAAAGGCACATTAAAATCAAGATATCCACATAAAAATATATAGTTGATACAAAAAAAAATCTACATTATTTTAAATTCACCTTCTACATGGAGGTATTACTGAATGTGAAGGATCTGTCATATCAGCTCCTGAAAGTTAAAAGACAATATCTGAATTTCCATTTACTTTAAATACAAATTGAAAATGTAACACTGATTTCACACAGCAAAAACCTGTTCACATTTTACAAGCATATGTGCATATTTTCCTTATTCACAGATAATGACAAAAAGATTCTGTTGAACTATACCTAGACACAAATAACTTGTATTTTTAGAATGCCACTTACACACTGAAAACCTACCTTGTATTTTCAATAGAACTATACTATTACCAGAATTTCTATAATTTTCCAATTCTAGTCTTCTACCTGAGCACAGGCAACACACCTCTAATTTTACTAATCAAGCATCAACTTCTGGTTCTTTCACCTAAGAAATGAAACTTTTCTTTCTGGACTACAATCCTACAAAGATTGCTTTATCCTTTTCATAAAACAAATCCTCACATTTATGCATTTAGCAAGTGAAGCAACATGATCCCACGAAAGGAACAGGAGAAGGGATTTCTCCTCAGCTAAAGTGAATCTTTGTAGGGTTTTACAAAACTCACTCTAGCTCAGAATTTTTAATACATAGAGGCTTTCCTAGGAAATACAGCCACTTCAGAAGATTCAATCACTTTTTGAAATGAGATGTAACTGCCAAAATCAGCTGTGCCATGAACACAAGCACTGCAAATCCTCGGCATCATCTGGAAACTGAATGCAGTCCTTCCTAAGTTCACTTCTCCTTTCCCTAGGATATTCACATGGAATTTAAATCCAGTAAAAGGGCAATGAAAGAAATAGAATAAACTTAATCAGGACAAAGAATGAAATAGAATGAATTTGCTCTCTAATGAGTTGCTGCTAGCAGAATGCATAAAGGAAAAGGTTATAGATTCATAAGTAAAGCAACTCACAGTCTAGAAATTCCTGCACAGTTTGCCTCTCTATTGATATGACCAAATGTTCTATGTATATTGCTAACTAAACTCAAATGCTGATCTTTTTCTGTTTAGTTTGAATAAGGATTAACTTACCTATGTGTTTCTTTGGTTCTAGGAAAGGCCTGTGTGGAAATATGGAAAGAAAAACTCACAGCTTTAGCAAAGACATTGTTCATTATTTGGTAGTGTACATTACAGAGAGAGAATTCCTGTATAAGAGAAACAGTCTGAAATGTGTTTAATTAAAAATTAAAATTAATTTTACTTAAGTACAAAAGCAAATTGGACAGACCAGAATAAGAAAGACAGCAAATAACCTGTTGATAATAAATGAGATCTCTGACTTGTTTTCCAAAATCCATTTCAGGGTGGAAACATCATAATTTGATGGATGTTTAAATGCAATTCCTTCGGGCAGGCCCTGCACTATCACAACAGACTGTTCCCTCTGAATCTCTTCATATGGCACAGGTACCATTGTTGGCTTTCCTAAAGCTTTACCTAGAAAAAAAAAGGAGATTGTTTTCAGGTCAAGACTGCTGAAATTAGCAAAAGAACGAGTCCCTCATAAAACTCTGTAACTTTGGACAGGATTGGAGCAAAAGCAAAGTGTGGATGCAAATCTTCTCAGGAAACCAAGTACTGCTGGCATTAATATGGTGCAATACTCTCAAATCACATCCCACAAACCATACCAAGAAGAAAAATAGCCACTATATGTGTATTTTTTAGAAACAGCTACTAAAAGGTTCTAAAAATTGCAGTGTACTTGCAGTTTTTTCCTCCCAACTAGAATAAAAATTTAGAAATCTAGAACAGCTCTTCAGAAGAATTTAAAGCACCCACCATAGCAAGAGCAGAAAAATTCCTCCACAGACTTCCTGAGAGCCTCCAGTTGCTCTCTGTTTACAGGTGGTGTCTGTCTGTTTACAGGTGGTGTAACACTGGATTTCTGCAGCTCTGCAATCCCATCCTCTTCTGCAATACCTGGCAGTTATTTATAAAAATAAGACAGACATAAAACAGTAAGTTATCAAAAGTGCCAGTACCTAGCCCCTCCAGTTTAAGAGTAGAGATGCTCAAGAAGGATTCCTGCCAGAAAACCTGCTTAGAAGCAAATGAACATATCTATGTACACAAGCAATGAGCAAATTTAAATTTACACCAGAATTATCATATCCTACTTACAATCTCTGCAAATATCAACCCCTGAAGAATATGAATGATGAATTAAGAGACACATCCAAGGAGGCTGTTTTTGGCACGAAGAGGTAGAAAACACTATTACTCTCAGGAGAGGATAATCCAGTAAAAATAAAATGCTAAACTGCCAAGCAAAGAAGGACCTACAGGGTCACCAGGTAAAAGGTAAAATGCCAGTGTGAGGGGTCCCATAGGTCTCTAGTGCTGTGCATGACATCTTTTGCAGCAGTTCTATTATGTCCTGGTCTGTTTGTGCTGTATGTGCTTCACAGAACTTTTCACAGAAGGGGCCTGACTTCTGCCACAACAGCTCACCTCTCTTTCAAAGGACATTTTAAGTATACACCTCTTACTGTTGAACAAGAGGGGTTGCAAACAAGCCATCATCACACAAAACACAGAAGATTTCAGCCCTACATCTTGTTCTAGTCTCTAAGCAAAAGATCTTCATTCAAAAGTCTCAAAAGGAGTGAGGGAGCAACAACACTTCCAGCATTAAAAACCAACCAGAAGCGATGGTTTCAGGTGGCAGCCTTCCTTTCTCATCATTCAGTTCTTGCTAAGATTTACTGAGAATAAGCCAGCAAAACCAGAGGCAAACAACAGAGATATGCTTGCCTACCTGGAAGGAAAGGCAAGGGAGATCTGTGTTCCTTTGTGCAAGAGCCTGATCAGCTGTGCCATGACTTCCCCAGGAGCCAGCACAGCAGTAAGCCTGAAACACTGCGATGTGCATCACCAGGAGTGCTGGCATCAGAACTCTACACTGACACAAGAAAACAAACATCAGTTTGAACAACTGATTACAAATGGGCTGTGAAATGAGCTGAAGCAGCAATGCTTTTAGCAAAACCGTATTTATCATCTTAAAAACTCCTATCTTCACTCACAAGGGAATCTCAGCCTTCCTCTGCAGATCACACATCTGCTCCATGCCCTGCAAACCAACCTCCATGTGCCATTTAGCTCTCAGAACTGAAACTTCTGCTTGCTCTGCAGTGTGACAGGGCCTACCACAACACCAAAACCAATGCAAAATATTCTATACCTGTAACACAGGCGCTTCATTAATGACAGTTTTTAAGATTTGCCTGTGGACTTGATATAATGCTGCCCCCAGCAGGATTCAGGCTTTGTTTGGGAGAGGATGCCTAGGATGTATGCAACAAGATCTGGTGGGGAAGAGGGCTGAGGGGGTTGTATTTACAGGGTAAATGGCTCACAAAGGGGGAGGAATGGTTACATGGCAAAGGAACAGCATTCTACACATTTGTGAGCACACTGCAGAATTGGTCTCGTTACTCCTCTGGATTCAGCAGCACTACAGCTACCCACCTCCCAACAATCCTCATTTTGCAGTGAGAGTCAATATATGCTTAAGTGTCTTATCTTCTCCTAGCCAGTGTTTTGGTTATTCAGAATATCCTTCCCTCTGGGTCTGACAGTCCAGCATTAACTCTAAGCTGGAAAAGGAATCTCCCAGTGTGGCTGTGGTGCCCAGAACTGAGCACAGGAGCCAGTGCAGTGAGAGCAGCAGAGAGTTTCTTGCTGGATTTCCCTTTATATATGGTGAGAACCCACTGGGTGACTGGACAGTGCTCACCCACCCCCCGGGGTGATTGGCTGAACTCCTACAACACCCAATTCCAAACACACTCTGTCTTGAATCAGAACAGATCAGGAAAACCAGCAGCTGTTTCAACCATCTTATTGTTTTCACAGTTTGCATGGGAAAGAAGGATTTCTCAAAGGGGCCCTGTGCAGCCACATCCCAGCTGTCCCCATCCCCAAGAACCAGAGCTGTGTTGGCAGGACAGGCTGCATTTCCCCTGCAGAGCAGAGCATGCCCTGCTGGGTCACGTCACAGACAAGTGACAAACCCAGCACTGCCCTCATCTCACCACAAAAGAAACAAAAAAGCCAAGCTTTAGCAGAAAAACAATTTACTCTAAATGAAACTTCCGCAGAAATATGACCTGAAGATGAGATGCTACACAGAGAAAAGCTGGCACAATTTGGTACCTGAAGCTGATAGAGCTCAGGACTCTTCTAGCAAAAGAGCTGTCAGTCCCACGGCAGCTAAGGCATCTTAAAACATCAGAAAATTTTTAATCAGGTGGCTTTCAATCCCCCAGGTAAACAAAAACAAGAAGGTATCACCGCTGGAAATGCTGGAGACGCAGAAAAGAAAGAGCCAGAGCCAGCTGTGTTCACGTTCAGAGGAAAGGAAGGAAGGGGGGGAAGACCCACCTTCTTTATTCTTAAATACACTTTTAGAAATTACTGTTCATTGGAGGAAATCAATACTTCCTTCTTTAACTACAGTGGTCAAAGGGAATGTCCATCAAAGATCTGTGTCCATGGGAAAGGAATGCAACAACAAGATAATTCTACAATAACATAGCAATGTTTACAGAACACTAGTCTTGGGAACTAGCTAGTATAGAGCTAACTATTTTTAACAGTAAAAATAAGGCAACAAGAAGGAATTTAAAGAATATGAATGTGATCCCTGTGCAGGCAGTCTGAGTGGCAACTTAAGAGCAACAATGATTTTGTGACACCACTCATATACATATATATACATATATATTATTTGTGCTTAAGGAAAATTACTGCAGTGAAGGAGGGAAAGTAAATCTGTGCACAGCTAAAAGCATTCTGCTTTGGTTTATAATGTATTCATCCAATTCACCTGGTAGCTTTTTAAGGACATCCAGCTTTACAGCTCATAAAATTGGAAAATATCCTCAAATTAAAGTCATTTTATAATTATCAAAGGATCACTAGAACCACACAAAAAGCAAATCACCAGAGGCAGATCTTAGGAGCTAAGGAATTTCAAAAAACTGGCTATTTACAGCAATTTTCTGTTTGTTTATGACTCTGAGGAAAAAAGATGTGTGGTTTCCATGGAAATGGGACTGGACTTTCCCTGCAGGTTTTTAAACTGGCTGTTAACTTCACACCCCTCAGCTGGCCAGGCAGAGATAGAACATTAAAAGTTTGTGGCAACCTGGCTGTACAAGTTACCCAGCTCTGAACTGAGCCAAGAAAAGCAGCAGGGAGCTCTGAGCTGGGCAGGGCACGGCTGAGCTAAGGGTGCTGAAAACAAAAGTGGCACAGGGCACGCAGGAGGCTCTGCTCTGTCACACCTCCAGGGAGAGAGGCAGATGATGGCAGCAGAGCAAGCACCCCAGGGAAGGCAGGTGAGACAGAAACCAGCCATCTGAGAAACCTTCTAACCCAACTAAGTATCAGAAAGCAGGCATTCCTTATTACAGCACCAGACACATTCAGAGGAAATCTCTTAATCAGATGTGTGTCCTAACACTTCACAACAGGATATTTATCCCATCATGTTCCTACATATTTATTACAGCACACTTCCTAGATAACACATAAGCATCACTTTGCTGGAATTGATTTGCAGGCATCTGCTCCTGCTGGAAACCCTTCCATGGTCCCAGAGGTCACCTCAAGGGCTCCCTGGTTGTACCCACTGAGTGCCCCCAAAATTACAGATGACTTTGCCTTGAATTTTCATAGGGCATGTGCTGTTGTGTTTCTTGTTACAGAACTTAGCCAAAAAAGCCACTGTGTTCCTCATCATCTGTTTCTCCACCAGTTCCAGCTGTGTTTATCATCCTGTGTCCATACTTTTACATTCTTTTATCTTTTTTCACTAATTAGTGTTTAAGCTCTACCTAGCAACTTCACAGGAACTGAAAGTTTCTATTCTCTGTGTTATCTATCAGAGGCAAAATTATTTGTGTCTAACTATGCAGCAGAAGTTTTGAAAGTTTCTTTTTATTTTGAGAACTTGGAAAAAGGGGTGAACTGACTTGTAAATCAAGATAAATTGCCAATAATGTAAAACTTGAGAAAAACAGATTAATTCAACCCTAATACCATGAGAAAGGGCTTGCAAAGGACACTATAAAAATGCATGGCTAGCTGGGCTGGCCATCATCCACTTCAGGTAAAATCCTTTTACCAGTCCAGGAAGTTGGGGAAAAAAGAAGGTAAAGTGGTAGAAAAGGGAGAGTACAGCAGGTCACAAGGTAAAGCTAAAAGGCAGGAAAATGATTTCTGTATCTTTCACAAAGATCTATACTATTAATGCAGAGTTCAGATAATAAACAAATGATATATGAAAAATATGCAGCACAGAAACAACATTATTTGCATTGCAGAAGGTGAGGCAGAAGGGGATTGCAAGCTGAACCATTTCAGTGAACTCAAATGGAGACAACAATGGCAAAATCCCCCCAGCTCTTACAGTAAGAAACATGGGGATGATTGCTTCAGATTTTACTTGCAACCGTTTGGTGAATGCTAGGAATGTTATCTTAAACTATTTCCTAAGCACTTGATTTATTAGGAATAAACTGGTCAAATCTTCAAGTGTAGGCAATTTAACTCATAGCAACATTTCTGCAAATACAAAATAGAAAGTGACTGAAACTTAATCCAAAAATATTTAGGTGACCACAGATCAGTTAATTTATCAAGCAGTTACAACTGCAACAGAAAAGTTCCCCCAAAAACCAGGGGTGGGACAGAAACAGATGCAAAATATGAACTACTCCTTTCAATAAACAGAGTACAATGTAAATAAGATGGAGAAAACACAATACTAAAGTGCTGGTGGCAGACTCAATGTCTGCAGAAATGCATCCCAGCTTTTTCCATCCCCCTTCAAACTGCTGAACTGGTACATTGGTTGCAAAGACCTACAGGAGCACAATGTCAGAATAAGAACTCCCCAGAAAACCTGATGGTTCTATTTCCTCAAAGGCCAGAAGGATTCAATGAGACAGCAGCCCAGCTGCAGATCTTCAAGCAGATCCACAGTAGCCTAATTTATGGGAAGAACATTTTTACTTGCCTGCAAATGATGGAGCACATCCAAAAGGAAACAGTAATTCACACACCAAATATACTGAGTAGCCAAAGCTGAGCAATATTTCCCACAAGCTCTTTGGAGAACTGCAGGCCATTCATTCATCCTGAGCAGGAGGAATGGCTGTGTTCATCAAAACCACTCAGATTCTGAGCGTTCCTGAAGCTACAAGAACTTCTTGCAACCTGTGGCTGGATGGACATGGAGGTACAGGCAAGCAGAGTGAAAGACTCTGGCCCAAAGTCTCCAGCAGAACTTGAAGTCAAACTCTGGCCCATACCAGATGCATTGTTAAAATCAGTGTGGAAACCCAAAGCCACCAGAAGGAAAATGAAAGCTCCAAAAAATAAAGGACCCATCATCCAAGATGAAGGTGGCCCCATCTCAGGCAAATGAGCCCACAGCCCTGGCACCACCAAAGGGAAAAGCAGCATGACTGGGAGGGGTGGCCAGAAGCTGCAGAACCAGCAGGATGATGCTTCCCTGTGACCTACATGTGAACTGGCAGCAGCCAGTACCAGTGGAAATGCCAGCAGAGGCAACCAGGATTCCTGGAGAAGAATCATCTCCCTGGATGGACGGGATGGAACACACAGTGCTGAGTAAATATCTTTCAAAGTCCAGAACAGGTGACCAAAAAGGTGCTTCTGAGTCAGGAAGGTCTTCTGAAAGTTCCCTTCTGATAGGCAAATACAGCCTGGAGAAAATAAGGCGTCCCTGGTTTTGGAGGGGTTTTTTGTTGTTTTATACCTACAGCTTGCATTCAAATGAGAATGAATTCCACAGAGCCCAGGGAAACTGCTGAGATGATAAAGATGAACACATGAAGGGAACAGCATCCTTCAGATACCCCAGGAATAAGTCACCTGTTCAGGACAGCTGATAGCCCACAACTCCACAGCAATCCAGAGAGGACAGAGGCACTTCATCCTGCCAAGGTGTGTTGGTTTTCCAGGGCCTGGATTTTGGTAGTGGGGGTAGAGCAAAGATGGCTCCTGTGAAAAGCTGCCAGAAACTTCCACAGCCATCCATCAGAGCCAGTCCCTGATGGCTCTGGAGATGGATGTGCTGCTGGCCACGGCTGGCCCAGGTAGAGATGGAGGTGACGCCTCTGTGAGAACAGATTTGAGAAGAAATCAAAATAGAGTAGGTATGTGTGGTAGCTTGAGGGTGTCTGGCTTTTTGGGTGTGGTGGGGGCCAAAAGATGGCTCCTGTGAAAAGGTGCCAGAAGCTTCCACAGCCATCCAGCCAGGGCCTATCCCTGATGGCTCCTGAAAGACGGACGTGCTGCAAGCCATAGCTGGGCCAATTGGGAAGGAAGGTAACGCCTCTGGCACAACAGATTTAAGAAGCAAACTCGGGAGCAGGCACGCGTGCGCCATGGAGCTGCAGCCATGTAGTCATGGAGTTATAGACAGGCAGGGAAGAGGAGAACAGCATGTAGAAAAAACAACAGAGATGGACACCAGCACAGCCAGCCAAGAAGAAGAAGGACAGGGGAGAGGTGCTTTCACCATCACAGCTGAAGCGTCTCTGCAGGCTGTGGTAAGGACTGTGCCAATGCAGCGTTTCCCTGCACCCTGAGGGGCCCATGAAGGAGCCGAGATCCACCCCACACCAGAGCAGGAGGGGGTGAACTCCTACAGGAGGGACTGTGCTCTGGTGGGAACTGACATGAATAACCAGGCCTTTGCTCCTGGGAACTGAAGGAGTCAATTGAGTTTAAAAAAGCCTGGTTTTATTTCCACCCTAAGATGGACCAGCTTGGCATTGAGAGGACAAAAGAACGGCAGCAGTGACCGGGTGGGCTGCCTGCCAAGAGGGAAAAAATAACTTGTGCAAAAATTGCCACAGTCCTTGCGAGAAGGGAGAAAGGAAAGAATTGCCTCCCCTGCAGGTATTTTGCCAAGAAGAGAAAACATCTCAGGACTGAACTGACCAGGAGAAACCCCCCCAGTTCTCTTTACCTTCTGAGAGAAGGGGGGAGGGCTCCTCGGGGAGGGTGGGGGGGGAGAAAGAGTGTTTTCAGAAGATGTTTTGTTTGCTCCTTTAACTCTGTAATAAATTCACTTAATCACCTTTACATTTTGAGGCTGTTTTAGCCTGCTTTAATTAGAGAGGTTTTTTCTCTCTCAGTATCCTCATCTCAGCTCGGTAACAATTCCTTTCCCCTGTCTGGCTGTAGAGGGGGGAGGAGCAGCTTTTGTGGGGCCTTGGCGTTCGGCCAGGGCTGAACCACGACAGGAGACTTCAAGGTCAGTGAAGGAGGAGGAGGAGGAGGAGGTGCTTCAGACACTGAAGCCAAGACATCTTTGCAGCCTGTGGTAAGGACTGTGTAAATGCCGTGTTCCTCTGCAACCTAACCCCAGTGGAGATGCAGAGATCCACCCCAGCCGTGGGGAAGGTGCCCAGGAGGGGTGGATGCCACGGGGGGCTCTGTTCTGGTGGGGTCAATAATGGATAAAGAAGCTTCTGCCCCCAAGTCCAGGGGGGTCATCACTGATAAAAAAGCTTTGCCCTGGGCTGGACCCGTCCTTGGCAGTGACCCAGCAGCAGCAGGATTGCATGGAGCTGTTATCTGATGGGAGGATGTAATGTTGCAGTGGTATGGAAAAGGAATTAACGACACAGGCCTTGTGAGACACCAGGCCCCCCATAAGCAGCTGTAGAGGAAGGAAAACATCCCCAGGGATGAATTGACCAAAACACCCCCCACCCATCTCCCTGTGTGGGTAGGAGGGAGGGCTGGGGGAGGGGAAGAAGGTGTTTAAGGGCTCATTTTTTGTTTCTCATTAAAAATAGCCTCCTCTGATTTCTATAGCAATATATTCACTTAATCACTAAGTTGAGCCTGTGCTGCCTGGATGGTCGTTAATTAGAATCTTTCTCCTGGTCTTATCTCAAACTCGGTGAACACTTCATTAAAATGTCCCTGCTCTGTGCAGCTGCAGGGGGGAGGGCTGCTGGTGGGGCCTGGTGTTTGGCCAGCCTCAAACCACCACACAGGGCCATGCAAGAGGAACTGAGGGCCACACAAAACACTTTAGCAGGGGACAGCAACTCAAACACAGAGGTAGTGCTAGGCCAGGACGTGTATTATCTTGATTGCTCACAGTGCACAAGTATCCACGCTTGGCCATGCACTCGGTAGCAGCAGGTGCTCAAAGAACACACTCTTCCCATGTACAATACAAATTTACACAGGCCTGGAGTATCTGACACTGCAGGTTACCCAAGTCACACGTTCTGCATACAGCACATGCAGTTCTGCACTGACTGAAACAGTCCTTTGCACTGGAACACAGGGCTCACATCTTCAGGAAGCACAGCTCAGAAGAATACATTATCTGACTCAGTTTTAAATAATTAATGCCTGTTGACTGGTTTTCCAGCACTTACTACACAACCTATACTAAAAATTTTTAAAGCATTGTTGTAATTACTTGTAACACATTTTCTCAAGGTAACAAGGTGGATGAGATAGGGGCAGGGCTCCTCCTTGCCCTGCAGCAAGGCATTAGGGAAATCAAACCATGTGAGTGAACATCACCATGAATGACAGCCCCTGCAAACCAAAGTCCTGTGCTGCTTTCACTGAATTGCTATTATTTTTATCAGTTCTATATTGCTAGAAAGTGTACATGCTACTTCACTCATAAACCTCATATATACATTTTATCAGTTTAGCCTGCTAAACTACACTCATTGATAAAAAAGCAGTGGGTTTGAAGCCTAAGCCCTCTGTATTCTCAAAACTCTTCATACACTACCCAAATTTTACAAAGGAGCTGTGGGAAAAGTGGAAATAAAGACTGAAGATATATGCTGACTTGCACAGACTTAACCAGAGGCTAGACTTTTGTTTCCATATTTAAAGAAAAATGAATGACCCACAAGTGGAGAGGTAATTCTCAATATTGTCACCACCATATGTTCCAGAGACTGACATCACAGATGAATTTTTAAAGGTTTAATTCTAACAGCAAGGTAAGAATCTCTTAGAAGCCTTAATCAGTCATAAAGTAACAAGAACGGCTCAACTTTCACTTGTTAAAAACACAAAGAACAGTGTCCTTCCTGGATTCTTGCAAAACACCTACTAAAATCTCGACTATCACTGCCTATTGCTCACTTTCACACTGAACTGAAGGAACAAGGTGCAAGGGGAAAGGAACTGCTGCCTCCATAGCTCTGTGTTTTAGAGCAAAACATATACTATGAACTTCATCAAGACTTCAAAGCTGTAAAAGGCACTGATGGAATCAGCATCACCAGGAATTTGTAATGCTATTATTCCTAAAAACTGTTATTCTGAAGTAATATTTTCTGGAATTATCAACATTGTCAGGGACAGAAGAAAACCACTTCCAGCATCAAAAGTCCCCTGAAAGCAGGGGAGATGTGCACTTAGTGAAACCACAGAGGCAGTGACTGACATTAGCTGGCCTTATTCACACAGATCTGCATTCTGATGTTCTGCAAGAAGCATAATGAAAACACTGTTTTCAAAGTTGCTATTTTTTAATCCTATCAGCCTGACAGGACAAAAACACAGCCTAAGAATGAGTATCTTGTAACTGGAATAAAGCAAAGGGTGAGGATTATCACAACTGATGTAGGATTTAAACACAGGCATGTATCTATTGAAGCCACATCTGATTTAGCCAAACACCAGCAGGGATGAAAAGTACTTCCCACAGTACAAAACCTGAAACAGAGATCTAGCCAGGAGATCAAACAGCAAATCCCCATAACTTCAGATTCCCTACTAACAGATGTGTCCAGTACACAAAGTCTCAGGTGTATCAGAGCCCATGATGCCACTGCACTGGCAATAAAACACAGTACCTAGGATGTCAGGAAAGCCCTTTAAGCAACAAAAACAAAACAAAGAAAAAATCAGGTGAAAAACTGAGTTTTCTACACATTACTCAGACAGCAGTTTTCATAAACAGCAGTGTGAGAAGACTGTCTCTGTAAAAAGTGAAAAATGAAAAAAGAAATTGATTCATCTTATACTTGATTCCTCAGGTCCCAATTCTACATTTTGATACCAGTGATCTGTTACAACCCAACATTGTGGTGACTTTTCCTGAAGTAAACACATGCACAGAAAGTCACTGTCCATGCCAGTAGGACAGTGACAAAAAAATCCAGAGCCCTACCAGAAACACATGACCTTGAGACAGAGCCTCCAAGAGAATTTTACCTAGCACCACAAGCATTTTTGGGGGCAAGTGTTGGTGTTACAGACTAACCATTGCTTTCCAAGCAGCATTTAACTTGACAACAACTTGACAGTTGTTGTTTTTAAACTCTCCCTGAGACTGATTCTTCTACCATACCCCACCCTTGAGCTGCATCTTCTCTCCCTAAACAAATATATGTTCATTTTTTTATTTATTAGACAGTCCACCACCACTTTCCTAAATGAGCAATGCTTCTGCAAAATCACTGAATCTTTGAAACCTATCCCTAAAAATCCTGTCCTGTACTCAATGGATCAAGCTTTATGAACACAAAAATTCCACTGTTTTCCTACAACAATGAAATGAAACAAAAACCACATCCCAGATGTACTTAAAGGAGTACAAAAGTAATGCAGATGTAATTCTAAGTCATTATGGTACAGATATATACCTGAATAAAAGTGATATAAAAAAGCTACATGAAAAAATTGTATCTTGTCAAAACTGTGCCCCTGCTTTAATAAGGCATAAAGTGATCTGAGGAACCACCTGAGCTGACAGAAGTGCTCCTCTACCTGTTCAGTGTTCTCCTCAGTCTTCATGAGTGGAAAAAAAAAGGTTTGGAGGAGGGGATACAAACAAAAATTAACACACACTAGGATGGACAGTCTACTACTTCTTATTGTACGTGTTTGTCACATTATCTGAGAAAAAATGAACACTTCCAGTCATTTTAGAAATAACACTCCAAACAAGACCACTGTTACTGATCATTTTTGTGTTCTCAAACAGCTCAATTTGCCATAGCCAAAGCAATTACAGCATGCAGCCATGACAGACAGAATGTGGCTCCCCAAAGTTATCAGCATTATGCAATATACACCGTGCAGCTTGTGACATACAAAAATACAACATTGAGACTTACAGTATTTCACAAAATCCTCCTGAATATCTTTCCTAGAGTTGACAAAGGCTCTTCCTCTCTCAGTTCCAACTACAAAAACACTTGTTTCATATACAGTAATACAGGCAATTTCTGCCTTGGACTTCGTAAGTTCATCACACTAGAAAAAGAAAGAGAAAAAGCTTTTATTACCATAGTGAAGATACAGTTAATGAAAATGTATGTGGTGTCATGGAAAACAGTTACTGTACTGCTGCCAGCATTCACCCTTCAGAAAGTACTGCAAGGAACATAACATCAGCCAGTAGCAAAGCACAATTCACACTTCTGGAATGCTTTCCATCAGAAATCTTACAAGCATTGTGAATTCACCAGCAAAATTAAGGCCTTGACTAGACTCAGAGATTGCACTGTTTTCAATCAAAATGATTTATGACATCAATCCATGTGAAATTATCATTTCCATGTTAATCACACTGAGTGTCTCACTCCAACTTTCAACAGAGCATCCAGGAGTGTTGCCCTGACTTTTGCAGTTCTGGATGTTACCATTCTTTTGTAACTGGTTCTCTGTAAACATAGCCATGTTATTGTAAGGGTACCTTTTTATTTACACTCCTTTCTCCTGGGCACAGAAGTTTGATGGACATTTCCTTTGACCACTGTGGATTGGAGGAGACAAAGAGCTTCCCCTCAATCACACTGGTCAAAGCAAATGTCCATCAAACTTCTGTGCCCAGGAGAAAGGAGTGTAAATAAAAAGGTACCCTTACAATAACACGGCTATGTTTACAGAGAACCAGTTACAAAAGAATGATAACATCCAGAACTGCAAAAGTCAGGGCAACACAGGAGTTCTGTTCCTTCACATGCCCACCATGCTCTGTGCAGAAAGGTGCTGCAAGCAGGGTGGCTGCCTGTAGTCTGCCTGTAGCCTGCCTGCTGGGCACCATCCCTGCAAACACCTACATGTGTTCTGCCAGGAGAAATTTCTGGCAAGAATTAAGGCAGGAAGTGTATGGAGAGAACAAGGATCCCAAGAAAACGGGTGAGGTCACCAAGCAGTGATCACAAAAGGTCAGGCTCTCCTAGGAACTAAATCAGAGTTTGCTACAACCTACAAAGACACCAAGTGCAGCAGCCTGTGAGGAAACAGGGACACAAAGACTTTAAGAACCAAGTCCACCCAATGGGATGAAAGACATGCAATCTGTAACTTACTTAACTTAATCTTATAAGATTATAGTTATAACTCATTTAACTTAATCTTATAACTACTCTGCTCAAAGTTTCATTGCTAAAATGTTTGTCCTTGCTTATCATTTAAAAAAAAAATTTCAAAGAACCAAATCTGTGGCAGTGCCTCAGCTTCAAGGAAATGGGACAGATGTTTCCACTCACAGGCCCAGCCAACTGTAAACCCAGCACATGATTAAATAACTTCTACAAAACAGGTGATATGCCAACCAAAAAAGTATTTTCTGAACAAGTTGTGTTGAGTTGGTAAAGCAGCTGAGGACAAGGCATTAGCCTCAAAAACATCTATTCACTTCAACAAAACCAGAATACGCTCTTGCCTTTCAACCATACTGTACCTGAGCAATCAACAGGTTTTTCCCATTTGTTTTTTTTGACAAAAGAATTTTTGAAACAACCACACCACAAGAAGAAACAAGATTACTGTCAGCACGATTTATCACAAGCAAGGGTAAGAGTCACAGCAGGTTGGACAGCACACAAAAAGGTAAAGACACAGCAATCCTGCCCTGCTGCCCAGTGGGAAGCAATATCCTGGTGTCATCCTGCAAACACCAAGACAGAGTTATGATGCAGAGGCTTAACTTCTCTACTAACCATGGACTCCAGTCCTGACATGAGGAATTTAACCACCATTCTGCTTGCTAGGGATTTCTTATCAGGGATGGATGCTGCTGATACAGTAGTTTGGGCCATTCTTCTCCTGTAAAATGAAAGAAAAAAACCTTTTCAGAATCATACAACAGTGCGGGAATATGAAAACCTCTCTTATGCAAACAAAGAAAAAAAATAAATTCAAAATCCCATAGAACAGAGCTGTCCACACAAAAGCAACCCAACAAATAGGTAAATTAACAGGTAAAAGTGCTTGCTCTTCTATTCTTTCGTGCTTCCTGATGTTTCATCCAAAGCTGGAGCTAAACATTCAAAAGTTAAAATGTTGTACTGTGATCAGGCCACAAACCCTCTGTGCCTAGAAAAATCCATATTAATTGATTAGCTGAATTTACATGGATTTTTCTTTCTAAGCATGTCTGAAACTCCAGCAGTGTAGATAAACACAGCAACAAACACTGATATTAATGAACAAATGGCAAATCATAATTATGACACAGGTATTAGAAGAATCTTCCCTGTAATTACGATGGCCCAGCTCAAAACAATCAATCACCACCCTGCCCCAAAATCACAGCCTCAAAGACTACAGCATCAGTAACTAGAAGGTGACATTCTTATTTGAATATTTTTCAGTTGTAGGATTAGCTCAAAGCTAAGTACTCTCAATTAAGGTACTAAAATTAAAAAGTGAGTTTCAGCAGTGACACAAAAAAACCTTCTTTCTGTAGGTCACTCGGAAGATTTTCAGCTTATTTAAGACATAAGTAATAATCAAGACTTGTTTATGCATCTGTTGGTAGGAGTGTCTGTACAAGACTGCTATATATCAGAATGAAGTTTCAGCAGCTTCTAAGAGCACATTTTGCTTTTGGTGTGTTTCCACTCTTTATGTTTACACATGTTTAAAGCAATAACCTGACATGCCTGGAGGCAGAAAGAATGGGAAGACAATTTAGCTGTTCCAACTCCACATGCACACTGAGAAAATCCCCTCAGAAGTCACTACAGCTCAGATGAACACGACAGGCTGAAGAGACAGCTTGCTGCTCCTGCAGAACCTGGCCACACAATGTGGCCCAAGGCTTCAAGGGTGTCAGGTGTCCCATCAGATGTGCAGATAAGTGTCTCGGTTTTGAAAGACAGGTGTCTGCTGAGAGAGGTTGAACCCTCCCTTAGGACAGAGAATGTGATTTCCCCTCCTTCCGAATTATTTTAATTTTTAAAACAAGGGCTTTCAGGCAAAGATATGGGAAAAAGAATAACAGTTCTTTACTAGTATCTACAAACAAGCAATAACAATAATAACAACCACAAATAGAACCAGAAACCAACAGCAGATGCCTTTCCCGTGCGGTGGAATCACGGTCGAGAAACAGATGGCTCTGTGGCACAGGGTCAGCTCAGCCTCAGGCAGCTGGTAATGGCGAACAGACTGGAGAGCAGCCAGGCAGCTCAGAGCGGCAAAAACAAAAAAACCAGGGCGGCAGGGGCAGGAGCTGACCCCTCCCCGGCTAGCAGCGGGGCAGCAAGGGTTTCTNGCAAAAAGGGTGGCAAAAAGGGTTGAACTAAAGCTCACCCAGCCAGGAGAAGAAAAACAGGGCACAGTTGGATTTCGTCTGGTTGCAGCCAAGAGCAAAGAGCAGCCTCTCCTCTCCGCATCCGACCCAAGAGTGCCTGTTCCAACAGCCGGCTCTTCCCTGCCCTGCCCTGCCCAATCACACCTTTTGTCTCTCACAAAAGAGTTGATGGCCCTAATCACCCACTATTTGTTGCTTAGTAACAGTGATGGAGAAAAATTCCAAGGCATCCCCCAACCTCCGACAATAAGCCAGGGCAGCACACTATATGGGATAATGTGCTGACTTTGGGAAAAATAAGGCACTGTGTTGCTTCTAGGGCTTAGAGCACTTCAGACTACAAATTGTATGGGAAGGAAAAAAAACCCCAAAAGCCCAGATGAGCAACAGTGCAAACTCACAGCACATCCAGCAGCCTCTGGCTCTCAGGCACAGGCCAGCAGAGCTGGCTGAACTGGCAGGGAGGGGCACAGTCAGCAGCTCTTGGATGCTGGCAATGAAAAGGCTGAACACTGGCACCTGCTAGACTGAGGAGCAGGCAAACAGGGCCTCCACCAGGATTAAAAAAGGAGCCAGCTTTGAGAGTGAATATAAAGGAACAACAATTGCTGTATGATGTCGATGGCTTCAGCAACCTGAGAGAGAGCTGATGGGGATGGGGAGATAGAGGCTGATGGGGTTATCCCTCAGAGGAAGAGGGACATTGCTTGTGGAATATCAGAGGGAAAAGGGAGATTATGACATGACATAAATAAATCAATCTTTAGTGAGCCATGACTTTTGATACATAATAGAGTTCTCAAAGCTCATCTTTGGAAGTGCTTTAGGGTTTGGATGCTGACAGTGATTTTAAACATGACAGCTTTTAGACTTTGTAAAACGACACCTTAACAATCACATTATTAAAGATGAAATAGAAGATAACTACACATTTCCCCTTTCTCCCGTATGTCTACTCACTGCACAATGCAGTTGTTCTGCACCAATTCAACACCTCCCAAGCTAGCAGTGGCACAAACACATCCCATCCTAGGTAAAAAATCATGCTACATAAAATACAGGAGTAAACTTACTTTCTGATTTGTAAAGCTACCTTGTCACACTCGGACACGAAAGAAGCAGGCAGATGCCTGTCAGAGAGGAGCCAGGAAAAGGGATCAAGAGACCCCAGACTTTATTTATATCTCTTCTTAGAAACCACTGTGGATGGGAGGGAGAAACTGCCACCCCTCAATCACACTGGTCAAAGGAAAAATGCATCCAACATCTCCGCCCAGGAGAAAGGAATGCAAACAACAGAACACAGTTAGGAAAACATGGCTGTGTTTACAGAAAGAGCGTGAGAAACTGTCACAGAAAAATGAAAACATCGAAGAACTGCAAAACTCAGGGCAACACTACCTTGTCCAGAAAACAGACCAAGGAGATTCTAGAAATCGTTTGAAGGCTGTGGATACACAAGCACATCAGAGAAGTGCCAGCTCAAGCTGTCTCCCCATGCAGAATTGCTGCCCTGCCTGGAAGGTGGTTTCTGATCCATAGGTGGATCCACAGTGGAGCAAGCCGGGGAGCTTGTCCAAGGGAACAGAGAGAAGTGCTCCACTGGACTGGCTCACAGCCTCAGTATCTCACAGTCACATCTGGATACAAAGCTGGGTCAAGTTAGGTTATCAACACGTAAGTCTTCTAATTACATTGGGAAGAGCCTTTCCAAAGTACAAAATAGTAGTGTCTCCTATTTTTTGGATACCCATCCTTTAACCAGTTTGCATGCCAGATCAGTGTTTAATGCAGATGCAAGAGGTATCCTTGCTGCACTGTGCAAGCACAAGAATACATTTTCTTACCCACTGGACAGCAAGACACCATATTGTTTTGCCAGTGGGCAGAGTCAGCACAAAAGACACAGACACCAACTTAAAGGATAAGTCTCATTTACTATAATACAAAACTGCAAAGAATTACAAAATTATAAGTTAAACAATGCATCATTACTACAAGATTGCCTACAGCGATTAAGGAAGATACTCCACCAGTTACCCCAATACTTTACTCTTCATCCAGATGGGCACAACTGTTGCCCATTTTTCACTGTAAAATAGCTAGTTTTCTCTGTTAGACAGTTTCAAGGACGATTTCTGTAAACATAGCTATGTTGTTGTAAAAATTATCTTTTTACATTCCTTTCCCATGGACACAGATNAAGCACAAGAATACATTTTCTTACCCACTGGACAGCAAGACACCATATTGTTTTGCCAGTGGGCAGAGTCAGCACAAAAGACACAGACACCAAAACTTAAAGGATAAGTCTCATTTACTATAATACAAAACTGCAAAGAATTACAAAATTATAAGTTAAACAATGCATCATTACTACAAGATTGCCTACAGCGATTAAGGAAGATACTCCACCAGTTACCCCAATACTTTACTCCTTCATCCAGATGGGCACAACAGCTTGGGAAGCTCCTGTCCCAGTGAAGGGCTGGAGAACCACTCCCAGTGACTGGGAGATCCTGCAGTGTCCACGTGCAGGAAATGAGGCTTCTGACTTCTCTGGGAGGCTCCTGTTTTTATACTGTTCAATGAACAGGCTGCCACTGTCACAGTCTGGACACGAAAGAAAGACGCAGACGCGCTGAAGAGAGACAGAGCCAAACTGAGGGCCAAAAACCAGGCAGGACGGCCCAAACTTTATTTTAGATATCCTTCCAGAAACCACAGAGATTGGAGGGAAAAACTGCCACCTTTCCATCACACTGGTCAAAGGAAATATCCATCAGATTTCTCCGCCCAGGAGACAGGAATGCAAACAATAGGATGCAGTTACAAAAACATGGCTATGTTTACAGAGAATGTATGAGAAACTGTCACAGAAAAATGAAAACATCCAAGAACTGCAAAACTCAGGGCAACATACCACAACTCCTAGTGAGGGAACATCTGCTTTCATTCTCCTGTTGGGCTTCTCCCAAAGCCTGGCCAGGGCCCAAGGAGGAACCAAGGGAGTTTGCTTTGATCCTACACCCCCAAAACAAGGCCAGACGTGGCCTTGTCTGGTTTTCTAAATACAGAAAGGTAAATATATGTTTCACCAATGAGCAAATACATACATCTAATTGCTAATAATACTCATTAGTGAGTGAATATATATATATAACATTTAGTTGGAAGGTTCATCTAGAGGTCAACTTTGGCTCAGAGCCTGTTGTTCAGGCCTCAGTCAAGGCCTGTTGTTCAGGCCTTAGTACTTCATATATGAAAGAACTAATTTTAATTTCTTTCCCCACCTTTTGCCAGTTTCTCCCTTTCAACCATCGGTTTTCCCCACTATCCTTTTTAACCCCTGGGACAGTGGTTAGAAGGAGCAGGGTATGGTTCAGTCCATCTAATGAACCTGGCTGCCTTTCCAAGATTCAGCTCTTAGAAAGTGTGTGACAACACCACGGCCCAATGTAAATCCCCAGTGCAAAGCCCTGAGAAAAGTGTAACACCTTACAAATTGTCACCAAGAAGTCAGGAAAAACAAAACTCTCTAACACCATAATTTCAGAATTAGAAAGTGGGCATCTATTTCAGCACAGGGTGAGGGATTGCTTCTCCTAACATGTGAGCCCCCAGCCATCTAACACACCAATTTATATCTGGGCAATTAATATATATTCATGACACTTCCCTGAAATCATACACATCGCCAAACATTCCCATGAATTCTTTTATATCTTTGAATCCCTTCTCAGAACTCATTTACATTAGAGTTGGGGGTTTCTTGAGGGTCTCTGGTGATCATTTGGGAAACATCCCATTCCTCAAATTTATCCTTTTATGGTCAAGAACCTCCTAAAAATGAGAGCCTCTTAAAAAGTTTCTTCTCCTTGACTGCATTTCCATTTATATGGTCTGGTGAAAATATACCTTCTTATCAGGCACACAGTTTTTATTGTCAAGGCTAAGATATCCACTTGCCCACATGGGTAAATGAATATAGGACTAAGCACTGTCTGTTTAAGGAATTCACAAGACTAAGCACTACTTGCTACAAGTAAAGATTTTCCCAACATGCTACACAATAATGCAAATTTCAGAACCATCTTTAGAACAGAGTACCACTATCTATTAATCTTAGTGATTTACCAAAATATGGGCATAAATCTAATGGCAATACCCAGCTGGAATGGACAAAGGCTCTCTAACTCAGCAGAGTTAGAAAATGTATGTTTATTCAGCTATGAGGATAGCTCCTAAAGGCACAGCTCCAAAGCTACAAAGCAATACAGAGTATTTACTGATGACAGTTTCAAATATTCTAGATACAAATACATATTTATGACATAGATACCTCCCATTCCCTGCTTTGTATGGAAATTAGCTAAAAAGTCATTAAGCATGCGTCATCAATACCTTAGAATGGGTTGGTGGTCCCATAATTATTTATTTTATCCCTCTAAGATGAAGTAAATTTTGTCTTCCTCGATTTGACCTTTCTACCTCTCTGGTTTTTGACAATACATATGACCTAGGAGGGCTTCCAGTTCCCCTCTGTATTACTTTTGAATAGGTTTCAGATGGGATAATTAATAACTGTCTAACTTTCCTTCAGACATTGGAAGTGTCTCATTACGCTTACAGCTGAACAAATATCAGATGAACAATAAAATATTAGCACAATCTGCCCTAAGATCATAAGAGCCTATCCCAGCCCCAGCTTCTTAGCTTAATCATTAATTTTCTTAATTAAATTCAGATGCATTTGCTTCTTACCTATTCTAACTAATTTCCACAAAGCTAGCTTTTAATTAAAATCCTAATGTTTAAATGCTTAAAGGAAACTCAGTTAAATGTTTTAAGAAAAACTCCGTTTAAATGTGTGAAAAACTGTGTGTTTCATTAGAACTTCCAGATCAGTTAATATTACTTAGAACTATCTATAAATCCTTTGGTTTAACTTTGCCAAGATGTGCCTTTGCCCAAGTAAAGCCTTGCAAAACACAATCCTGTCTGTGATCTAACCCCAGCCACAAGTCAGCCCCAAAGAGCTGCTTGCTCAGGCAGGTGTGGGCCATGCCCAGGAGCTGGAGGTCACCCAAACTGTGACTGCATTTCACATCTATCCCTGCCCAGCACTGTCAGTTTGAGGCTCAGCAGCACAGCCACAAAGGGGCTGGGGGCTGCCAAGGCTTTTGAAGTCTGAGCAGGGCAGCAGAGCGCGCTCTGGCCCGAGGGCTGTGCGGGGATGGGAGCTCTCCGGTGCATCAGCTCAGGCTGGCTGGAGGCTCTGCCCAGGCCGGGGCTGTTTCCATCGGGTTTTCCTGGGCGCGCAGCAGTCGCACCCCGGACACGCTGCACTGAGCCATCCCAAACCTCCAGAGTGCGTTTTGCAACCCCTGTGGGCAGCGGGCAGCCTGAGGGGACCCAGGGCAGTGCTGAGGGTCCGTTCTGCCCCTGCCACGGCGCAGGGAGCCCAGGCAGCAGCAGCAGCAGCAGCAGCAGCAGCAGCAGCGCGGCTGAGCTCACACACACCGGCCATCCCCAGTGTGGTGGGATGTCTGGCTTTTGGGAGGTCTGGCTTTTTGGGTGTGGTGGGGGCCAAAAGATGGCTCCTGGAAGGAGCTTGCAGAAGCTCCCACAGCC
>VZRZ01005527.1:85566-180347 GCA_013398175.1 Climacteris rufus | reverse complement strand
TTTTTTAATTTTTTTTTTTTTTTTGGCGGGGGTTTTACCTGCTCTTCCCGTCTTCGTTCAGCCCTTTCGCCTGGGGGAAGAGGCCTCATCCCCCCCTCCCCAGCTCCCACCTCTCCCTGCTTCTCCGCTGCCGCCCTCCCAGAGCCCGAGAAGCAGAAAAAAGGGGAACTTGGCTCCCCTCCTTCACCAGATCCTCCTCGCTCGCTCTCGGCGTTATTGTTGTTCTTCAGCTGACTCGGGGCCCCAGAAGAACGTGAAGGTTTTGGGGTTCACCCCCCACCGTTTCTCTGCTCAGAGTGATTGTCTAAAAAATTAAAAATGGCCGAGAATGTGGTGGAGCCGGGCCCGCCTTCAGCCAAGCGGCCTAAACTCTCCTCACCGGCGCTCTCCGTGTCCGCCAGCGACGGCACAGGTCAGTCTCGGGGGCCCAGGCCCTCCCCACCTCTCGGTGCCGCAATTACTGCCCTTTTCTCCTCTCTTCTGCCTAAATCTCCTCCTCCCTTTTGCTGCTGTTAACTCGAGCCTGCCTTTCTCTTTCCCGTCTGTTTCTCCTGTTCTCGCTCCGTTTGAACCTATTGGTGTTAATGGTATCGGGAGGGTGTTGGGATATTTCTGCCCGTCTGGTTTTTTGGAAGTGATTGAAAGCAAAGCTGTTCAGTTTATTGTGCTTTTGATCGGCTGCAAATAGGACTTAACAGTTCGTCATTTTCGTGTCTTTCACAATAGTAGTTACTGCTGAGCTCCTTGCTAAGCATAATGCCAGTTTCTTTCATGCCAGTTGCAGAAATACGAAATAGCGTTAAAGACGGTGCTTTTGTACACTTTATTGTTGAATTACGTGTGTACACGCAAATATGTCCTGGTTTTTGGGTCTTTTTTTTTTTCATATACAGTGTCTTTTTATAGCTCGTTTAGAAATGAGAATTATTTCTCTGCTGTTTTTCTCTTTTCTTTCACATGTGCAGTCTGCTTATTTGATTTACTTTTTACAATCCTTCGTTATTCTTCCTTGAAGAGGGGTGTAAAAATGCTGCTTTTTCTGATTCTAATAGACCGTCGATTTTGGGAAAAACAGCTGAAACCAAAATCCAGATGCCACGCTTGTGGCATAAGGTTTATCGAGACTCTTATCTTCTTAGAGATGAAATTTTATTTCACCTTATTTGCATTAAGAATCAATATGGAGTGTAGTTCATTTTGCATCTCCCGTTTCTTTGCTGCGAGACCAAAATGTCTGAAATTCCCCTGTAGACTTAAGAGCTGTGAAGATAAAAGGGGCATCTCTGCAGTCCTGCAAAGGTCTTCGGTGATGCTGTGAAGACAAGCTAGAGCTTGGAAATTTCAGGTGTCCCAATCCCTAGCAAACATGAACTGGTTGTAGTGGGAGGGGGGAGGGAATAACAAAGGGCTGTTCAGCTTTTTAATGCTTCTTGTGAAGCAGGAGAGTATTTGGTGTCATTTTGCTATGAGAATACTCTGTTACCTGTCCCGCAGGAGTTTCTTTGAATTCACATTAGATCCTATTAGCCTGTGGGATATGGAGGAGGCCTCCTCCTGCCAGTCTGGTGAGTGGTGGCATTTCTGAAGGCATCAGTGTTCTTGTGCTATGCAGTTAACAACTGGCAAGAAAAGGGAAGAGTTGTTTTCTTGAGGTTTCTTTTGGGTTAATTTTTTTCCCCCTAAAAATCTACTTTTTTGACAATTAAAAGCAGGTTTTAATAGCAGGTTTTTGGTTGAGCAGTGGATGTGATCATCTCCAAAATCTCCTTGGAATCATCTCCAAAATTTTGATTTTGCGTTATTTATTCTTGGTGAATGACGTATTAGTTTTGAAAAGTTTGTGTGACTTTTAAAGCATGTTAAATACAGGCAATATTCTCTTGTAATTGGAGAACATGACTATTCCTAATATCAACAGGTCTCTAGTAAGAGACCAGAAGAGCATTTGAGAAGCTACTCTTTAGCTGGAGCAAGTTGTTGGCCTTTTTTGTGCTAGATTTGGAAACCAATCATTAGTTCAGTAGTAACCAGTTTTAATTTGTCTTGACAGTGGTTATTTTGCTCTGTTTAGAGGGGTAAAATATAAATATTTTGTGAGAAAAGTTCTGATACTTTAATAATATGAAAGTTAAAGGTGTATTTTGATTCAGATGAACACACATATCTAAGTTAAGACGTTTTTGATCAAATAAGGGTTGGTTGGATAATTTGTGAATGTATTTCAGTTTAACAGGTGCAGACTTTCCCAAAATACTTAGTCTTTAGTTGTTAACTTACTGGGCAGCTTAATAAATGAACTTTTTACAGTTTTGGTGAAAGACTAGGGACTGGACAGTTTCAGTGGGGTACAAATGTGATAACTTTTCCCAAAGTGTTTGGGACTGTTATCCCCTGACAGCTATGCAGAGGTTTATAGTGGTGCAAACACTTCATATATGCTACATAAAAACTATTAAAGAGGTCTTACTCTTCTGGCTTTTTTTTTTTTTTAATTGCCAACTAATTACGGGAGAATGTAACAGTTTTACTTTCTGTGTTTTTTAACATGACATCGTATCTATTTCTCTAAATAAAACCCAGCCTATGAACCCATGAATGTATTTTGAAGGCTGTATTTTTTCATTGGTTGCTTGAGACTGCAGTTTGTTTTGTCACACTTCTGCTGTTGTGGGAAACTGCTTTGAAGTTTACATTTTTTTAAACCTATCTGTTGGTTAAATTTGCTTTGAAATAGTGCAAGCAGCTGTCATTAAGTAAATTCCACTTATAGAATCATGTATTGTCCCCACTCCTCGGTTAATTATAGAAAATAAATAACATGGTGCTTATGTACTTACTCAAGCACTCTTTTTAAAACTGGTAGATTCTCAGCACCATCGGAGGGAAGGAGAAAGGCAAGAAACTTGCCCTGTTGATGCAACTTGCACTGTTAATTTAACTTTTCCCAGCACCTGTGCATAGTGCTGTTTTTGCTGTTAACTTTCGGATTTGTTTCTTAATCTGAAATGTTTTAGATTGTTAGAAACCTAAAAGGGATGACTGACTCCTGATAACTTAGTCCCAAAGTTGCAGTTGTTCAATATATTTATATTGAAGACAAAGAGGAGTGTGTAGCTCACTCATGTTTTCACTGTAGACCTGGATGATACTCATATTCTGGGCCTGGAATGTACTAAACTCTAATGCTGGTGGCTTTCTTCTTCAAAGAAGTCAGCAAAGATTGTCCTAAAACACTTGATTCATTGGCAGCAGCCAAATATAGCTGTATTTCCCACTGTTGTTGCAGTGCTGCATCTTCTGTCTTAAAAGTTATAGATGGGTTATGTGTTCCCTGCTCAGAATTTGCTTTGCCATACATCATACTGTATTAGTGTAGTTTTAAGTTGCTTTATTGATGCAAATTCATCATTTAGGAGGGAAACTGAAATGTTGGTAGCACATCTTGTAATAAACATTTTGAAGTAGTTTGGAAGGTCTTGGTATTGTCAATGCCCTGTAGTATATCAGAATTTTTAAATGGTCTCATTTTTTCTTTAATATTGTGTAGCTCTGGGATAGTTTCACGGAAGTACTGCGTGAGATTGCCTTAAACTACCACAGGTTTTTCTACAACTTTTTTTTTTTCCTATTTAAGTGTTAAATGTGTTGCAAAGTTGTAATAATCCATGTATCTTGTCCAGGCCTTAAGTTTTCCGAGGGCCCTTGCAACTCTACAGTGGGGTCGTCTCCTGCTGGCAACAGTGACTTTGTGACACTTCGGTACCAGCGTGGTTACATTGACAGAAGTTCATTGCCGGTGTAGCTCCTTTGCTCACTTTTCCTAGTTGGTAGCAACAGTTTTGATATGTTGCACCTACTCTAACAAGACTTTCTTAAACTTTCTGTTAGCAAACTGGTGCATACTAGACCCCCCCCCCATGACAAAATAATTGGAGTGTATCCTGAGGAGTTACCTCCTGGAGTAAACTGGGTGAAAGTCCTTCATAAAGATACATTTTAAATTGGATTCTTTAAAACCACTTGTTTTGGGGTTTTTTTTTAGGGGGAAGTGTCTTTTTTTATTTGTGAATCCCTCCATTTTTCCTGCAGAAATGCAGGCGTGCTGATATTGCCAGGTACAGATTTCCATTTGGTATATTCGGGACAGGAGAGTTTAATCACAGTTTACAGCACCCCCTCACGTTCTCCCTCTTAGAAATAACCTGTTTTCTGTGAACTGGGAGAGAGTTTTGGGCTCTGGGTTCTGAACTGCTGTGTTGCATCACAGGATAAAAATGGGAGTATACCCCCTGCTGCATTGTGTTTGGATTGTATCGTGTCTTTGGGTTGCTAGATCTGAAAATAAGATTTTAAGTGCTTAGTGTTTCGGGCTTGCTGTGACATTGGAAATCAGTTTTCTACAATTAGTTTACTATGTGTGCTCTGTGAGAGATCAGAGAATGTATTTGTGGTATGTGCCTTAACATCCTTCAGTTTACTATATCCAAAAGTCACGTTTTTCTGCATAATAGCACATCTTCAGTCTCCCTTGAAGTACCCATCTTTTATAAAGTCTGTAGGTTCCTTTTTGCCAGGAACTGTTCCTGACCTTTCAAATTTTACTCTCCCTCACATCAAAGGTCTAAGACATGTAACGAAACTTCTCTTCTGGACTACTGCAATTTTGACTGATTCTCATCTTTCATTTGTTCCAAATGGATCAGGATGTTTCTTTTCTCAAAATAAGTTGTATTAATCTTGCCTCACAGCCCTTTTCAATTCTGTTTTCTGACAGCTATGTATTTTTTGCTAGTGTTCGTATATACTACATTTAAAATTAAATACTTTTCACCAATCTGTTTTCTGGCTAACGTTAAAAGCCAAGTGATTAGCTACATTTAACATACAGCCATCAGTTAAATGTTTTCATCCCTTCTTGTTAAAAGCCACATTTTTGCTGGTTTTGCCTTAAAATGTCGTTTGATGGATGGCATATACTGTGAATGAAGTATTGCAGTGGTGGATGCTTGTGTAGCAAAAATGTGTGAGTGTCTTTGCTGTGTAGCTAAACTGGCTCTCAGAGTAACTGTATTAGGAATACATTTAAATTAAGAGAATTTAAGTCTGTGAGACTTCTTTAAAAAGTAGACCATTCATATGGTGCCTATGAGTTTTTTAAAGAAAATCTTGCAGACTTTCGAACCTTGCAGATTTCCAAACTGCTGTATCTATTGTGTCTTTCACCAAGTAGACTGTGTCTGTGTGTGACATAGGTAGATACTTTTTCTGAGCAGTGTTAGAAAAGTACCTAATTAAAAAAAAAATACTCAGTACTGCACGAGGACCATACATACCATGATGTCAAACTGAATCTTGAGCACTTACAGATAAAAAACGTTTGAGACTGGAAAACCAGGTTGCAATTGCAGTTTAAAAATAGATTCACAAGTTTGATATTGCGGGGAAAAACCTTTGTTGTTCAACTTGGGAATTTAAATCCTAGATTAAAAAGGAAAATCTACAAATTTTTGCATCTTGTTCCTCACAGTCGTGGAGCAGGGCTTGCATTGAGTGTAAAGGGCCCCCTAGTCCTGGTTATTGGTCAGTTGTGCATTTGCAGAAAACCAAATTTTATCTGTGAAGGGTCTATCAGACTCTGGGGTTTAGTACATGTTTTTAAGGGATGTGAGTCTCATAAGGTCCTGGGGATAAATGCTGAACTTTTACTGTAGGAATTCTGGAGTTTTGTACCTTTTCAACTTGGAGAAAATGACTTTATTATTAAACTTCAATTTTGTAGGATTTAGTATGTATTTCCTGCATCGTCTCTGTAGGCTACTTGCTCATCTCCAGTGTGTCACCTGAGTGTCTTGCTTTGCTGCTTTAGCAGGAGCAGCGTTTCAGTGCTTGTTCCAATGGTGTAATGATACTACTGCAGCCTTTCCCATCACCTGGACTAGTGCTCCTTCTGAGAGGGTTTGCCCAAAAAGAATTCAGATTTATTATTTGACAAATGGAGTCATTTTACTTTGTAGGTTTCACTGACAAATAAACAATGCACACCTGTCTCCAAGGATTTGGCTTTTCTGTCTTTACTTAAACTGTAGCAGCAGGCTGAAGTAAAATACATCTGTCTCTGCATATGGTGGTGTGCCTGACAAGAAACTTCTGTGGTTGCCTTGAATTTGTGGAAATTCAAGTAGAACTTAAACTGGGGCAGAGATCCTCTCCCTAAACAGTATCTGACAACGTATCCTTCTCTTCCTAAATGGCAACAAGTTTTCTTAAAATGAACTGCCACATGAGTGTATTCAAAGTTCTCTTAAAAACCCGATGTGCTGTATTCTCCTTCAAGCACCTCTTCCTTCTAAATATTTTTGAAGAAAATCAGGAGTGTTGACTTCTGGTGAACTCATATCGTGGTAACTTGTGGCTCAGTTGTTGCTGTTCCTGTGAACACACCTGACATCCAGGATGTGAAATCAAGGTCTGGTCTAGGATTTTCTTTAAAAAGAGCAAGTTAGGTACAGGACCTTCTGAAACAGCACGAGTTATTTGATATTATTGATTGTTGTAAGATGGGGCAGATAAAGATTTAGATTTTTTCCATTTGATGGTGTGAAACACCTCTGTACTGCACATTTTGTTTTGCATTTCTTTTGGCATCCCCATAAGAGATCTAAGGATAGGTGTTTTGAACAGTCTCTGCTCACAGAATCGTGATTTACTATTTTCTGCTTTGTAGAACTTCCAAATACCACTGAACAGATAATTCCTCTTGTTTTAAGAGAGACTGTAACACATTCTTACTGTGTTAATGAATAAAATATTATGATTCTCCAGGTTTTTTCATTTTTAGAATTCTAATCAAAAGTAAAATTCTGGCAAAATGCTGATACATGGCTTGCTCAGTACAAATTTTGCTGAAGCTAAACTGCCTTTTACATGTTCCTTAATGTAATTTCAGGAAGTCTGGAGAATTACTCATTTAAGATAGTGAAGTCTGATCTGCTGACTCATTATTTTGTTTACTTTTATATTTTTTTGTACATAAATTCAGCATTGCTTTTTGCTTTTTACTCCGGAGTAATGTTGAATGAACTCAGAAAAGTGACTTGACTTTTTTGGTAATTGTGTATGCACATTGCATCATTTCAAAGTCATTGTTAACCTGACAATGAAATGAACTTTACACTTTTCTTGAAACTGATTTGTAATCACTTCTAAAATGAATTCAGTGAGTTCATGCACGTAAGGGTGTTCCCATCCTATCTGCATGTACCCAGTTTTTGTCCACCAACACACAAAACCAGCACAGCTTCTCTAACTTTCCAGACCTGTGTGCATACACAGATGCCACTGGGAATAAGAATACTAATTTAGAGACTTTTGACTAAAATTAAAGGTAGCCCAAGGAAATTAATGCCAATAGCAACATGTTCACAAGGAAATTAACTGTGTGAGTTCAGCATTTTGGAATTAAAATGTCAAAACTTCATCTTATGTGGGTCATCAGTAATGGCAAGACTAGTGCTGTTGTATTGTGTCAGCAGCATGAATAGGCAGGTACATAAATAAAAATAGTTCTGAAATTCCTCTTAAGTAATATGAAATCTTTAAACATACTCTATTCTTGATTTTTGACCCCAGTCTTTTCTGTATGATTACACCACTTCTGTTTCCCTAGAACAGCTACAGTGCCACATTCCAGAATCATAACCATTTCATTTTCACTATGGTTTTCAGTGGTTGACACCTGCTATCATCTGTATCTCTAAATACTGGCTTTTGAATAATTTTGAATATGAAAATGAAAAGTTTGTTATATACACATTTTTTTTGTGAAGTTGCAAAAAACATGCATCAATCAGAGTCTACTAAAATTGGCATTTCTGTTGATTTTAGTTTGGAACAAGTATGACTTAAACTTGCGGGTTATTGAGACTATTTTCATTAAGCAAGAGTTGATGTGTTTGACACCAATGTTTGAATAGGAATTAGGACAGCTTAAGAATGCGGAGAATGAAGTCCTAAAATTAGAACTTCAGTAGATGTTGAATGTTTTGATGTTACTATTTTAGAATGACTTTTTGTTTATTTGTTTACACTTGTAAAATACTTACATTTATGCCTGGTTGTTACAGCTAATACTGGAATCGTGCATTCTAGATGGTGAATTGAACTTCGATCAACAAATGTTTGATAGTTTTTAAAAATATTTGTGCTGGAAGTTGTGTGCTACCGTAATGTGCTGATGTGTTTTGTGCCTTTGTGTTTGTTGTCTTCCAGGTGTTTTGAATAAGTTTTTTTATTATGTTGTCTGCTTGTATTGTTTGCAGTCTTACTCACATTGCCATGTTTCTTGATGTAGTGAAGAAATTCAGGTCTTTTCTGGATTGGCAGGGAAGGAAGGAGACAGTGCTTCCCCAGTTTCTTACAGGGAACAGAATTGATATCCAAGTCTAATGCTGAAGACTGTTACTCAAATAGCATAATACAGCATAAGAATTCTCAGTTGCTGTTGTGTAAGGGATCACCCCCCATTTTGGGGATGAGTGATAATTGAGGTTATACAGGGAGTGCTGTCTGAGGATTTTGGAAGTAGTAGCTGCAGCGATTACTCTAGACCTTAATATCTTAGGCTGATGTGGATGTTTTGCCCCTTCATTTTGAATCAATTTAGTAGATTAATTTAAATTAATTCTACATTTTAAGTTAGGGAAAGCATTTTGGCAGAGCTTGTGTTACCATTTGGTAATTGTAGCTTCATAGAGGATCTACATGAACGGCCACTTCTTTAATGGATTTTATGGTCTGATCTCTAAAGTGCTGTACAGCAAAGTTCCTACCAGGTTGGTGTGAGAGACTCTGAGAGTTTTTGCCTCGTTCTTAGGCATGTGGGATTTTGTTTGGGTTTTTTATTGTTTTTTTTCCTTCCCTGATAAAACTGCCTGAACATATCTAGCTTAATTTTCTGGCATTGCAGAGGCCTTGGGAATTGATGAGTTTATTAGCACTGTGTTTCAAGTCTGTGCTTCACCTTTGCTTCTGCATTTTCATGGATACTTGAGTATTACCCTATGAGGTTGTGTCTCCTTATCTTGTTCTGTCTATTCTGGTTTTGTGTTTTGAGTTCTGGCATTTTTTGGAGGGCATTTCAGACAGTGTGTTTTAGGGCCTGTAATGCTGGTGCTTGACTGTGAGCTTGAATGTCTGATTTCTCTGGAATACTGCTTGTATCTTCTAGGCAGTTTCTCTGTTAGATATAGGCCCTGTTCAGTTCTGGGTAGCTTTTGTATCACCATGCAGGGAAGATACTGACCTCAGCACCTTATTGTTACTCTTTATCTGAAAGGATGGCAAAGGTATCATGTTTTCCATGTGGTCCAACATCTTCTGTGGCTCTTGTCAACACTGTCACATACATACTTTGTATTCAGTGTCCTGTATTAAGCCTTGTCCACTTGTTCCGTTGTGAACCCAATGCTGTGGTATAATTTGATCCACTAATAGGTTTCTGGTCTCCAGAAACATTTGTGTAAAAAGGTGACTGTTCAGCAGCTTTCTTCTGTCTCCATTCAGAATATAACAAATGGCATGCAGGGACAGGAACTGGTAGGTTTCTTACCTCTTTGCTGGTCTTACTGAGGCAAGCTCAGGAGTCACTAGTTGTCTGGACAGATCTGCTGTGCAGGGTTCCTGAGGCATCCAGGTCACACATGGTGCTTTTTCTTCAGATTATACCAATTTTTCTTGAGACTCACTGCTCACATATCTTGAGTCTGAGGGTACAGTGCATATGAGAATAAAGTGGTGCTGGTTTGTAGCACGTGGGGAAGTTCCTACAAAACTGATATTGTTCACTGCAGCCTATTTGCTAGAACCAGATAGTTTCCATGTAGATAGAAATTCTTGTTTGATTCAGAAAGGTGAATAAAAATCTGTTGTCTTGATCCAGAAGTGAGAAAATTACTGAATCCTGACTGTGGGCTAGAAAGCATGTAAAAGAAACTAGTACGTGCCACCTGAACAAGCATGGATTTCTTTGCTAAGTAGTTAGTATTGATATATTTTCCTTGCTTTATGAGCACTGTCAGAAATTGCTGCCTTGCTTTGCATGCTTTGAGAGGTGTTGCATCACTGGTGCTACCAGGTGCTCTTGCAGTAAAACTAACTTGAAATAAATACTTTGTATCTAATTTGAAAATTGATCACTTGATAAGGCACTGAAGTCTTATTGACTTAAGGATTTTGATTGCACACTCTGCATATGTATTAGTTTAAAGTCCATTTTGGTGCCAGGTGGTTTTTTAACCCAGGCTGGCAGTTTCCCTGCATCTTGCAGATTAGACATTCTCCAAGGCAGACTTTTAGAAGTGGGACCCAAAATCAAGAAAACAATCTGTAGTATGCAACGCAGGTCAGTACTCTGGTTTTTGAAGTTGCTTTCTCACAATTTAGGGCACATTTCATATTGCTTAATCCAGTCTAACTGAACTGCCACTGGAAGAAATGGACCTGCTCCTTCTCATGTCTTTTCTGACTCACTTTCTCACTACAGATCTAATGTACCCAAGGGAAGTTAGGCCAATTTCTTGACTTAAAAAAAAACCAAACCAAAACCCCAGACTTGCTAAGTGTTCAGTAGTGGTACAGTTCCTCAAAGGAATTATGATATGCCTTTGCATATTGAGATGACCTCAAGTTAGGACTTTCTGATCTGCTACTTACATGTTTTGTGGAGGTTTTCTTTCCTTTGACTCTTAGGTGACAGCAGCAATCTATTCTGTGTGTTCTTGTTACCTGTGGAAAGTAATACACTAATAATGCCACAAACAGCATAATGGGGAATCACTGTGCTACTCTATTGAGATCAAGATTTAGCTCTACCACTGCCACTTACTTACAGTGTATTACTGGATGGTTTGGGGCTTTTAGGTCAGATACTGTCTGTTCTGTTACATCCTAGTTTTTGTGTGTTTGATTATACCCCAAGATCTCTAGAGATTATGAATCAGGTAGACAAACTTTTGCGGGACTAATCTTCCTCCTCTGCCTTCCCACAAGTTTTATTTTGTTAGTGAGAAATCTTTGTGTGTATCTTTACTGAAAGAGTTTGCAAGAGTAGCAGTGTGCTCAGCATACTGGAAAGTCAGTCAGTTCTCTGGATATTTCTAACCATTGTCTTAAGCTATGCCTTTGGCTGTTGTGTGAGTGCTCTGGTTTTCACACAGTTGTGAGCTGTCTGGCCCAGCCTTGTCAGTTTTTGGATTGATCATAGGTAGAACTCTCTACAGTGGGCTTTAGGGCATCAGTGCATGTAGAAGACTGAAATGGATTGCAGTTGCTGTTAGATATACACAAGGTCTTATTGATCTTTAAGGCCTTTTGAGACTGTGTTTCAGTCCTGTATCAGAAAATTTCTGCCTCCCAGCAGTTGACTAAAAATGTAACTTTTATAGCTGACCAGACAATTGAAAGTTTATTCTAGTTTTGTTGTTTATCTACTGGCTGAAGAAGGCTTTGAAGGTTTATTTTTGGAAAAGACTTGTAAAAAGAACAAACTCACACCAGAATATTGCCTTAATTGTTTGTTGTATATTCTCTAGCATTGAGAATGTTAACCAGTTAGTCTTATATGGAAAGAGCACCTTAGGTGTTTAGATGTAAAGAACTAATCCGAATGGGATTATTTCACAACCATTCAGGTTTGGGGATGGTTTTTTTTTAGTGTGGCTGGTGATACATTGTGTTTTAAGGCATTAAGAAAAAGAACTAAAACCACTTTGAGTCTTTGTAATTTTTCATCCTATTCACTGATGTCACAGAATGACCAGGCCAAGGAGCTCAAGTAGCTTGTACCTGAATGCTACAGTTGGTTATGTGCCAGTAAGCCTTAGCTGGAATTTTCTCCTTTTTTATGAGGAGGGAGAATTTCAAGAAGAGTGAGGTCTTCAAAGAAGCAGATTAATATTCTTGTGAATAAAGATGACAAATCTTTGTCTCAAAAGAAGAATTCATTGCCCCTTTGTAGTGTTACATCTGAAATCATCTAAATGGGTCTTCCTGAGAAAATACTATGTGGTATTTTGAAAAACATATTAGTTCTTTATATTTAAACATTTACTGGTCACTTTTGAGGTGGTTTTGTGAAGGGCTTCATATGCTATGGTCTGAACTCAAGAAAGGTGAAGGATTTTTTGTTTGGGACTTATCCTGTACTGGAAGCTGTTTGTTCAAGAGCAGAAATTCTTTGCTCAGCTACAGTCAAAAACTTGGCCTTTGGACTGTGTGGGTGCTGATGGGAGGGGTCTGTGGGCTGCCATGATGGTGGTGATGTAGGTACAGGGTTTGTGCTGGGTCATGCTTTTTCCAGACACTTAACTTCTGTTTTCAGTTTTGTTTGTTCATCGTTGAGGACAACAGACTAACTTGTGAATTCCTGACAGTATCTTTTACTCCTTTCTCACTCACAGGCTCTTTGTCAGGTTGTTAGCCAGAGTGTTTTCTGGATGTAGTGCTTCAATGGTTCCCTGTTAAAAGTGTCCTAACAGGCTTCTTAAGTTGCCTGTTGAAGCTGTTTTAAGCTGTCATCTATTTTTTTTAATTTGCTTTTTCCATTTCCTCCATTTTTTATATGAGAGTCTCTTCCACTAACTCTTCCCATGTTCATCAATACGTAATTTTCAAGGTAACCTCTGAGCATTGTAAGTTGGTTTTGGTTTTAGTTTTTTTTTGCTTTTCTTTTCTGGTGGTCAGGTGTGTGTGTGGTGTTTTGAGATGAGTCTACTGACACACAACTCTAAATCCATCATTTTAAATTAAGGAGAACTTGGACAAAGCTTTATTCTTCTGATTGTTCCTTCACTTCTTCAAAAGTGAAGGATCAAAAATCTGATCTTCAAAAATATCGATTCTTAGTATGTCTTGCAAAGCATAACTTCTAGCACAATGATAAATGTTAATGAAGAATAGGCTAACTGATTTTAATGTTTAAAATAGTTTAAATAGTTTAAAATGTTTCTTTACTGGAAATTTTATTTGTAGTGCTTTGTAGTAATGTAGAGTGTATAAGAGGAGTGTTAAAAGCTCTGTTGTGGTATACCTTCATCCTTGCCAATCTCATACCGTATTTTCAGAGTTCTAAAGTCTTGATCTTCTCGGTGATAACAGCTGTGAAGTTGTAGAAACTCTGTTAGCACGGGAGTTTGGTCGTTTGGGTACAGTATCGTGAAACATTTTAAACAGGTTTACAATGCTGGTGAGCTTTTCTGACTTACGTACTGTTTAACTGTAGTCTTTTTCCACTAATATTTGGACCATTTTGATCTTGATCTCCACCATTTCTGGTCATTGCAGCCAAGTCTGCACTTGAGCTTTGCATTCCTCACCAGCCCCTCCTTTTTGGTGAGAACATGGTCCAGCACAGCATCTGCCCTCGCCAGCTTCTCCCTCACTTGGAGAGGGAAGTTACCATTAATGCATATCAGAAACCATGACCTTTTAAAGTTATTTTTGGTTTCATTACCATAGATTAAATAGACCAAGGTGTGTACTACTTCTGCAGACATAAGAACTTCTTGTTCTCTCGAGCAGATCGATTCTGGGTACTCTGTAATATTCTTGTATCTATATATTCCAAACAGCAATCTTTCACCACGTAGTTGCCTTGGGGATTGCTTTGCTCTTGAGATGGGAATTTGATTTTTCATCCTAGTTTTTCACAGCTTTGTGGCCAGGAGGGTTACTTTGTTTTCTGACAGTGTTTGTTATGGGAAGATACTGTCTGTCCACTCAAGTTCAGTGAAATTTAGCAGTTCAGTACTGGGAATGACTGGTTGTGGAAGGATAAAAAAACCAAACAGCTATCTGACAAAAGAAACCAAAACAACCAACTAAAGCAAAACCCAAAACCCCCAATTCGGTGTAAAACCCTACAACCAAAACTCTATTATTTTATAAATAGTGAACATTTTTTGAAACTATATTGCTGTATTACAGCTGTTCCAAATGAGTTCAGTGAAAGTTAAAAATTATAAAGACAGTATTTTCCCATCAACCTGTTAGTTCCTTCGTGTAATTGTTGTCTAATTCCATTGGCTAACTCTGAGATCTCGAACTTCAATACTGTTTTTTCATTCCTCTCTTGTCAAACTTCTCAGGTTAAGAGGTCATAGTCTTTCAACACAAATTGTAGGATACTGAAGTAGAATGGTCTTCTCTAGTCTAGGCTCCATAAAGTTTAGAATTACTTTTATCCTGACAAATTGGATACCTTTCAGTAACAACTGATAAGGGAATTTTGCTCAAACATAAAAAATGAAGTTTTGCTAGTTACCTGAAATTAAAAAATAGAAACTAATGGACAAGATTTTGCTTCAAGATGCTATTGATTGACCTGAGCTCATATACAATTCTATTTGTTTTTCAGATTTTGGATCACTCTTTGATCTGGAACATGACTTGCCTGACGAACTGATCAGCTCCACAGAACTTGGACTCACCAATGGTGGTGACATTAATCAGCTGCAGACCAGCCTTGGCCTGGCGCAAGATGCTGCCTCTAAACACAAGCAGCTGTCTGAACTTCTCCGGGCTGGCAGCTCCCCAAATCTCAATATGGGCGTTGGTGGCCCTGGCCAGGGCATGGCCAGTCAAACCCAACAAAATAGCCCTGGCATGGGAATGTTAAACAGCATGGTGAAAAGCCCCATGGCACAGGCCGGGTTGACTTCTCCCAATATGGCGATGGGTGCAAGCGGACCAAACCAGGGTCCTTCTGCCCAATCCACAGCAGCAATGATGCCAACAGTAAACAGTCCAGTTAACCAGCCTGGCATGGGAATGAGCACAGGGATGAATGCTGGCATGAATCCTGGGATGTTGGCAGCAGGCAACGGGCAGGGGATGATGCAGGGGCAAGTCATGAACGGTTCGATCGGAGCAGGCCGAGGGCGGCCCAATATGCCGTACCCAAACCCGGGAATGGGCGGTGCCGGGAACCTGCTGGCTGAGACCCTGCAACAAGGCTCTCCGCAGATGGGAGGGCAGGCTGCACTCAGAGGGCCACAGCCTGGAGCCATGAACAAGGTAAGACAAGCTAAACTCTATTAGCTTCCTGAGTGTTGACTTTGTTTTGTAAAATTTATTCCTCTGCAGGGTCTTTTTTTAAATTAACTTGTATCATGGGGTAAATAGTTTATATGCTGCTGAAGTGGAATTTGTCGTGGTCGTACCGAGCAAAAATTGAATCTTGCACAACAAGCAAGGCTATGGCTATATTAAAAAGCCTGTTTTAGAAATCTTGTGACAGTGTAGATCGTCAACAACACTGAAAAGCAACTTGATTGTGTTTTATTCTCTTTTATGCTTTGTCCGCAACTGTATTTTTCTATCTAATGTGGTGCTGGTACTGTGAGTGTGATGGGAATCCATCAGGACCTTTTAGATGTTGTGATGCTTTTTTCTGTGTGACAGTTAATGGAAATATTTGTTGTCTGAGGTGAGCTGAGTGTTTATGCTGCAGCAGATGCTAAGAGGCCCATACAGGTTAGAATGGACTCATCTAGCACTGTATGTGCTAAGACTTGCATCAGCCTTGGTAAGAGATAGAGATTCAAGTTAACGGAGGAGAATGAACGCTTGTTTAAAAACCTGAAAACAGATGTTGGATTCTTAAGACTGCGTCCAACTCAGTTCTAGTTTTAAAATTTACAACAGCCTTGTCTATAGGAGAGTAAACCAGAAAACTAAAATAAACCCAATTCTTTTTTTAAACACTGAGAGTGAAATAAATGTGCTTTTGTAATTCAAGGCATTGGAAGGAAGTTGTTGTCATAAGTCACTGAGAAGACAAGACTGGTTTAAGTGACAAAAGGATGTTTAAATTTAATTTTTGTCATGCACGATTAACTATCTTACAGTAGGAGTCATTTGAGTATTTATTTTCCAGTTTTTAGTGTTTTGATCAAAATCTTAGAAAATACTTAAACGTTCCCATTCACTTTAAGTGAGTATTTTGTGTTTCTTGGCTAATGAGGGGGAGAGGTTTTCTTAAGGTGCTTTGCAATACCTAAATCCATCTGGGAATGCCTAAAGTCAGTCCACATGCAGGAATGATAAGTAATAGTCTATAAATGTATTTGGAACATAAATAAAATTATCCTGTGTATTAATGGTTTTGACGCTTTAATAAATTAAGCGAAATTATTTTAGTCTCTTGTGAACATTAAATATTAAATTCTTTCATCTTAGCTATTTGCTTAAGCTCAGTGTGCTAACTTTTGGGGGTATGTGTGTATATATATGTATAAATGTTTAGTAATGTGTTGATTCTGTGGTCTGGTCATTTCAGATATTTTTGCCTCATAGGAAAGTTGTTGCAAAGCTTGATTACCAGTAGAAAATTTGTATGCAGCTTACATACAAAGAAGAAAGATGTAAGAAATATGTAGCTACTTGAAGTATTATTGTATTGGAATTATTTAATACCTCATTCATTATTCCTTAGCTGTGAAAAAAAATAATTTTGGTCTTCAGAGAGCTGTCTTCAGAAGTCAAAAATTGACATATTGAGTGTTTGGGTGGTGAAATGCAACTTGTTAATCCTTACTTATCAGAGCTAAAATAGGGTTATGCACTGTAAGAAACTCATTTGTCTAGAAGTAAAGAAAGAACATAAAATCAGGCTTTAGACTGATGTAGTCTAAAATTAAATTTTCTTCTTCCCTTGCTTAAATTCCAAAATGTGCTGTATATCTAAAGTAAGAACATTTTATGTTTTGAGACTATTCAGACTAAATACATGATAACTTCTGGTTTTTAGTTCATAGTCCCAGACTGGTTAAAAATAGAGTTCTTTAATTGCTGATTAAAAAACCTCTAGACTTTCTGGGTAAGTGTTGTGGGTATAGCCCTCGTAAAGGAGTTGAAACTGCCGGATGAGAAAGAACAGTCTGAAATGGAGGCTGAAATTCCAGAATGTCTTCAATTGGTTTGGTTGTTGGCAGGGAGCCTGTGTTTCACTTCATACAGTGGAGTTAGCAAAGTCTGACAACAGTAATGTCCGACCGTTTTATCTCCCCACCCATCTGCTTGTGGGCTTTCCCACCTACAAATCTTCAAAAAGTAGATGAAAACAGAGGACCTTAAGCAGTTGTTTTTAAAAGCCAGTTTTTCTAATTGGTAAATTTAGTAGTGTGTTGCTGTTGATGTGGGAGTTTGTGTAATAACTTCTGTAGGTTTCCTGCGTTGCTGCAAAAAAATGTGCATTATCCAGAAGGCCTCCTTCAGTAGAAAGAAGCAAAACCAGATGAGATGCTTTGGTTATGATTGTTCAGCTTCATCATGTTAGCTTGCCAAAGTCAGCCCCTTTAGGTGGTGGAAGGGTTGCCTCCATCAGTTCTCTCGCAGTGGAATAGAGGTGTTTTGTGCAGTGATTGGTATGGAGGAATAGCTTAGGTTTCCTGTGAACTGGGAGGGAGAATGTTACGCTCTTCTAACAGGAAAGGTGAGCTCCAAGGGGCTAGTCAATTTGGAAAGTGAAATCGGTTACTTTTCTACTCTGTTCTGTTGTCCTGTGGAGTTACTGAAGAGTTTTCTTCCACTCTTCCCAAAATGTTGGCTAGCAATAGAGGGGAACGCTTGCTTTGCACATTAGCCATGTACTTCACACCTTCTCTAGTTATGCATGTTGCTTTTGGGATTTGAAATCCCAGATGTCAATGTAAATGATTTGTATTCATAAACTTGTCCTGTCATAATCTGATGCTTACGTCTTGTGGTTTAATGCTGTAGTTTTCTGTCTGATGTAAGCGGTCAGAGACACAGGAAGCAGTTCTGTCTGGATGCCATCTCTGTGCCAGTTGCATGATGGGCTGTCTTGAGAAACTAATCCAGACTCAAACTGAAACTCACACGGTCATTAAAAAAAGTAAATTAATATGAATTGTTTTTCAGATCTAGTTTATACTCATCAGTTGGAAAGCTAGTATTCCTGTATTAGGGAGGGGATTTTTTAAAGGAGTTGATCTTGCCAGTCAGAAAAGGGTGTGAATCCTACTTTGGTGACAGTACAAGCTTAAAAATGCCTGTGAGTCTACCCTGAAAGGAAGTGTTAGAAGTTTGGAGAGGATGGAATTGTAACAAGTTGTGCTTTCCTGGATAGTTTTTTGTTTTCTATGTGCTTGGTTTTGTGCAAGTTAAGAGCATAACAGACATGCCTTTTACTCTTAAAATAGTGTTTTGGAAATTGTTTCTAATGCTTGGTTTCTTTCATCGTTTAAATGTTTTTTAAGGCTTTTTGTTTCACTAGATAGTTTTACAGCTTTGATTTAAGTGTGAACAGGTAACTTACTACAGAGCTTGAATTTGCTAAAAGCTAATTCATGTTTCCTGTTTTGAACCATTCTTCATATGGAATTGTATGTAGTTAAAACCTTTGTTGTTCCACGGGGTTCTGTTGAGAGTGCCCCATTGGGTTCTTAACTACGTAGCCTCTTATTAGGAGAGGAGGGTATTTTGTGTGCAAGTTGATGTATGCATTTCTGTCATAGCAGTGCTCTGTCAGTGTGATGCAAGTTCACCTGACCTTCGGGTCACTTACATTTCCCCTCTCATTGGTTCAAGAAATGTTCCCTTGCTCCAGTACTGATAGAGGATGTGGGGACAGTTCACATTAGTGCGGGCACTACTACGACCTGTGCTGTGTGAGTATTTCCCTTGAAACATTTAGTCCCAGTACTAATTCTTTGTCATTTGGCTTACTGTTTTGAGTACAAGGCTCTCTGCTATTATTGGTTTTATCAGTTTAACCTCTATTAAGGAGATTTAATGGCAATGTTTTACAAAGACAAACATGTTTTGTCAGAATCTCCTTAACTGCCTCTAAGTAAAACAATAAGAAATTTCATAATGATTTCTGCTCAAAGTTGAGGAGAGATTGAAGATATCATGCTCAAATAGTGAAATTAAATTAAGAAAATAAAAGCATCATATATTCCTTAGTGTTAGCATATTCAGTGTCTCATTTTAGACAGATGGTCAGTGTTCTTGGTTGCCTTTTTTCAGTATCTGTTTGATTCAACAGGATCAAGTACCTTAATCCATTAAAAGGGTAGTGTGAATTCCAGTCCATTGCTTTCTCTTCTTTGGTAAACCAAGGTAGAAAAAAATGAATTATTGCTCCCTTTATTCCAGAGTAAGAGAGGAGAGTTTGTTTATGAGGGAAAAATGAAGCAGTGAAGACTTGGAGTCTAAGTTTCTGGGGTGGCGAGGGGAGTTTCTTGCAGAAATAGCAGTGACGCAATGCTGGTGTCTTGAAATAGGTATCTTAAAATATTATGCAGTTAAAGGCAAAGAATAATAATCAATAGCAGTCCTTGGAAAAAATGCAGCATGCACCACTGGCAAAATTTTGTTTTTAGGGTATGCCTGAGTTCAGGAATGCTCTACCAGTCGGTAGAATGGCACTAGAAAGTGATGTACAGTAAAGTCTTGTTTCTAAAGACCCAGCTGGAATTTACTAAAACTAAATTTCCTGTTTGGGGAAAGTTAATTAACTTTTACTTGTGAATATGGAAAGATAGGAGATACCATCAGTATAGCCTTAAACTAGTCCATGCACTACAGTTCCCTGTTGGAGATAGAGTTGATACTGTGAATGCTGGATTCTTTGAAAGAATGTTATTAAAACTTCATTCTATTTGTTTACTTCTCCATGCTTGCATTTATCTTTTCAAATCAAAAAGCTCATCATGGTTCAATACTACTGCTGGTATCTAGCTGTCTTTGAAATACTAGACTGTTAATGAAGCAGTTGTTTTTATAGAGAAACAGTAGAATATTTGTAATGTCTGTCTGTATAGTTGTAGTAGGTATTCCTCTTCAATTTGTACTCTGTTATTACAAGCAAAACTAGAAGCAGAATTGGTTACGTGATCTTTTTCTGAAGATGCACGTGTGTGGCATTAGAACAAAACCTTGGAATTTCCTCCACTTTTGTAGTTACTCCTCTTAGATGGGGGCAGTATCTGAAGAGCCCTGTCTGATGCTGCTTGTAAATCAGAATGTTTCCTGAATGCCAGGGTGAGAGATGCACACCTTTCACCATTCTGGTATTGACAGCCCCTGCTTACGTTGGAGACAGGAAAGTCAAGTTGTTTTCTACTGAGTATGTTGAAGGTACAATCATTTGAGATTATCTTTGCCTTCTATTAGCCACTTATCATCACTTTATCATCTTCCTTGTTTTCTTATTTACTGTGAGTTGGATTTCTGTCTGCTCTTCCTTGTGTGCAAGTTCTTGCATATATGATGAAAGTAGGTTGAAGCTCTTAGATGAGGAGACAAAGAAAAACTTTGGATAGATGTGAAGTAGGAAGGGCAGTGAAAGGAGATGGTGGCCAGGAAGAGTAAGTAGAGGTTGAACTCACTGACTTGTATCTATAATTAATGTATGTTTTTGTGTTGTATTGCAGATGAAGCCTTGTACTTTTCAGAATGGTACTAACACCACCTTCCTTTGGCTGATTCTTCTGCACGTGGTTGTCTGTCTACCACCTCCCAATAGATCATTAATTTGATGATGAACTGTGCATCAGTTTTTCTGGTCGTTTCCTACTGACAAAATCATACAGGACTATTTTGATTTTCCTTCTGTATTCATGAAGCCATACATTTATTCCTGATTGATATATTTTTTTAGTTCATGTTTCTCAACATGTCACAGCAAATTACATGAGCGTGCTCCTGCTTCTTGTGCAGGGTCACAAGGCCATCTTATGCCTGGTGAAGTCTCCCAAATGACCCCTCTCTTGACTCAGTTTAGAGACCCATGCAGGTGGTTGGTGTCAGGTTAGTCTGCGATGGCAGGACTGGGGGGCATTGCTGTGAGGTTCAGCTGAGGATCTGCCAGTGTTAGGTCCCACCTGGAGCAAGTAGTGGCTGCTGATTTGTTTCAGGAAACCTTGAGGAATTTGGTTTTTAGCATTCTTCTTAAATGTTGCTTGAGCGTCTGGCTTTCAGAGTCAGTTTGGTGTGCCTCCCTATCAACCTGGCCTGGGGTTCTCTGGTCTTTGCCTCTCCTATAACCTGAAATGGGAAAATTCTAGCCCTATAAGGAGCAGCTAGGCTGAGCTGGGCATGTAGTGTTCTGCTGCCAGGTCTCTTGGCACAGGGGGGTGGAGGGAGAGTGGAACCCTGTGTTTCTGCCACGGAGACAGCCTTATTGGAGGGGACTGGTCTTGCACCCCGAACAGTGCCAGTGGCTAATGCTTGAGAAAGCGTCAGAGATCATTGTGCTGAGCCACCTTTGTTAGTACATTTGAAAAAGTCAAATGATTCACATAAAGTTTGTGTCCAGCTTTGTTGCAAATATAATTGTTGATTGGTATGGTGAAACCTCATCTATGAGTTTCATTAGAAAGCTGTTTTGGGTGACATAGCAAAAGTGGGTTTTTTTAAGTCTAGGTTTGGATCTCTTACCCAATAGTCAGGACAGAGCTGGCTCACAAGGCCACAGTTATTCTGAATCCTTTGATATCAGGGTGTGAAGTCTCCAGTTGTCTGAGTTGGACATCTTGATTTCTCCTTATGACACCAAGTTCTGCAAATGTGCTTTCAGCCTTTAATTCAGAATTGTTTTGTTTTGTTTTGTTTTGTTTTGTTTTTTTTTAAGGCTGATAGCAGCATAAGTTACAGAAGTCGAATGGGGTGGGTGATAATGATGGCCAGCATAGTCTGTGCTTTAGTGTACTCTTAGGTGTCAACTGGCTTGGGGAGTGATGGTTGTTAATGAACACTTTGCTCAGAAATGTACGGTTTTGTAGGTGTCCTTGCTTTCAAAACACTCTCTGGAGCCAAAGGGATCAAACTATCTTACAGGAAAACATACCTTGTTTTCTCCAAGGAATAATTCTCATTGTCAGGCCTTCACTAAGCCTTGCAAGCCTGTTTGTCAATTTGGGACAGCAATGACAATGGGGAATATTTCTGAAAGTGTATTTGCTGACTCCTTATACTTTTCTTCTCTTTCCCTTCTGCACAGCTTGCACATAAGATCTTACTGGTCCTCTGAGGGAGAGGAAGGAAGGGTTTGGGTCTCACCTGTCCTGTTTTTGACAGCAGCTCCTTCATTGGTCACCATATGTGTATTCATTGCAGTCAAGACATGGCAGTGGGAAGGAAGGCTTTTAGTTCTGCCTGATCATTGTTTTTCTGCCATGTGTAGAGATTCTTTTCATTGCTCTCTAATGAATTACTGCTGTGTGATTATGGTTATTGCTTATGTGTGGAGGAGGGGGGCTGTTCTCAAGTGAATTCACTTGTGCATATCAGATGTCTAAAGTGGCAGGTTCTTTAGTGAATTTTGTATTCCTTTTCCTGTAGCTTGAGTTTGATCCTGCTTTATTTTGTATATGCAAACTGAAGGCTATTATAATGGATTGGAGGCTGTTACAGGCTGAAAAAGGGAAGTGTGACTAATTGTAGGTAATCTCAGGGCATGTTGGTTACTTCTAGTGCAGGCTGAAGAAGCTTGGCAAGGAGCAGAAACAAGGTGTTTCTGCTAGGGAAGGATGCTTTGAGGAAAAAAAATATAGGAGTGATTGGAAACAAGCCTACCACAGGAGTTGTCATGCACTTCTTTGAATGCAGGAAAATGCTTTGAACCAAAGAGCATCAAGGAGACTGGACATTGTCTAGCCAAATGCTAATGTGAGTTGAAACACCACAGCTCTTTAAAGCATTTTTGTGCCTTTGTTATTATGAGTTATGGCTCCTTGAGAATCCTGCCTGAGTAATGGTGAGAACTTGGTAATCTTAACGAAGATCTCCAGTTTTTCTGGTCTTCTATGCCTACTTCTTTTGGTCCTAGAAGGCCAGATTTCCCATGAAAATGGATGGGAATGCAAGGAATGGAAAAAAATGTCAGAGGACAAGCAACTTTATTGGCAAGATTGCTCCTTGTTCTTTAGGTTCTGAGTGTTCCAAGGCAACAAATGGTGTATTCTGGTATGCTAAAACTGTTGAATATGCATATGGCTTGTATGAAACATGAATCTGCTTCTCCTGGGAGTGAATGGTTCGGTAGATTTGTTTTGTTTGCAGAGTTTCTGCCTCTCATCTCCTTTGGCCTTTAGTACTGCTGACTGCAAATGAATTACTGCAACTCTGTGAGGTGTTACCTGTGACTGTGGTGTATTCTAAAATTGAAAATGTTTGTGTACTGATGATGCATTGTTATGGCTGTCTGGAGAGGAGCTGTGGGACTGCTAGCAGTTGGGTAGGATCTCTTTGGGATAAACTCTGCTGATATGAGTGAAGATGGTATTTGTCTCCATTTGGAGTCTGCACAAGCGCAGGGAGGAGAAAACTCAAATCTGGAAGAACTATGTAGTCCATGGTACAAATTTGTGAAAGCTGAAATGAGAAATCTGTTGAACCAAATATTTTATAAAGAAATAATCAGGCCACTTCTGTCCAGTATGATATCAAAGATTGGTAAGTTGGCTTTGTTGTGTTTACAGGGACGGTCTAGCTGAGGAGTTAATGTTGTGTGATGGGTAAATACGTGAACATGAAGGAGCAAGGGAAATATGGATCAGTATTGCATTGCAGCTGGCTCATGGCTGTGATCACTCTTGCTTCTCTGAAGTATGAATTTGCCTTTTACATTGTGAACTTAAGCTATCTTACTTGAACATCTTACCATTTTAATTCCTAGATGGGAATGATGAGCAATCCCAGCCCTTATGGCCAGCCCTATAGTCAAAATACTGGGCAGCAGATTGGAGCCAGTGGACTTGGGCCTCAGATGCAGAATAAAGCTGGACTGCAGAACAGCTTACCACAGTTTCCAATGGACAAAAAGCCAGTTCCTGGGACAGGAATGCCTAACATGGTAAGTACAATGAAAGGTGTTTCCAGAAAATGTTGTGGTAGATTAAAGTGGTACAATATGCTCTGGTCTTGCAATGTTATAAGTTTTTTGCAGCAGTCATACCCAGTGTGAATATGTGCTCTGAACCCACATAGAATGCACTTGTTTCAGCTCCTAAGACTGATGTGAAGGAGAAGGCTGAGTTGTGCTTTTTATGTTGATAAGCTGCATCTGCACTTTTTGCCCTTCAAACCCTGTTAACAGGGAAAATGAAATGGAGCTCCTTAACTGAAGTGAGCTTTGCCACACCTCTGCTCTCCTCTCCCAGCCCTTCTTTTGTGGTTGCTGTGTTGGGCCCCTTCTCCTCAGAGCATTTCTGTCTGGAGAATTGTTTTCCTGCTTGTATTCACTGAGATGCTTTTGGGAAAGAAAACTGTCCCTTCTCAAACAGATATTACCTGTGGTAAAGCTTAGAAGCCCCAGCTGTGTGTTTGTTTTTGTCATGAATTATGTGAACATGTGCAACAGTCCTGATGCTGGAGGTGATTCCCTGGAAACTGTAGTAGCCTTGATGCCTTTCCCTTTTCCCTCCACACTCTTATTGCAGGACTTAAGGAAAGGAGGACTAAGAATGGTGGGAAAAGTGGATGACCCATGTTTGTAAAGGCCAGTGCCTCACCACATGCCTTAACATTGGACTTTCTGGCTTGAGTTTAACTCTGATGCCTCATCATTTTCAAATCTTAAATTGGTTAGGGGTATGACATGCAACATGTCTTGTGGGTTTTTTCACCTATATATATATATATATATATATTTTATATTTAGGAAACAAACTCATATTTCTGAATATAGCTTGTGTTTCTCCCTATTTCAGATTCCACTCCCACACACCCCCTGGGAGGGTCAGTCTCTTGATCTTACTAACTGTTGCTGAAAAACCATTTCCAGTTAACTTTAGTACCTTTAAATTAAAAAGAGTTCAATCCTGAGAGTTTTATTTAATGTTTTTTTTAAGTAGAGCCTGAAACATTGGAAGACTAGCAAACCAGTTGGTTGTACAAATCAATAAAAAAGCAGCCAAAACTTGTTCAGAACCCCAGCTGTCAAGTTTGTGTTCAGTGCAGAGTATATAACTCTTTTGAACTGGTACCCAGCTGAACCTAGGAATCTAAAGTTGCTGCTCTCAGTTGTTTAGAACGACAGGCTGCAAACAAGGCAGTTATGGTCATATTGGAACATACACAAACCCTGAGGGCCTGACTAATTGGTGAAGTCTCCTTGTAAAATGAAAGCTTAATACTAATAGTGAAGAGCTACAGGAGAACTGGGGTGTAGAAATACAGGTAGCTGAGGTCTAAAGATCTGGAGATCTCCAGGGACATCCTCTAAAACCTCTGGGAAGAGTCTGTTAGAAACTGAAGTCTGTTGAACTGAAGTGATACGAGCAACTTAGAGTCCCTGAGCCTCTCTTCTGAGTATTCCTCATATGTCACCTGAAAGGAATATGAAGAGTTCTGAACAAATAAACAGAAGCAGGGAAGACAAACTAGATATCACCATGCCTGACATTAGTTCTGTGGTGTTTATTATCCTGAAGGAGTGCTTCATTTCTAGCAGAGACTAGGAGGTGCGTGTTTTGAATGGTTATGTGCAGGTTTGCTGAAGAAAAAAGGTTGAAAGGTTCCCAGAACTTCCCTTTCATTCTCCTTTTTCTAGGAACAGTCAAATTAAGACACCTTATACTGAGAGGGAAAAGTCTATTCACTCTAAAATGTGCTTTCTTCCATGAATGCAAGAATTGCGGATGCAACTTTCTAGCCTCTAAAATGAGGAGATTTGAGATCTAAATGCTATTAATATTTTCTGCTTGGTCTAGCACTGCAAATTAACCTGTGAGCATGTGCAAAGGTCTGCTGGCCTTTGATAAGGCAAGAGCTAGGACTAATAGAGTGATATGGGGAGGAGATTGTGGCTGGCAAGAGAATTGCCAGGACTGTTGCTAAGGGGCATATTTAATGAGTACTCCAGAACTACAAATAGGTGGGTTCTTTCCTTAACCATAGAATGTAGTAGTTGTTTCTCTTCTTGGACTTTTTTTTTTGTGTTGCTGTTTGCTTGCTAAATGAGTTATTATGAAACAAAAATTCATTTCTGGACGTTTCTTGTCCACCTTCCTCAGGGCCAGCAGCAGGCTCCCCAGGTTCAGCAAGCTGGGATGGGGCCAGCAGCTTCTCAAGGAATGGGGTCTGGAGCGCCGACAGCAGATCCAGAAAAGCGCAAACTCATTCAGCAGCAGCTCGTGCTCCTCTTACACGCCCACAAGTGTCAGCGCCGAGAGCAGGCCAACGGGGAGGTGCGCCAGTGCAACCTCCCGCACTGCCGAACCATGAAGAATGTCTTGAACCACATGACACACTGCCAGGCTGGCAAATCCTGCCAGGGTGAGTGGGGGAGTGGTTGTGGACATACGGTCAACCTTTGAAGGAGGAGGGCTCCTAGAAAGAGATGGACTGGGGGGTGGCTTGGGAAGTGAGTTAAATTCTATTTATCTAAGAATAGGAATCATAAGCAACTTCTAAGCCTCTAAACTTTAGGCAATTTAGAGGGGACTAACCTTATAACTTACTGTAAGATCTTTTGGATGCTGCCTTCTTTTAAAGGTGGACACAAAGCAGCAATCTGCAAGTAAGAGGCCACCTGTCTCCCTTGAACTGAAGAGATGAATCTCAAACCGTAGCTAGCCATGAATTTGGCTGCTACTGGCACTGGCAATATCTCTCTGTCCTAGTAGCTAACTAAAATGTAGGCTCCCTGTTTGGTAGCCTGGGCTCATCTGCATTGTGCCAGTTGTTGGCATCTCAGTTGCTTGGCACAGTCTGCCTGATGCCTGAGCTATATGGCATTATCCTTCAAGCCAGGGAGACATAGGCTTGGCTGCATCACATGGGGCTTTCAAGTAGGCTTTAGCTGAGCCAATAGTACTAGAAGAAACTTAACTACATTTTCGGGACTAGTTAGTGCTGAACTATTTCAAGTAATATTTTGACTTGTGATGATACAGATGTGTGCTCTGAGAGAAAATGTTGCTCTTTACCCAGTTTCTGTTGACTATGTGGAGATAATGGCAGTAGTTTGTAAAAGCTTTTCATTCCTTCTCTTTCTCAGTGGCACATTGTGCGTCTTCCCGACAAATCATCTCGCACTGGAAGAATTGTACAAGACATGATTGTCCTGTATGTTTGCCTCTCAAAAATGCTGGGGACAAAAGAAATCAGCAATGTAAGTGTACTGGGGAATTCCATGTGTTGAATAAACCATAAAATGCCTGTTGGAAGTTAAATTTTCATGCATCCATGTGGTAGTGGTGATGCTCTCAAACCTGGGAACATGTTAGTATGATATTCCCCTTGTTTCAATCCCAGAGTATTTTTCTGGCTTGGCTTGCTCGTGCTTATGAAAGTTTTCTAACTTTATTGTATTCTTCTATCAGGAGAGTGGTAGGGGTGGGTGAACAAGTCATAGCTCTCTCAACCAATACGATTGGCTTTTCATGACTGCCTCTTCCAGCCGGGCGGTTTCTGGAGACAGATGTGTGCACACACGCACATTGTGTCATTTCAGCCCTGATACTTGGTTCTGTCTTCACTCTCTGTTTGCATCAGATGTCACTTCCCCTTTCTCTTTGTGTCCCTTTTGTTTCCCTGCCAAAATGTTTGACAAGAGTCTTGTCATTGCGTTATCTGTATGGGTTTTTTTTCTCCTTTCTCTAATGTTACTGTGGGCTTTTCTCATGACTCATGTGAGCTATTTCTTGGTTTAAGAAAACTTAACTTAAAACAAAAAGGGGAAAAAAAGGCATTGCAGTGACTGCTGTAGAGCTGTGTGTACCCTTCTGCCTTTAGCCTCTGTGACACAGTGTGCCTCTGTTTTCAGTTTGAAGCAAGCAGATGTGTCCTAAATACTTCAGAGTGGGATTTCCTTTGAGCAGCTCAAGGGGAAAACAGCATGTTATTGGATTGGCTGGTTGGGTCAAAACTCGTCTCTGTTTCATGACAAGTTTTCCAGATCTGGCCTGTTCTCTGCATGCTTCTAGGAGGAGCTGTTTTAGTCTGAACAGCCAGTGCACTCTTTGTCTGTTCCCGTATGGCTGGACCTCTCTGGCTGCCTTCTGCTGTCCTCACTGACCCGTGTGTCTCTTGCAGCGCTTCTGGGCGGAGCTGCGGTAGGACTTGCCAACACGGGCTCTGTGGGCGTGGGGCAGCAGACGACGCCCAGCATCAACACCACCAGTCAGATAGACCCCAGCTCCATCGAGAGAGCCTACGCAGCCCTCGGCCTGACCTATCAAGGGAACCAGATGCAGACACAGCCCCAGGCTCAAGTGAAGAATCAGCAACAGGGACAGTCACCCCAAGGCCTGCGCCCCATGAATCCTATGAGTAAGTTTATCTGTTAGTGTTAAAATGCAAACTACCGGCAACTTCCCCATGCTACATCTTATGTAAATTTTCTCAACCTACTAGCTTAATAGTGCTAGTTAATTTGCAAAAGGTATGGCTTTGTGATATTTTAGACTTGAAATAGGAAGCTATTCAGTGGAACAGGAACATTAGAGGGCCCAGGTGCCTTCTCCTGGAAAACAAGTTCTCTGAGAAAACTAATTTCTTTGGAAAAATGGTATTTTTTGAGAATCACTTTTCCAAGACACTTTTTTTAAAAAATAACTTTATAATTGTACTGTAATGCAAGTTTCAGGCTACTGGGGAGTTTTTAATTGGATATGCAGGCATTGGAATGCCAGTATTCCAGTGTACTTTCTTGTCACTGAGTGCACCATTTTACATTTGTATCTCAGATATACGTTTGTTTTTAAGATGAAAAGTAGTAAATAACTGCCATTATCCCTGAATCCTGTCATGTGATTTCACACAGCTCTAAATTGTCTAGGTGGCTTATTGCAACATAAGCCTAGATAACAATTGCAATTTGAAGTGCAGTTAATTGGAACCTGGCTGTCACTGTTGTCAGATGAAGTCACCTTTAACCATCAAATCTAAGTCTGATAGTTTGAGATTACATCACAGGACTTTCTCACTCCTAGCTGTTTGCTTGAGTTGCATAAGTAGATGTGGCTTTTTTAACGGAAAAGAGGAAAGAAGAGCTGGTAGTGATTTATCACAAGCTTGTATGGGATTGCAGTGATCCTGCCTATGTGTCCCATGGCAAGCTCGTGTGCAGAATGAGAGATTGCGGAGCCAAGTAGCACTTGGTTGCAGGCTGCAGTTTGTGTGTTTCTGCACCAAAGCGAGTGTTGCTCCTTAGTTACTCCGGAAAAGGCTGGTGGGTAGAGTAGACTTGCTAATGAGATGACTGGCCCTCACAGATTGCATGTGACTTGTGTACTGCTAAAACTTTACTTTCCAGTGTGTAAAGCCCTTTTTAAAAACAAAGGGGAGAGCAAGGGTCCTGAGAGCTGAAAACAGGTAGATTAAAATAATGTGGTCTTCTATTGCGCCGTAGAGTGTTTCCTGCAGCAAAATCATTCATATTTATGTATGTAGTTATTTATAGACAGTGTTTGGCCTGTGCATTCCTTGCAGAACAGTGGGCATTCCTTGTAGAACTGCAGTGAAATGAGATTGAAAAAGCTCTTGGAGAGTGAAGAACTGCAGCTGCATGTAGAAAAGACAAGCATGGAGAGTGTAGACTTTTGACTGTTGGTTCCTTATTAGGAGTGGGTGGCTAAGGAGGGAATTGCAACAGGTGAGGTAGGAATTACCAGGTTATGGCCTACAGGACAACAGGGCTAGCTTAGGAGAAACAGCAGGATTTGATGAGGACTGCAATGTGAAAAGATGCAGTCCTGAGTGGTTCAAACAAATGGTGGGTTTGGCAGTTGAAAAAGGAAAGTTAAGGTAAAGGCTGACAGTTGTCTTGCATGCCAGTGTGCTCTCAGATGGCAAAGTGGATTTGGAAGGAGAAGGAAAGGACTAAGGGAAGGGAGATTTGGAACAGATTTATTAAAAATTTGTTAAATGCTTGGTTGTGATATTAGAGGTATGTATTAGGCTTGATATACTTAATTTCGGTGGTTTTCTCCAATATGCAGTGTGTAATTTTGCTTGAAATACAGATTCTGTAGGATTCAGACATCCTAAATATATGTGAAGCTTGGTAATGGCTTTTGTACTACTTGCAGCTTTTCAAAGTGAACTGTTTGGAAGCTTCAGACAGAAGTATGCTGCATTTTTCTTTACTATTTGAGATGCAACTGTAATGTGTGAAGAAAATAGGCAGTTTTTATGGTGATTAAGATCTGGTGTGATTCAGAAAATCAGGTTTTGTTATGTAACAAATTAGAGGTGTTTCCTACAAAGGATTGTCAGATTTTCCTTCTTGAAAGCATTGGCGTTTGTTGTAGGATCATTAAGTGTGGAGTGGGTGAGAGGGGACCTTGTCAGATGTAGGTGGTAGCTGATGTTTTAAGTTTTTGAAGTCTTTGTGAATATACATCTTCAGCCTCTGAATGACAAAACCCCAACTGCTTCTAAACAAAAAAGCAGAAGTGGTTGGTAATGCTGAATCTTTAGTTAGTGAGTCACACGCAAGGACTCCAGGACATAATGTTTGCAGTGAACTGAAATTGTTTGTTGGCTGATAAGTTCAGAAAGATGTGCAGAGGAGAAATGGAGTTGATGCTTCACTTGGAGGTCACCAGTGTTGTGCCTCAGGCTTTTTCTAAGTTGGTGAAAGAAAGAGGGTGAAGACAGCAATGGATAATTAAATTCCTTTCACATAAGTCCAAGTACTTGAATGTCTAGACCCTTGTTATTGCTGAGCAATTACTGATTTTGCATGGTAAATGGACTCTTCATTTTACCCATATCTTTCTGTTTTCTAGGTGCAAATCCAATGGGAGTGAATGGAGGAGTAGGGGTTCAACCCCCTAACCTGCTGCCTGACTCAATGTTACATTCAACCATGAATTCTCAAAAGTAAGTTGAATCCTTTGTACCCCACTAATTTTGTTTTGATCTCCTGGCACTTCTTGCATAAACAGTGGGGTAAATGCCATTGATGGCTATCTCTCCCTTTGGATTTTGTAGCTTCTGTTGCAGTTTTCCAAATCCTTGGGTAGAACAGCATGTACTCTTTCATGGCGTTGTTTTGGTGGCCGTGCAGCTATTTCTGCAGAGTTTGTCCATTGATTAGGGAATGGCTGAACTAGCACTTTGTCCTAACATTATTCTAAAAGAGGCTATGACTGTAAGATGACTAAGCTTGGGCTAGACTTTTGCCCTCAATTCTTGCTCTGTTTTTGAAGCCCCATGATGAGTGAAAGCGCCAACGTTGCCAGTTTGGGAGCCATGCCAACAGCTCAACCATCCAATACCGGAATTCGAAAGCAGTGGCATGAAGACATTACTCAGGATCTCCGAAACCACCTTGTTCATAAATTGTGAGTAACTAATACCAAAACAATCTCCTGTTAGGTGACTTGCTGGCCCAGAGGGGTATTGGAGTAGGGGGGAAGCAGAAGGAAGTCTGACTTGCACAACTAGAGGGCCAGGGAGTGAGTTTTGTCAGTATGCATGAGAAGGGAAAGCAGAAGCCCAAAAGATGGAGCTGCATCTGCTGGTTTGTGGCTCTTGTCTTGGAGGTTTCCCACTCCATACTCAAACCATCTGAATGGGGACAGTGTCCCCTGGAAGCAGTAGCAGTGCTGCAGTCTGTCAGAAGATTTGTGCGCTGTGTTTTGTTCAAACCACTGAGGTGAATGCTGGTGTGCTGGTCTGGGGACATGCTAATCACTTGCATGCATTTTTTATTTGTTTTCCTCTCCCTCAGAGTCCAAGCCATATTTCCTACTCCTGACCCTGCAGCACTGAAGGATCGACGTATGGAGAACCTGGTGGCCTATGCTCGGAAGGTGGAAGGCGATATGTATGAATCAGCAAACAGCAGGGTGAGATGGCATCCCCCGGCGTCTGGTCTGCCTTGATCCCATAGTGACTGGGGAGGAGGAGGAATGACAGCACAGCTGAGACTCCCAGGCTGAGGAAGCATGTGTTTAGGGGCTGCTGGATGGGCTCTAGGAAGGATCCAGTTGAAGGCTGCTGCCTGGGTGTGCTAGGAGTTGAGATGTGCTGTGCCTGAGACTTCTCGCAGTCCCCTGAAGGCCGTAGTGAAGCTCTGTGTGATTGTCTCAGAGAAATGTTGAACATGAGAAGAGAAATATCTGGTATTGGCCTAATAGTTGAAAGCAGTGCCCCCTTTTGCTCTCCTGTCTGACAGCCCCTGCAAAGGGAAGGCCCCCTTCCAAGCCGAAGTGTGTGTGTAAGGCTGCTTTGCAAGTTTGAATCACTGGAACCTGTTGCCTTTTCTTAATGTGTATGTCATCTGCTTTCTTGACTTGTATTCCTCCCCAACAGGCAGAGTATTATCACTTGCTAGCAGAGAAGATCTATAAGATTCAGAAGGAGTTGGAGGAGAAACGAAGAACCAGACTGCAGAAGCAAAACATGATCCCAAATGCTCCAGGCATGCCACAGGCTCCCATGAATCAAGGACCCAATATGGGACAGCCACAGCCAGGAATGTCTGCAAGTAAGAACAGCTGGGTTACTGACTGCCTGGTGCAGGGAAATCCTGTACTGTCATTTCAGTGGGCTGGGGACCATTTAGCCATTCATGGGTACCTGATTTGCTTGTGAGCTACTGTTCATTGTTGTACCTTGATAACATGCTTCAAATGTGTCCTCAATTTCTGGAAGCTGACTCTAAGTCAGAGGATATTTCTGTCAATGGGACATGCTTACATTTTCAAAGAAGTTCTTGAGTTTGCCTCACTTTGAGGACTCTTCAATATCTTTAGTTACTGGACTGTGTACATTTATTTTTTAATACATTTTTTACACATGGGTTTTAGTGTGTAATTCTCACTAAAATGTTTGGTGGATAAATCCTGGTGGTCTTCTGAATTGCATTATCTCATTTTGATGTCTTTTTTTCCAGATGGTCCTCTTCCTGACCCAACCCTGATACGTGCCAATGTGCCAAACCAGATGATGAATCGCATGCAGGCACAGCCAGGTAAATATTTGAAGAAAGTTTGCTACTGTGATTTTTGAAGGAATCTTGGAATTTGGACAGGTCTTACTGAAGTGTCATGGACTCATTTCATGTGCAGTTTTTCCATTTGATTGAGAAAGTAGCTATCTATATTGTATAATTCTTACATAACTATATAATACATATAAAACACTATCTCAAGTAGCATTTCATGATCTTGTGACTCTAGCTGCACGTTAGCTACTTGCTTTGTTAAATAAAGAGCTTGGTGCTTTTGGAATTTTTGATCATGTGTGCATAGGATGGTGGGATCAGTCAAACATGGTGAGCCCAGCCAGCTTAAGTGAGGACGTGTTGGTGGCCAAAGGAATGTGATGAGAATTATTGCTCAGAAAAAGAGAGCATTGTTACACATTCAAGATGTGTTATAGCAAACATGCAAAGTACTTGAGGAAGTTAAGACACATTTTGAGATTCAAAAAGTGAATTTCTAATATGTAAGTAAGATAATGCAACTTGCTGTAGAAAACTGATCCTTCAACAGCAGGTGTGATGCTCTTCATTATTTGTCATGTATTAACAGTAATTCTCCAACTTGTGAGATTTGATAACAGTGGAAACTAATTTCTTGAGGGGAAAAAACTGGTCTGCATTCTGAAAGAGTGTGGTAGCTTGGACATGATATTTTAAATTATTCCATGTAACTAGTTAATAGAAGGCAATATTTGATTGAAAACTTGTTGCTAGAAAGCAAAATGAGAAAGAAATAAACAACATTTCTTCTCCAAATGTTGAATGGTGCCCAAAGGAGATTTCAAGCGTTTGTTTACGAGTGTTTTTTTGACACAAACTCACAGGAATGAATCAGTTTGGCCAGATGAACATGCAGCTGTCACCGATGGGACCCCGACAAACCCCTCCTCTTCAGCACCCTGGACAGCTAAGCCAGGCCGGGGCCATGAACCAGGTCAGTGTGCCTTCCCACCAGGGGCTTGACTTTGCACAGCTGCTTCTCTTGGCTGTGGTTTCCTCAAAATCAATAAATAAAAGAAATTTAAAAATACATCAAGCATCACTTCTTCATTCTCTTGGCCCTTTGGCTTCTGCCTTTTGCATCTTCTCTAAGAATTGTCTGATATATAGTAAATCTTTTGCTCTTTGTGGCAAAAATTGCCTAAAAATTAAGTTGAAAGATGCTTTTTGTTGCATCCTTAAAACAAGGAAAAAAATAAATCTTAACTCACAGTCCCAATCTGAAATCAATATCCTTTTACTTAGCTTTTGAGAGAAATCATCATAAATTCTGTCTTTTGAGAGGAGCTGTAAGCAGGCTTTCCACATTGTATCCTACAGATAAGCAGTGACCATCAATTTCTGCAATAAGATAAATGCTTTTTGGGTTTTTTTTGGTAAAATGTTATGAAGGTGTATGTACATTGTGTGAAATTACTTCCTTTCTTTTCCAACAGATGGGATTTCCTTCACGTATGCAACAGCCAGGAGTTGGCCAGCCTTCTGGTCAGAACCAATTTCTACAACAGACTCAGTTTCCTGCTTCTTCCCCGGGAATGAACACAGCAAGCATGCCTATGACTCAGCCTGGCAATCAGACACCGGTTTCTCAAGTAAGTTTCTGATTTCTGGAAGTGCTGTCAATGGGCTTTGTCATATACTAGTTATGTTTGTTCAGTTTGTAGTAACGGAGACCAACTTGCTTCCTCGAGAAACTTTTGAATTATAGTCAACCAAATTAATTTATTGACACTTTTGATTTTCCTGATGTAGCACTGGGAATGGCAAGAGTGAAACATTGTTGACTTGTTCTCTGGCTTAAATTTAAGTGTTACAGAGAAGTTGTTTTAGGTTTGTTTTTATGGAGCAAGGAAGAAATTGCGACTCAGCATGCAGAAGTTAAGATTCTCTTGCTGAGCAGCAAAGCAACAGAGCCTGAGAAATTAAGAGGTGGCAGAATAAGTCATAAAAAGGCATGTCTGTCCAGGCCTGTGTGTTGCTGGCTTTTGGGGGATTAGGAGGAGGGTTATCACTATTGAAGCTCTGAACTTACAGTCTAGCAGTTTCCTTTCTGTCCTTTCCCTCTCCCTTTCAGCAAGAACCTTTCAGGCCAGGAAGAAGTAGGGAACGTCAGTTTGCTTCTCATTGATGCTTCTTCCTAGTTTGCAGGCAAGATTATTGTGGAGTTACAGTTTTTTATCTTGACCAATACAATTTTTTTTTTCGTAATTTAATAATGGTAGAGTTACAGCTGTACTTATTTGTGGTGATAAATTCAGTTTCTAGTCTTGGGGGTGGAGGCATGGGCACACAAAGTGTATTTGAAAGCAGTTTTTCCACTGTGGTGTATTGTCCCATATTCAGGATGTACAAATCTGCAGTTTTGGAAAGAAATACTTTGCAAACTGGGAGTGTAGGTGTGCCATTCTTTAAGTATATCAAGAAGTATAAGTTATTCTATTGAAACTTTTCTAAAAGAGATGAATAAATTATAAAGCAGCCTTATGTTTGTGTAAAACAAAATAAATCAAATAGACCACTTCTGCTTTTGAAAGAGTTTTTAAAAGTGAAGCAGATAGTTTCACATTTTTTAAAGTAAGCTGTGGGAAAGCAGACATTTGACAGTAATTTCTCTTGCTTTTCTATTTCAAATCATTGCAAATGTGTACCTGTTTTCCCGTAGGCACAAATGACCAGCGCTTCCTGTCCTGTGAACTCTCCTGCAATGGCTCCAGGTTCTCAAGGGAGCCATATTCACTGTCCACCTCTTCCACAGCCTCCCATGCACCGAAATTCTCCTTCTCCAGTACCTAGCCGAACCCCAACACCTCACCACACGCCCCCAGGCTTGGGATCACAGCAACAGCAGGCGGCAGCAGCAGCTGCCACCACTGCCCCCACGCCCGCTCCTCAGGCAATGCCACCTGGACCACAGTCCCAAACTATGCACCCCCCTCCAAGGCAGACTCCAACGCCTCCACAGGCACAGCTGCCTCCCCAGGTCCAGCCTCCAGTTCCAGTTACCCCTTCTGCAGAGCAACAGCAGCAGCCCCTGTCACAGCAGAGCACGACTGCATCTGTTCCCACACCAACAGCACCGCTGCAACCTCAGCACCCCACAACACCTGTAAGGAAATACTTTGATTGTGCTTTCCCTGCAAACGTTTATGTGAAAGGTTTAATTGTCCATTGTGTGCTCCTGGCATGTTTAATACTAAAATTAGGGGGATTTTAGTATTTGGGGAGTAAACTTTTTCCATCAAGAGAAGTCTGTAGATCATCTGGTGTTTCCAGAGAGGGAGTATTTTTCAGAATTCTAGTGCACGTTTTGAAATTCACTGTGAAACATGGATGAGGCTTTTGGTTATGTCTACATATGCATAGAGCTTCTATGCAACAGGGAAACAATATGTTCTTTTCTGTATACTAGGCCTTCCAGTGCATGTTTTCCTATGGTTGAGGTTGTGGGACACTATATTTTTCGGGGGAAGCAAATAGAAGGAATAGAATGCTTTTAAACTCAGTGGAAATGTAGTATAGGTAAAATGTAGATTAGAGAAAGAAAATTAAATTCATTAGAAGCCTGTTGATAATGTGTGTTTTGTTCCCTCAGCTTTCACAGCCAGCTGTAAGTATTGATGGGCAGGTATCCAACCCCCCATCCACCAGCAGCACAGAAGTGAACTCTCAGCAGACTGTTCCAGAGCAACAGCAGCCACCCTTGCAGGAAGTGAAAATGGAGATTAAAGCAGATGAAGGGGAACCAGAACAAACAGAGCTGCAAATGGAGGAGAAATCTGAGGTGAGATTGTTGACCAAATGTTGGGTAGAATATCTTCATCCAGTGCTGTTAGATGCTTTCTGTCATTCCTTGCAGAGTTCAGAGAGAGCTGTAGGTGCTACCTGTTGCTGTCTTTGATTGTTGTCTTTTGTCTTAAAGAAGGGTCTGTGTTTTCTGGTGAAATTGTGGTAGAAGTCTGTGGCCACAGGAGGGACCATTCTAATTTGGTTGCTTTGTTGCTTTATTACAATGTGAGGCTTTGCTTTGGTAAATGCCGGTGTGAGAATGCACTCAGGTCAATCCTACAGCTATTAAAACAGCAGATACGAGGATGAGAGAAAATGGCTTCAGGTTGTGCCAGGGAAGGTTTAGATTGGACATTGGGAAAAATTTCTTCACTGAAAGGATTATCAAGCATTGGAACAGGCTGCTCAGGGAAGTGGGTGAGTCACCATTCATGGAGGTACTTAGAAGATGTATAGATGTGGCACTTAGGGATATGGCACAGTGGTGAACTGGGCAGTGCTGGGTTAATATTGGACTCAATCTTAAAGGCCTTTTTCAACCTAAATGATTCTATATGTACATGATGGTCTGCTTTATGGGGCTTTGACAACTTGTCTGCCTGAAGACAGCTAGGAGTGTGGCTGCCAGTAGCATCATCCTGGCAGCCCTGGTGTATGAGAGACTGCTAGAAGTGCCTGAAAAGCTGGAGAGGTACCCATGTGTCTACTTACAGCTCAGAACTTGTTAGCAGCTCATCACTGCTACTACTGCAGTGTTTAAAGATGCATTCTAACACATTTGCTCAAGTTTTAGGCAAGTTTTGACTACAAAGGAGATAGAAGAGTGGGTGAGCAGCCTGACAGATAGGTTTGAAGGGCAGCAATGTGGATGGGTGGCCTCCCAGGAGACTTAAATGACAGGCTCCAAACTACTTTCCAGGCTAAAGTAGAACCAGTCGTGGAGGAGTGTAAACAAGACCCAATGGAGCAAGAAGAGAAGAAACCTGAAATAAAGACTGAAGTACCAGAGGGGGAAGAAAGACCTACTACTCCAGCTACTCAGTCTTCTCCAGCAGCTGGGCAGTCTAAGAAAAAAAGTAAGCAGAAGCACTGTTTTTACTTAAATTCACTGCATCTCCCTAGAGAAATCTCTGCGGGGGAAAAAACCTGGGCTTTCCTTTTTGGTACTTAGTAGGCTTATATGGATTGTTCTTTGTGGCTTTTGGACAAAAATATCTAATAATACATGTGCTTATAATTGGCTTTAGGCAAGTTCTTTAAGCCTTTAGAATTAGACACTAAGCCGTAGTAAAATTGCCAATACAATGGAGATTTGAAATACTCGGTTGCAGATTCTCTAGACAAGCTTTTCTTGGGGCCTCAGAGGGGGGATGTATCTGGAATTGGAACGGTCTCTACGCGTTTTATCAGTGTCTTCCTATGATCTCCTTTTGTTCAGGTGATCATGTTAATATCCTCCTCGGGACTCAGTGTTGCAGAGGATAAACAATCTGTGCTAAGTACCTTAAACCCATTGTCTGTAGTCTTTTTCCACAGACATCACATTTTCTAGCGGGTTTCTTCCTTCCAGCTCTTTCTGCTATCTTTCTAATGTTGATTGTTTTTCAAAGTTTTCAAGCCAGAAGAGCTACGGCAGGCGCTTATGCCAACACTGGAGGCACTTTACCGTCAGGATCCCGAGTCTCTTCCATTCCGACAGCCTGTGGATCCCCAACTGCTAGGAATTCCTGTGAGTGTCTTAGCAAGATAATTTTTTGGTTTTAATTCAAAACTCCTGTACTCTGGCAAACCTGTTTGAGAATAGCTTAAGTCTGTCTTGTTAACATCTTTATATTGATGCGTTTGGAGAGGTTTAGCTTAGGCAGTGGAACATACAAGCTCTGACTTATGAAAGTTTGTTTTGTTCTATGTTCCTTTTAATAAGTAAGCAGATACACCATGCATTGAAGTGATTTACCAACAGATCCCCAGTGCTGTATGGACTTTTTATGGTTGTTGCTTCATGTCGTGATGCTTTTATTGTTGAATTTCGTAGGTGTTTCTCATCATGTATAAAACTTCTCTGATGATGTGGGAAATTAAGCTGATCAAAACTACTGAAAAAAATCCATTAATGATTGTTAATCTGTTGTAGGAAAGGAAGAGACTATCCAAGTTAGAGGTTTGTTTAGATTGTATTTCTGCTTGTTTTAGAATTATCTTGAGAAGATGATTATCTTTCAAGAATCATTTAAACTCTCTGAATTGACCACACAAGTTTACTATATATAAAGCTGTATATGTAGAAGTCCTGCTTAGGTGCTTCAGGCAACGTTTTTTGCCTGAAAGTGTTTTTGTTTGCTTTTGGTGGGATTTTCTTTAAAGGCAGACACTGCAAAATTTCAAGGCCTGCTGTATTACAAGCATTTATACACTTGCTACTATCTTTAACAAGCTTTCAATTGATTGTCATATTCTGCAGAGTTTTGTAGAAGCTGTCCCGTAATTGATGGTGGATTGCAAAATGACTTTTTTTAGAGGAGCCATGATATCTTTTATCATAGAATAAAGTTATTTATTTTTGTTAGGTTTTCTGGGCTTCTAAAAACACTTTCTTTATAGCAATACTCTTGTGTATATCTTTGGATCACAACGGCTGCAAAAATATTTTCTACTATTTGTAATACTTGTTTTGCTGACTAAAATTAGAGTGGCTTGATTTCATTAGTTGTGAATGAGCAACAGCACCTGAGAAAGAAATAATGAAAAGAAAGCACTGGGGAATTATATGGTATTACTGAGAGATTGCACTGCATGCGTCAGAAGCAGTTTAACAATCAAGTCAGGAAGGAACCAGTTTTTCTTGATGAGAAGACTTTATATGCTGAGAATGCACATGCTATCATGTCACAACAGAGTTCTGTAGTAGTGTTTTGATGTGCTGTGTATTCTTGCAGGATTATTTTGACATAGTGAAGAACCCCATGGACCTTTCCACTATCAAGAGAAAGCTGGACACAGGACAGTATCAGGAACCATGGCAGTATGTAGATGACATCTGGCTCATGTTCAATAATGCCTGGTTGTATAACCGCAAAACATCCCGGGTATACAAGTATTGTTCCAAACTGGCAGAGGTGTTTGAGCAAGAAATTGACCCAGTTATGCAGAGCCTTGGTTATTGCTGTGGAAGAAAGGTAAGAAAATAAATATCTGTAGTCTGCTGCTTGCTTCCTTGAATTGAAGGGGGAAAATACAGCATTTGCAGTTGTTATCAGTGTGTCGAAAGGTTGCCAGGATTTAGCAACCCTGAGTCATCTGATTTTGAGTATTTTATGGATCTTCTAATTCTACCTAGTGCTTAAATCATCTATTTGTATATAAGCCCTTGGGGGAGAAAATGCTAGTAACTGAAGGCTTATTTTGATTAGGGCAAACTCTTGCTATTGGAAATTAAACAAGGTATGGTTTTATTACTGCAGAAGTGTTGTATTTCACTGTGTACTGAAATTGTATTTCCATTGTCCTGTGTTGATGTGCTTTCTGTCTTTTGAGAAGAGTTAACTTGAGAATAACAGCCCACTGAATGTTTTTTGTGAGTAGCACTTCATACATTTTGCTGTGTATGAAGAGAGATCTGTGCACAGAGTGAGGTTGTCTGGGTCGCGCTTGCGTCCCACGGAGAGCAAGTGAAAACACGTACGAGTACTAAGTCAACCCATTCCTCTTTGCAGCTGGAGTTCTCACCACAGACTTTGTGTTGCTATGGCAAACAGCTATGCACCATCCCTCGAGATGCCACTTACTACAGTTACCAGAACAGGTAAGGAAAACTGACGTGGTGCAGTTTTGTGCATGCTGCAATCAATCTGTTATAGGCTTGCATGTATTTACAGACACCCTCTTTATATGTCTACACCTGTGTGTTTTAAGATTCAAAATTTTTACTGGAAGTGCTCTTAACTAGTTTGCCTTGTGTGTTGATAATTATTTCTTTGAGCAAAAGTTCTCTGCAGCCTTTGCTCTTCCTCTTTTGTTTGCAGAAATGTGGTGTTTTACTACATTTTAATCCTGCAGTTAATTAAATCTTTGGTTACCTACAAATCACATATACAAGTCTGTTGCCTTTGCTTCCTATTGTGCAGCAGCATTTTTCATGCAGAACACTGAGTAGACTACGCAGAAAGTCTGTTAATGCTCGTAATACATATTATTTTTGGCAAGACTTGTTTTTCTCGTGATAACACAGAAAAGCAAACTTAGCTCTGTATTACACACCTTAATTGGAAGATCTGTGTATTCAGATCTTCAGCAGATTGATGCTTGCTCTTTCTCATGAAGTTTCCTAAAGGGAATTGTCTTGGCAGTAGCTGTCAGTAGCTCTGTTAAGTGCTGTCACTTCTACAGCACTTTGGAGTATCTTTTTTACTTGGAGTTTATTAAAGGATTTAAACTACTTGACTTCTGAAAGGAGATTTCTTGCTAGACATCTCTGCCAGCTGGGGAAGCGAGGCAGGAAGAAGCAGGCAAAAAGGTGCTTTAACACTCCCATAGCCCCTTGCCTGTCACCAGAGTGCACCTGTTAGAGCAGAGAACTGATTAACTCCAAGTTCCATCAATTTGTTTAGCTCCTGCTCTCCATTTTTTCCAACCCCTTAAACAAACAAACAAAAACCTGCCTCAAAACAAACCAGAACAGCAAAAGCACTAAGGATTTTACCGAAAGCCAAGATTTTCCAAGGATTGTAGTTTCCTTAAGCACCTGGTCAAATGAAAGCAATCAAAGATTATATAAATAATATCTTAACCTTTTAAGACTTCATAAAGGTTTATAGCAGCAAATGGTGGGTTTTAAGCTTTTCCTACTTCTTTAGTCCTATAGTATCCCACAACAGCTGTTGTAGTTTTAGACTTAAATATAGTGTAGAGCTTTTCATATCATGTCAGTATCTTCTGCTTATGTTTGTTTATGGGCAAGTACTAGATGAACCAAAAGATTACTGCTCAGAAATCTGACATGTTTTACATATTTTGAAATGTTAGAAGGGCATGTTTGCACTGTAACAGGTGCCTACATATGACTTGTTGATTACATCATATATACAGATGTATATATCTGTAGACTGAAATGTATAATTCCAGAAGTACTGTCCTCTGCATTATCTCAGATGAAAACTGGGAAAGAGGATTGAGACCTGTCTTTTTAGCCTAACAGCTGCTAATAGCATTTGTTTGTGTGTCTTTATAATGAACTTGTTTGAGTTTTCTTTTATTTCTTTCTATTTTTAGCTGTCTTGTGCACTCAATTAGCATGCCTTACTAATGGAGAAGTCAGTTTTAGAACATTTTTGAGGGCTAGGATAGAATCTTGAATTAATCTCCGTTGAAGTACAAATGAAATCTTTGTCTGTAACACTTGCTGTAGTGATGGCTGGGCTGGTCTACACGTGGACTGGGCTATGGCAGAACCGTGTCCGTGTAGAGCATTACATGTCTAGTTAATGTTAGTTAACATAGAGTTTGACAGCTCTATTAATTAGTCTGTAAGAATTTTCAGGAGAGATTTTATTGTTCTTAAAATTCCTGATATTTAGCTTTCCCTTCCAACTGGGGGAAAATTCTGTGACCTTTCAGCATTTATACATGTAAGATGGAAGACTACCCCTCTTCCATTGATCTCCTGCAGATACACCTTCCAACAGTACTGCTGTGCTGATGTACGAGTCAGAGTAGCAGTTCCTTCTTCCTTCTTCTCTTTCCCCTGTCTCATTTTAATTCTTTGCTGTACGTGGCATGGATTATTAAAATGAAGAGGGTATGGGTATGCTAAAATGGAATACTCTTGTTTAATTTGTTTTTATCGTTTGCTGCTTGTGAACCCATTTGAGAGATTTAATGCTAATCTGTGCTTTGCCTTGGCTTTCTGCTTTGTGTTGTCTTGTCTTGCTTCTGTGTTTTTGTTTTTGTCCTGCAAACCCCCATTTCTTTGTTCGTGTGTGTGTTATTTTTTTTTAATTTCTCCTTCATGCTTGTCATTGTCTGCACTTGGCTTTGATTGCGCAAAAAAAAAAATCCAAACCAAAAAACCAAACCAACCAAACACAATGTGTGGCCCATAAATCTGCATCATTGAATATCCTTGTCGCCGTTGATGACCTGCTCTCTGCTCCTGTCCCTTCCTTGGCCTGCTGTGATTGGTGGCTCCGTTGCTTGACTTGGGCTGTGTTGTGTGGACGGAGCAGTTCACCCAAATATGGCCTTCTTGCTGACAGGTATCATTTCTGTGAGAAGTGCTTCAACGAAATCCAAGGGGAGAGCGTTTCTCTGGGAGATGACCCATCACAACCTCAAACGTGAGTTATTTGTGTTTGCTTGGGCTCTGCGTTCTCAGGCTGTGTCGTGGCCTGCAGTGCTTTCTGTAGGGAAGGAGCTGAGGTTTTTAGGGTAGTAGAAGGTGGATGATATATCCTTCATAAAAGCCTGGGCTTTTCTTTAAAACCTGGACTGACTGAACTAGTGAAAAATAAGCTCTTAGTACTTAAAATTGCAACTCTACCAACAGAAGGGAAAGAAGAAAATGGCTTTTTCCCGAAAAAATGTAAAAGTGTTCTGCTGCAGAAAAATAACTGTACCTGCAGGCGAGTATGTGACAGACATAGCCTGAAATGTCAAACGTACCGTTTTCTTTATACACTGGCTCTGCTATTAAACTTGTATTCAACATCAGGTTGTTTTTCATCCAAATCAGAAGCAGGCAACCTTCTTTTGCCATACAAATGTTTCACTGCTGGAATGCCATCTGCTTATGAGAAATGCTGTGCAGTTGTTAAGGAGAACACAGTAAAAGGCTGTGCATGGATTTTACCATGTTGGTGGCAAACTGTTGGGACAGTCTCTCATTTTGCTGTATTCTCCTCCCACCTTCCCACAAAAAACCTTTGAAACAGAATTTTGGGAGACTAAGGAAGCCCTTGAGAGATAAATGAGTGCCAAGCAGTTACTCTTTGAGCCGGTGAAGAAATCCCTTTGGGGGAAGGCATTGCAACAACCCTGCAGATGGAAGAAACTGATGAATTTAGGAAAGTCTGAAGCCAGGGAAAGAGTTGTTGAAGTTGGTAATTGGATAGACTGAGTTAACTTTCATTTGGAACCAAGTCCTGGATGCATTAATGGATACTTATAGAACAGTAGTGCAAGTATCTGTTTGGGCTTGGGAAGATGTAAGTGTATTGAAAGAGGGTAGATTTAGATTAGATACAAGGAAGAAATTCTTCACTAAGAGGGTGGTGAGGCACTAGAACAGATTGCACAGAGAAGTTGTGAATGCCCCATCCCCGGAAGCATTCAAGGCCAGGCTGGATGGAACTGTGAGCAACCTGGTCTAGTGGAAGGTGTAGGCAGAGGACAAGGGCAGAGGGTTTGGGACTAGATGATCTCTTAAGGTCCCTGCCAGCCCAAACCATTCTGTGATTCTACCTTTCCAGAAGGAAAAAGGAAGAAATAATGTTTGTATGCTGCTCAGTACAATGGGCCGTGTCCTGGTGGATAGATGGATTACTATTCTTGTAGAAGCAAAGACCCAAAGTTTAATTGATATAAAATCCAAGAACACATCATAGGAATGTATATGGTGGGTCCTGTTTGAGTTCCATGCACCATATTTTAAGAATAGTTTGAGGTAATAGGGTTATTTAACTTTCATCATTTATCTTATAAGGAGCTTCAAGTATTCTGCAGGTGGCACTACTCAGAATAAACACTGAAATAAGAGAAGATAGGAAGGTTAATTCATCTCATGCAGTTTGGAGTGAGTCTGTGTCATGGCTTCTCAGAGAGGCACATCCTGATCTTCTCATGTTATACAAACCACTCTTTGGGGTAAATTCTCACAGATTTGGGTATTCTTGTATGTTTTGGGCTATTTTGAACCAGGTGGTTTAAAAGATACTTGGGACCTCACTGACAAAAAGATGAAATTTTAGGCCTTGAAAATGCTGTAGGGAAGGTAAAGATAGTGTATAATAATGGCTGGGCTGGGGTGACACGGTTTGGAAACTGAAATTTATCCTTTGAAGTTAATGTAGGAGGAGGGCTAGGGGAATGTGAAATAAGATCACCTACCTTTCTCAGTAGTCAAAGATAATTGGAATTCTCTGCCTGCAGAATATGAGAGGCATATCAAGTAGTCTTTTCTCTATTAAATACTGATCAGACCCATCCAAAACTTAAATTGTCAGCAAGCTTTAACATTGATCCTGTAGTAAAACTGAATAAGGGAACATGTTGTTCCTTACAACCTATTGGCCCATAAAAAATGTTTTCCACAAATTGGAGTAGCATATACTTTAGTTGTCTGTCACTGTGTAAAATGCAATTACTTTCCTTGTGCTGCCAGTGAGTGTTTAAAAAATCTGCTTGTAAGTTTTGTCTTGGTTTGTGGATAGGTATGGTATGGCATGAATGTTTGTTGTCTTGTGTTAAAACTGAGTTTTATTGCCTGTTTCTCCATAGCACAATAAACAAAGAACAGTTTTCAAAAAGGAAAAATGATACACTGGATCCTGAACTGTAAGTATCACCATCACTCTTTGCATGATCCTCATTTTATTATTATTATTTTGTAAGATGTGTTATTGATTCACCATCAGCTTTGTCTTTGAATGTTTTCCAATTTCATTCAACCCAAACTACCATGGCTGTACTTGAGAAATATGTAACACTGGATGTATGGGCTGAAATTACTCCATTTTGTTGTTTTGCCTGTGGATTCAACAGAAGGGTGAATGCAGATAGCTCTGCTTTGAAACCTTGTTGTGGCAAATGCTCGAGTCTCAGAACTGATCTGAGTCATTTGGCAGTAGCTCTGGGTGCTGTTGGCTTTTCTGGTTGTTGTATTTTACAGGCAGCTGTAGTAGAAGAAGTTGTTTTATTTTGAATCAGCCAGTTCTTCTGTACTGCTCTGAAAGCAGAACTGTAGTCGTTCAGTAATGTTATGATGGTGACTCAGCTGCTTTTCCTTATATTCCTGAACGGTTTTTTGAAGGTGTTTTACGTGGTCCTGCATTATGCACCCATGCTGCTATTCTGCAAACATTATCTTCATTCTCAAATGAATGAGCAAAAAGAATATTTATTGTTCCCACACCATCCTTCTAAGGGCATAAGGGTCAGCCAGTTCTTCTGTTTTACAAGGTCTGTGGGAAGGAGAGAATAGTAACTTGATTCTTAACTTTTCTTTCCCTTTGTTAAAGTGAAGATAGAGCCTAACATTAGAATAAGCCTAACTTACAGTATGATACAACATGATTTATATAGATTACAACTATTCAATCAAAGTGTCAAACTTTTAGACAGGCATGTTCAACAGGAGTCAGATTGTCCCAATATCTGAAGCAACCTTAGGTATTTTGGAGAATTATATTCACCAACATCTGTGAAGTAGACCATAAGATTTATTTCAGTTGTCCTTAAATCTCTTCTAGTCTTCTGAAAGTGGCTTAGATATTTGCTTGCATTTCCTTCCTTCCCACTTTCCTGCACTATATTTGCAATGTACCCCAGTGTTCAGGCATAGTGGGGCAACTAATAGCCAAGTATTTCACCTGGTTCTTTCCTTCTGACACGTGTGAATCCATTTTCCTCTGTTTATTATAGCAACAAGCAGTTTACAGATTTTTTTTCCTTAAAAGGGCTTCACTTTTAAAAAATGAGTGGATGGCAGTAAGACAAGCAAATGGTAATAATAATGTGTCCCTGCATGGTCTGCCTGACTTGAGCTGGCAGGTTCTTAATTGTTCTGAAGGCTGTTCTCAGCATAGATGTGCCCTCTATGTTGAATAGACTTGAAAGTCTAAATGCTAGAAGTTCTCTAATAAAATATTACAAAATATACAAGCAAATAATACTACTAACCTTTGCTTCCCTTTGCCCTTTTTTTGCCTTCTACAGATTTGTTGAATGTATAGAGTGTGGCAGAAAAATGCACCAGATCTGTGTTCTTCATAATGAGATGATTTGGCCTTCTGGGTAAGGAATTTCTCCTTATTAAGTAGATAGCATATTTACTGTTTAGCAGAGCTCATGCATAAACTTCCTTATATTGCTTATGTTTAAAAGACTGTTTAATGGAAGAAGTTACATTCACTGAAAATTTTACACAGTCTATAGGGTAGCATCAAATTTAGAAATATCTTACTGTTTTGTGTGAGAAGTTGTTTCTAATCTTTAATGTTTCTAATGCTGATTTGTGTGGAAGAGGGCATTTCAGCCTTTTATGTTTCAAGATGCTAGCCTTTCATGAAAAGATGTTTTTAGTTCTGGTAACAGTTTCAGACTGATCTGTTTTCTGTACAAATCATACTGCTTTGTCATCTTCAAGTGAAATTTTGTAACAACTGAAGGATTTAACAGGTGAACTAACTTTTTTGACCTTAGTTCAGATTCAGTTTAAAAACCAATATAGTTGTCTTGGTTCTTGATCAACATACTGGGTTTTCTTCTGACTGATTTAAAAGCTTTTAAAAGAATACTCAATTATATGTTGATAAAGTTCTGTAAAAGCTTTAATGTCCCATTTCCTGACAAAAAAGCTATGAGTTCTAGCATTCCATTGTCCCATCCACATTGCTGCAGAAGAGGATGGATGTCCTGTAAGTGAAGAAGAATCATAGAATTGTTTCAGTCTACAGTGTATTTGGGCATTTAGGAAAAAATCAGCCTTTTGCTTAGTTTGCTTAGCCTTATCTTTATCAGAGAGAGCAGTTTGAGCCTGTTTGCTCCAAAGAATACTTTGAGCCAATATTGTCAGACCTGCCAGTGGAGACTTTGCTGGGCTTGCAGGTGGTGACATGGATGACTGATAGGAGATGGAGCACCTGGAGCTTAGATCTTCTCTGCAGCTCCAGAACAGCTGGGCTATTTCTGCTGGCACTGTTCTTTGTGCCGTCTTTCATTGCACATTTCAGTTAAGGTATTTCCCAGACCAGAGAAGATCTGGTGAAAGGTTTTGCTTCTAATGGTATGATGCTAAAGAACTTGATGGTCTGACTTGGAGCAACTTCACTTTCTTTTGTTTTTGCTTCAGCTTTGTCTGTGATGGCTGCCTGAAGAAAACAGGACGAACCAGGAAAGAGAACAAATTCTCTGCCAAAAGTAAGATTCTGACACTTGCACCAGCAAATTTAAATAATATGTTAAGAATGGGGAAACGGTGGGGTTTTAGCTTGTTCTGTGTTTCTTTCAGTTTTTTGGAGTTGAGGGAGGCTGTTTTTGGTCAGTTTTGACCATCAGTTCTGTGATGTTCAGAATGTTTGCATTCACAGGTGGTGTTGTTAGTGACTAGTCTATTTTAGAGGCTTAACATACTGTTTTAGAGCACTGCTACTGCAAGATACACATGCTTTTATCTCAATCGCAGTACCAGTAACATTGGGAAATAGTTGATGTGTGACTGCAGTCTAACTTAAATTTATGATAACATGTTCAAGTCACCATGACTACTGCTGCTTTTAAAAGCTTTGATGGAGATGAAGGTTGTGTCACCTTGTGACAGAACTCCGTGGACGTTTCTTCTTGATCAAGGCAGCTGATCTGAAGGCAATGTAGGAGGAAATTTGTGTAGTCATTGTCCGTCTGTTCTGTAGACAAAATAGGTCTTTCAGAAACCTTTTAGGTTGGTGTACTTATAAATAGTGAGGATTTCTGTTTCTACTGAAATAAAAAAATTCCTGGCCAACCAATAGCATCAAGATTCAGCAAACCATTCAGTGAATGGCTTCAGCATCTGAGTCTTCTTTCAAAATCTCCAAAATCAAAACTTCCTAGATTCACCAAGCATACGGAAGACTACAAGTGTTCTTTTACCATTTCTATCAGTTTTTGTTTCTAGCAACCTTAAAGTATTGCATAGTTAACATAGTGGAGTGATGCTTAACTGAAAGATGTCAAATTAGAGAACTGAAAAGCTGATGGGTAGATGTGTAACTCTACCAGAAGTAAAGGCAGTGATAAGGCAGGCCCTGTTACACCAGAAGTCCTACATTCCCTTTCAGCTTTAGGTTTCTTTCAGCTACTGTTGTACTTCTTTTGTATGAAGATTATTTAAAAATTAGAAACTTGTAAACTAAGTATGGTACTTGCAGATAGAGTTGTATTTAGTTGTCTTTCCATTATTGAAATATATTGTTTTGGTAAGTGGAGAGACTAACTAGTGTGGCTCTAGAGACAGAATATACTTCCAAATGCAACATCTGCTCCTGAAGATATGTCCGAAAGCAGTGTTTTGTAATTCATTTTCAGTAATTAATAACTTCTATTCGGGAGAAACCTTAATTGTGATTGATTTTTAAGACAGATAGAAACCGGGTTGAGAAGATTCTCTATTCATTTAAATAATGTATAAGCCATAAATGTGCCTGCAGGGCAAAAGCAGCTCACCCCATCTAGAAATGTGAGGGTTTAAAGATAAGGCTTTACTGCATGTTAACATACTGCATGTGCTAAGATTAATTTTTCATTTAACATCTGAGTAGAGAAATCACATCTGAACAGTTCAGTGTTGTGTATGTTTAGAGCTGTATTTTTCTCCTGCAGGGTTACCAGCTACAAGACTTGGTACCTTCCTGGAGAACAGAGTCAATGATTTCCTAAGACGACAGAATCACCCTGAGGCGGGGGAGGTCACAGTCAGGGTGGTACACGCGTCCGACAAAACTGTCGAAGTCAAACCAGGAATGAAAGCAAGGTCTGTTTGTTTCCAATTTTGCTTTCTTTGGGGGAGGTCTAAGCTGTTTGTACTTACATGATATGCTTTGATTAAACAGAATCATGTAGATTGGAAAAGAGCTCTAAGGTTGAGTCCAGCTGTTACCCTAACACTGCCAAGGCCACTGCGTAAACTGTGTCCCCAAGTGCCACATCTGCACATTTTCTAAGTATCTCCGGGGACAGTGGCTCAACCACTTCCCTGGGCAGCCTGTTTCAATACTTGACAGTCCTTTTTGTGTAGAAATTTTTTGCTAATACCCACTCAGAAAAACCTGTTGTATTTTAAACCTCATCACCAACCAGTTCTTGACAAACAGATGTTCCAGCAGCATATTAATTTGTTGTGATGAGTGTCATCTTTTTCATAGTAAAAAGTGGATGCCTTGTATTTGAGTAGTCTGTAACCATTTAACTTTAAAATTGCACTAAAATTACACTTACAGTAGGCCTCATCTTTGTTGCCTTCACCTAGTAACATGCAGTCTCCAAAATGTGAATATATTTGGTGTTCCTCTTTACCCTCTGCTCTGCAGGTTTGTAGACAGTGGAGAGATGGCAGAGTCTTTCCCTTACCGAACAAAAGCGCTTTTTGCCTTTGAGGAGATCGATGGTGTAGACTTGTGCTTCTTTGGGATGCATGTGCAGGAGTATGGCTCAGACTGCCCTCCCCCCAATCAAAGGTGAGCAACAGTGTGAAAGGCTGTTTTACTTTGCTACTGTCTCATTTGGGTGAGCCTTTGTATAGAGCTTCCGTGTTGTTTATGTGAGACCCTCAGTGCTGTTGGTTCTAGAAACAAAGTAGCTCCTGTGGGGAATGTGTTAGAGTTGCTTCTTACTGGGGATGTGGGCTGGCAGACTGTGTTGCCTTAAGGATCGCTCATCAGTATTCTCAAGGAAGGGATAGGATACTTTTACTGAGATGAGGCTAGGATAGCAAAAGAAGGCCAGATTTCTAGAGTAAATTAGGATCAGAGGCTTTGCAGATTGCTGTTGTAATGGATGCTTCAGATATATAAAATAACATGAATAAACTTGTAGAATTACTTCAAAATCTTTCCTCTTTTTCATGCCTTTTTTGGTTTTGTTTTTCTTTTTTAGGCGAGTGTATATATCTTACCTTGACAGTGTTCATTTCTTCCGCCCTAAATGCTTGAGGACTGCTGTCTATCATGAAATACTAATTGGATATCTAGAATATGTAAAGAAACTAGGGTAAGTATCTTTTAACATTTTCTTCTGTACAGCATTTGTGCTGAGTAGTTCTTGCTGCAAATTAAATTACTGCATTGTATAGTACAGGATGTGGTGCCTAAGTATCAGTCTGTGATAGAATAACATGGTAACAACTGTGTATAGTTGAAAAGAAGAAGAGAAAAGGGGATTGCAGGCTTTCAAGGGTAGGTCTGCTTCAGGTACTTGTAGGTTTCCACACTTACATAAAACTTTAAGTCTAAGTAGAAAAAGTGAGCCTTTTTTCTGTTCCGTAGGATGTTGTCCTTGTTGATAGTGCAGTCCTCATGTAATGCCACTGCTTTGATTAGGTCATTCCTTTGGGCTAGCAAGTAAGTTCTTACCCATGTCTATAAGGAGGAAGTTAAGTGTATTTTGTCTGTACTTATTCAATCTGTAACAGCTCTAGAAGGCCACTAAGAAATGTTGAGTACCTGAAATTGTGAGAAACTGCAGAGTTAGGAAAGGAAGAGGAGAATATGCTTGGGACAGAACAACTGAAGGTGGAAAGGTGGAAATTAAATGACCATGATTACTTAAGTAGAAAGACCAGTGAAGTAAATGTCACTCTTGTCAAGGTATCTGGTGTAGCTTGGCAGAAAGTTATTTGTGGAGAAATTTAAGGACTATGTTGAAAGGAGTTGACGAGAAGAGTTAGGGGAGTTGAAATGGAGGTGAGTACTACTACCTTCAGTACCCCGGTGAGGTGGTGTGTTCTTTAGTACTTCAAAAGCATACATTAGGCTTCTTTCTGCTGTTTTTATTGTGTATTTTCTAACCTGTCAGTCTGTACAATTACTGCAGAGAGCTCAAGCCTCAGTTTTACTCAATGCTATTTTCTGTGCTAATGGGTAACATCAGGTTCTCATTTTGGGAAAACAATATTGGTCACGCAGTATCGTCTCTCCATTCTCAGGCAGAAGGAATGACAACTGACTGCAGCACCCAGGGCTTGGGTAGGGCTCTGCAGAGCAGTTTCTCAACATGGCAAGGATGGTTATTTTTCTCTAACTTATGATCTGATTATTCCTCCTACTGGAGTTCTTTTCAAAAACTAATAGAGAAGAACTGAGGATGAAGAAGTGATCTTTGGTGTTATATTCTCTGCAGCTGCTACTATTTGGCTGTCATCTATCTTAATAGTACTCTAGATTGTGCACCCCATAGCATAGGTTGACAGTGGCTGTTTATTTCCATTTGTACTTCTAAAACTCTCTAAAACTGATGCTCAAAGTTAAAAACCAGAGGATTTACAATAGAAAAGTGAATTCTGTCTAAGTAAATCTGGTTTTTAAATGGTGCTAGATAAAGAATTACTGCTTTGTCTCAAGCTTTTACTACTCAAATACCTACTCTCTATCTTTCCCAATTAGTTAATTGGGAGATGGCAATTGCAGGTTTGGATCAGGCTTTGATTTTTGTCTAGGCTGGCAAGTGTGCACACTTCACATATAAATTGCTGCATATACAGAGCTGGATTTTAGAAAATCGGTGCAAAGATGGAAATGTTGTGTCTGGGAACAGCTGCCAGCCCGGCGGTGGTGCCACCTGGTGTCAGAGAGGAAACTGCACCGGTGTCCATTGTCGGAGCCCACATGTCCTGTCTGTCTCACCATGCCAGGTATACTACTGGGCATATCTGGGCCTGCCCGCCCAGTGAAGGAGATGATTACATCTTCCACTGCCACCCTCCTGACCAGAAGATACCCAAACCCAAACGACTGCAAGAGTGGTACAAAAAGATGCTGGACAAGTCTGTGTCGGAGCGCATCGTCCACGATTACAAGGTGTGTTAAGCGTATGCTTGAGGAACATTGAGCAGTCCTGTCTTGCTTTCTTCCTTGCCTTATGCATTGTGCCTGATTCTTGGCATTTACTGCATTCGTTTTAAGTGAATTGAGCACCAAAACATTCTCTTCAAAGCGTGTAGCTTCTGAAATTGTTCTAGCAAGAGATTTGAAATGATTCCTTAGAACAAACTAAATTCCTGAGAAATACTGTAAAAGAGCAAAAGAAAAGATATGGAATCTTAAATCTTCTTGTTTTAGATAAAATTGCAGGTTAAGATGCTGATGCAAGTAGAAGTACATAAAATCTTTGTAATTATCAGGACTTAAGCTACTGTTGAGATTATAGTGAGTATATTTCCCATTTGCTGTGGGAATGCATATTGAAACCTAGCACACGGTAATGATTTATTTCTTGAGTGGGAATATTTTAAATGTATCTGACAAACTGTAACTGATGCAGTGTTAAATCTGCACTTAGAATGTGCTCTTGTAAAATGAATTGTAATATTAAGCTTTCCTTTTCTGAAGCTGATGCCTTTTCTTGTCACTCATTGAGAACGTTGCCTTTCGTTGTGTGACTTGTAATAGTGGTAACCAAAAGTGCTTCTGCTCTCTTTTAGGATATATTTAAGCAGGCAACAGAAGATCGTCTCACAAGTGCAAAGGAGCTACCTTACTTTGAAGGGGACTTCTGGCCTAATGTTCTAGAGGAGAGCATTAAGGAACTAGAGCAAGAGGAAGAAGAAAGGAAGAGAGAAGAGAACACTAGTAATGAAAGCACAGATGTAAGGATGCTTCTGCTATTTCATGATCTAATGTAAAAGTGCTGATTATATATGGCAAATTATAAAAAAAAAGAAGGGAGGGAAGGTGCTTTGGTTAAATGGCTTTTTCACCTTTCACTCTAATATAAATTTCGATTTTACAGTTTATAAATTAGAGCTGGTAAAATACCACTAAGATAGATTTGGATGAACAACAGGTGTTCATAGGGCTACAAACCTATCTAATTACCAAAGGCAATTTCATTGAAACAGCTGCTAGTTGAATATTTTGCTGCTGAAATCCAGTTGTTACCAATGATGATGTTGCCACCTCAGCCTGATTTGGAAGTTTTTTCCTTAAGCTTTGGCTTTTGAATAGTGGCTAACTCTTTTCTTTCTTTAGATGTTATAACCCCAATCTTAGCACAATGTTCTAGAAAGTAGTGGAGTGCTGTGAATTAGTACTCGACTCTCAATAGGTTTGTTCAGTAGTTTTAAGGCTTTGAGGATCTGAAGCATAGATTACTGCTGAACTGTTGTTGGCTACTTTAAACTAGAAAAATTTCCTGCTTGTGTCTTGTGTAATTTTTTTTGAGAATGTGCAACTGTGTTTTTGCATTCTACAAAAAAAACCCCAAAAATAAAAGATATGCCTCTTAATTCAACAACAAATTTGAAAGTGAACAGATGCAGAATTTATGCATCTGCTTAGCCTTGGATGTTCTGAGCTTTTATGGAAGAGGTGGTGAATTTAGGATAAGGTTTGTAGTTTTGCTCACACAGTAGTACTTGCTAGTTTAAACACTACAGCTTTGTCACCTTATCAGATACTAGATTTTTGTTGGTGCTCTTTGCAATACCCTCTTTCAAGGACTTAGATTAAACAAAGTGCAGGAGTAACATGGGAACTGGGCAACTTGATATCAAATTTGCATTAACGAACATCTTTCTTAGGAAGGTGTTGTTTATTTTCCACATGTTGTAGCTTCAAGTTCTCATCTCTCTAATATACCAGCAACCACTTGTGAGGGATCATTTCGCTCTGTGTGTGAGTTTGGTTAACATTTAGTTGGTTAACATTTGGCCCCAAAATGCTGTGGTGGGGCAAGCTTGCAGTACATTACTATTCAACCTTTATTATTAAAAATAGTTTTAACTCTTTATTGACTCTGTTTCACTCTTGAAGAAGAGGCAATAATGAACTGTATTGTGAAATGAAGTGATAGTTGCTCCTGTTCGCTGGCAACGTTATTTTAAACTTAGAAAAAATGCTTCTTTGGCTAACAATTGCTTTGATATTTGATCATTTTATTCTGTGGTGTTGAGGGGCTCTGTGAGCAGCCCAGCGTGGAATAAACTGTTCCTTGCTAACTGATGATAGTTGAAATTAAACTGGCCTGTTTTGTTGGACTGTTGCGGGGTAAGACAGGAGGAAGGTGCGTGCTAGAAGTTGCACTACTAATGCCTTTTGGACTTGGGAACAACAGCTTCATATCAAATCAGTTTCATGCAGTCTATTAAAAATAAATCTGTCAGATAGCTGTAGCAAACTAAATCTTAGGTGGTTTAAGTCTGTTTTACCTTTGGTTAGTGTGATATCAGTTGTACTTTTCAGTTATTTTTACTTTTGAATTGCATTGAGAATTCATCTACTGAGCTCCTTTGTCACTGTCCACGAGGTTCTTCACTGTGCAGCTGTAGCAGACAAACAGGTTTCATTAAATAATGTTTTGCTTGTACCTCCTGAGCATCTATGCTTTTCATATTTTTAGATGTATGTATTGCTGATCTTGATATCTTTTGGAGTGATTCTAATGGAATTAATTTTATGTTTCTGGGGACCCTACTATGTGTCTTCAGAGTAAATTATTGTGCAGTGTGTTTTGTCCTGCAGTTACAGGATATGTGAAAACAATCAAATGCTGATGTGGTGTTACTTAGATACCTGACATCAAATGTCTTTACAATTTCTAGGTGAGCAAAGGAGACAGCAAAAATGCCAAAAAGAAGAACAATAAGAAGACAAGTAAGAACAAGAGCAGCTTGAGTCGTGGCAATAAGAAAAAGCCTGGCATGCCCAATGTGTCCAATGACCTCTCCCAAAAGCTGTATGCCACTATGGAGAAGCACAAAGAGGTAAGAGTTGATTGAATGAGAAGTATGTTTTTTACTTCAATAAAGAGGTGTACAAAGCTTTGATACTTCAGTCATGCCCTGTAAATTATACAGGTTTGGCTGGACAACTAAGTAGCTCACCAGACAGACAAGTACCAGTAAGTCTGGACACTCTTTGCTGCAAGGGCAATGGGAATAAATGTAACTGTGCTCATGTAGAACTTCCCAACAGTCTAGATTGCCACAGCAGTTCTACAGTTACTGTTCAGTCCAGTGCCCCTTACCTAATGCTTCTGAAGAAGGTGAACCTGCAGGGCACCCAGAGCTCTGAGATCTCCCCAGCCTTACAAGCTTACCACCTGGCAGCACATTGTTCAAGTGTTAGCTGGTCCTGGAGTGAGCTTTGGCAACAAGTGCTGGCGTATTAAGTCTTTTTATTTTTCAGGTCTTCTTTGTCATCCGTCTCATTGCTGGCCCTGCAGCGAACTCCCTGCCCCCCATCATTGAGCCTGACCCCCTCATTCCGTGTGACCTGATGGACGGGCGTGATGCTTTCCTAACCCTTGCTAGAGACAAGCACCTGGAGTTCTCCTCACTACGAAGGGCTCAGTGGTCAACCATGTGCATGCTGGTGGAACTGCATACCCAGAGCCAAGACCGCTTTGTTTACACCTGCAACGAGTGCAAGCATCATGTGGAGACCAGATGGCATTGCACTGTCTGTGAGGTATGTTTGGTGAAGTTTTCCCTGCTTCTGTCCCTGTATCTTTGGGCACAGAGTGCTCTTTACCTGAATTGATTTCTCATTATTAACTGATGGAAAAAGATCTGTACAGCTCATCTGCTGGCAGCTCAGAAAAGAGGGAAAACATTTTCTATAACAAGCGGTTCTATTGATCTGCTGCTTGGTGAGATTTTGCCTTGTGGAGAGCTGAAATGGAACTGTTTCTTATAGTTCATTTAAGGTGCTGCTGCCGAAGAAGTTTGGAACTGTAGCAATTGCTTGAGCTAAAATGGTAGGATCAGCTGATTTTTCTGAAGAGCAATGCAGAGTCAGAAGTGTTGGGCTGCAGTATTTCTGTAAAGATGGCTCTCCATTGGCTTACTGGCATAGAGGTTTTGCTGTGCTGCAAGTCAGATCCCAATACTTGGGTGACTGCTCCACTACTCTTTTGTGCCTCTGTAGAATACTGCAAATGGTGTTTCTGTTTTCAGAAGTGTTTCCAAAACCAGTGTGTTTCAAGATAGAGTCATGGGGATTGGTTCAGAGCCCTCCTGAAGGTGGACTATCATTGTATCTGGCTTGTAAATCAGTTTTTTAGCCTGTTGGAAGGGAATGAGACACTCAGTCTCATTTCAGGTCCTGGAAAGCTCTGATTGCAATCTGATGCTTCCATTTCCTCTGGTTTTCTATCTGTCTGTCTAACTATTTATCTATTGTTTTAGCTTCTTGATGTATATGAAAGTAAATATGATATATGAAAATATATATTATATATATGAAAGTAAATTCTCTAAACACACTCTGTTGTTTAACTTGCATCTCTAAAGTGAAAATGCAACTTTCATTCTCCTTTTCTGGAAACTGGCACCTCTTCTGCCACTCCTGCCCTCTTCTTTTGAAGCAGGAGTAGATGAGCAGCTATTTGTTCCCTGTCTATTTCTTCTCCTTTCCTGTTGGAAAAGAAAGGGATTTTTCTGGACCAGCTGAATAAAGCGTGACTTGCTAGCTCAGAGTCAACTTGTTTTTCAAGGTATATGTGTTTGAGTAGCTTTCAGACACCCTTACACCCACACACTTTCCCTGCCTATAATTTGGATTTATACCTTCTCTGCTACCAGAACATAGCATGAAAGATTGAATTTTTCCCTAGAGCAACAATTTGCCTGGAGCAGACTGGAAGTAATTTGAGGTGGCGTGACACAATTTATTCATTTATTGTATGGAGTTTCAGGAACACTGATAACTCTTGCTTTGTCGTCTTTCCAGGATTATGACCTGTGCATCACCTGCTATAACACTAAAAACCATGACCACAAGATGGAAAAATTAGGCCTCGGTCTAGATGACGAGAGCAACAACCAGCAGACTGCCACCACGCAGAGCCCCGGCGATTCCCGCCGCCTGAGCATCCAGCGCTGCATCCAGTCGCTGGTGCACGCCTGCCAGTGCCGCAACGCCAACTGCTCGCTGCCGTCCTGCCAGAAGATGAAACGGGTCGTCCAACACACCAAAGGCTGCAAGCGCAAGACCAACGGAGGCTGCCCCATCTGCAAGCAGCTCATCGCTCTCTGCTGCTACCACGCGAAGCACTGCCAGGAGAACAAGTGCCCCGTGCCCTTCTGCCTCAACATCAAACACAAGCTCCGTCAGCAGCAGCTCCAGCACCGCCTGCAGCAGGCGCAGATGCTGCGCAGGAGGATGGCGAGCATGCAGCGTACGGGAGTGGCGGGCCAGCAGCAAGGCTTGCCCTCGCCCACGCCGGCCACCCCGACGACTCCGACGGGCCAGCAGCCCCCGACGCCGCAAACCCCACAACCCCAGCCTCCGCCCCAGCCTGTGTCGCAGCCCCAGCCCGCACCTCCCAACAGCATGCCGCCCTACACCATGCCCAGAACTCAGCCCCCCAGCGCTGTGTCCCAGGGCAAGGCGGGCGGCCAGGTGACGCCTCCGACTCCACCTCAGCCGCCGCAGCCGCCGGTTCAGGGTCCTCCTCCGGCAGCAGTGGAAATGGCCATGCAGATCCAGCGGGCGGCAGAGACCCAGCGCCAGATGGCGCAGGTTCAGATCTTCCAAAGGCCGATTCAGCACCAGATGCCCCAGATGCCACCTATGGGAATGAACCCTCCACAGATAGGCAGAAGTCCCGGTGGCCATATAGATCAAGGAATGGGGCCAGCGGGAATTCAGCAGCAGCCACCGTGGGTGCAGGGCGCCTTACCCCAAGCTCAGCTGCAGCCAGGAATGCAGAGGCCATCCATGATGTCAGTAGCCCAGCCGGGTCAGCCGATGAATATGGCCCCTCAGCCAGGGATGGGTCAGGTACCTGGCGCTGCTCAGCCCAAACAACCACCTCTGCCCCAGGCGGCCTTACAAAACCTACTGCGGACTCTCAGGTCTCCCAGCTCACCCATGCAGCAGCAGCAGGTGCTTAACATCCTTCACTCCAACCCTCAGCTGCTGGCCGCGTTCATCAAGCAGCGGGCGGCCAAGTACGCGGGGTCGCAGAACCCGCAGGGCATGGCGGGGCAGCCCGGCCTCCCGCAGGGGCAGCCGGGGCTCCAGCCGCAGCAGGCCATGCAAGGACAGCAAGGAGGGGTGCACCCCAACCCAGCCATGCAGAACATGAACCCCATGCAAGCGGGAGTGCAGAGGCCCAGCATGCCCCAGCAGCAGCCGCAGCAGCAGCCGCAGCAGGCCATGGCTGGGATGAATCCTCAGGCGCAGCAGATGAATATGAATCACTCGGGAATGGCTCCCCAGTTCCGAGACCTCCTGATGAGACGGCACCAGATGATGGAGCAGCAGCGCCACCAGCAGCAGCAGCAGCAGCAGGGAGCAGGACCAGCGCTGGGGCCAGGGATGGCCAACCACAACCAGTTTCAGCAGCCCCAGGGCGTCGGGTATCCCCAGCAGCAGCAGCAGCGAATGCAGCATCACATGCAGCAGATGCAGCAAGGAAACATGGGACAAATAAGCCAGCTTCCACAGGCCATGAGTGCAGAGACAGGAGCCAGTTTGCAGCAGGCTTTCCAGCAGAGGCTGCTTCAGCAGCAGATGGGGTCCCCAGCTCAGCCCAATCCTATGAGCCCCCAACAGCACATGCTCCCCAATCAGGCCCAGTCCCCGCACCTCCAGGGCCAGCAGCTCCCTTCATCGCTCAGCAATCAAGTGCGTTCTCCGCAGCCTGTACCCTCACCGCGGCCCCAGTCCCAGCCCCCTCATTCCAGCCCATCCCCTCGGATGCAGCCTCAGCCTTCTCCACACCACGTCTCCCCGCAGACCAGCTCCCCACATCCAGGACTGGTAGCTGCCCAGGCTAACCCCATGGATCAAGGGCACTTTGCCAGCCCGGACCAGAGTGCAATGCTTTCCCAGCTTGCTAGCAATCCTGGCATGGCAGGCCTCCATGGTACAAGCGCCACGGAACTGGGGCTCAGCTCCGAGAACTCAGACTTGAATTCAAACCTTTCACAGAGTACACTAGACATACACTAGACACGTTGTAGCATTTTGGGAGCAAAAAAAAAAGTTAAAAAACAAAGAAAATAAAAAAACTTATTTTCGCAAGACTTTTTGTACTGAAGACAAATTTTTTTGAATCTTTCTTAGCTAAAACAACATTTTTCCCTGGAACACATCTGAACTCTGCAGCAGTAGTTTGTGGTTTTAAAAACAAACCGACAATGAACCTGAGGGACAGTAGAGTACAAAGAATATATTTTTGTTATGGCTGGAATCATAACCAGTCCTTTTTTCTTGGCTTTTTTTTTTTTTCCTCGTGTGCGTTGGGGAGGTCGGGGGAGGAAGGTGTGGTCTTTTGGTTGTTCACCAAAGGATGCCCTGCTCATGCCTCCAATAGGTTTTATTTTTTTTTAAATTAATGAAAATATGTAATATTGATAGTTATTATTTACTGAGGCAGATGGTAAACATTTTCCCTATTCTGGTTTTTCTTCATGTCACTGCAAAAAAAAAAAAACAACAAAACAACAAAAACAGAACAACAGAAAAACACAGGAGAACCTTTTCCTAAAACCGGAGGACAAAAGGGGTTAATGTTGCTTTAAAAATACATTACATATATAAATATATATATATAAAAATAAATACCAATCTTTTCCTCTTTGGTTGGAAATATGTCAATTCTTTGAAAAATGTAAAAATATTAAATAACTCAGTCCCCTCCTGAAGTCTACTTTTGTCCTCCATGAATTTTCTATACAAGAGTCTGAGCTTAAAAAAAAACTTCAAGTATTAAAGTAATTTGTACATGTAGAGAGAAGACAACATTTTTTGCAAATACACAGGGGCAGCTGCCAAATGGATGTAGTATATATATTGTGGTTTCTGTTTTCTTGAAAGAATTTTTTTCGTTATTTTTACATCTAACAAAGGAAAAAAAAACATAAAAAAGAGGGTAAGAAACAATTCCCATGGGATTATTTCAACCTGAGAAAAAGTCCCTGGGGTTTCTTCTTTATGCTTGCTTTCTCTCCCGTGCCCCTTTCCCACCCTCTTCCACTTTCTGTAAAACTTGAAAATAGAAAGCAAAAAACCCTCAAATGTTGTATATCATGCAATTAAAGTTGGTTACTTATAAATAAGAACTTTCGATCACTGTATAGACTGTTAAAATTGATTTCTTATTACCTATTGTTAAATAAACTGTGTGAGACAGACAGCCTGTTTTTAATGTTTCCCTTCTCTCCCACATGTGTTGCTTGTTCTTAAAATGGTGGGGGTAGCGGAATATGTGCTACTTCAAATGTTTGCTATTTAGACGTCGGAGAGCTATTTAATGTAAATGACTGTTTTAAAATGCAAATCTCTAATAAGGGATGTGGAGTAATAATTAGTCTTCTAAACGGACTCTTTTGGTACAACTCTGCATTCGCGTTGTTCCCGGCATGTATCTTACCAAAGAAACGAGGTCTGACCTCGACAGTTGTGCCAGTCAGCTGTGCCCCGCCCTGCTCACAGCCTGGGAGCAGCTGATCTTCAAAGGACCTATTTTGCATTTTGAAATGAGAACTATTTGTTTGGATATGTGATATTAAAAGATCCTATTTCACTTGGAGTATATTGTGCACCTTTTGGCACTGAAGCGTGAGCACAAGGTAAGCCTGTGTGGACGTCCCGCAGGCGCCGCGCCGGGACGGCGCGTGGGTTCCACGCACGTGGAGTTCATCCGTCACCTCGTGCTTGGGCTCCTCATGATGGATGTGGTTCATTGAGGGCTTTCCACAGTCCAGCCTTAGGGTGTGCACGTGCACACAGTGCTGGCTGCCTAGGGCATCCCTCACCCCCGATGTGTTATGCACCTGGAAGAGCCAGATGTGAGCAGAGCACAACGTGTGTGTAACGCCGGCTGCCTTGTGAGCATCAGCACGGCCGCAGATCCCAGACAAATAACGGGAGCAAGCTGCCCTGCTGGTGGAAGAGGATGGAGGGGGTAAGCGTGGATCAATGGGAATCTCAGCCAAATGCCAAACAAAAGTATTGGTGTATTACAATGTGAATGGTTGCTAGAGGCTCTTCAAAATCAGGGAAGTAAAATGCTTGATGTTTGGATATAAACACAAGTAGGACAATGAATCTTGTATTTTAAAAAAGGGGGTCGGTAGCAAGTCTTCAGCAAAATGGTGGAAAGTTCATGGGAGGCTTAAGGAAAGCAGCCCTGTGCTTTGGTGTTCTCCCTTGGGTCATCCTCATCCCGCTCGCCCCTGCATGTTGCAGACCAGCTCTGCACCAAGCCCACAATTACCCTGTCTGCGCTGGGAGGGACTGCTCCTGACCTGCTCTAAAGGAGAGCAGAAAACAAAAAAAACCCCATGTGTTGAATGCCAGGGCAGCAGCCTGGGATGGTTTAGATTTGTGCTCTCCACAGTAAGCTTTCCTCTTCCTTCCCCCACACCGAACACAGCCTAGTTTTACTTTCAGCCTTTTGGGGGCTTCTCAAGATGGAGCATAAATAAAATTCCTTCTGACCGCATATGGGCCCATCTTTAGTGCAAACAGCTTTCATTTGTGCCACTGCCTTAGCACACAAAACATGGTTAGAATTTGTCCTCACCTGCATCAAAGCATTTGAAGTGGGGAAGCCCTGAGACCTTGCAGAGCAAGCTACAGACCTTCCAAGTTCAAATGCCAACACAGGGACTTGCTTAAAAGATGCCATGAGGCATTTTATGTGACAGCACAGCTGCTCTGTACCTTTGTAGGCACTGACTCTGAGCCAAGTTCAGTTTGTTGAGGTGGTGTGGATGAACAATCGTCTTAAATTTGTGTGGGGTTTCTTTCCTTTACATCCCTCTGCTTTTCTTGATTCTACTGGAGAACCAGAACCCACCATATGAGGAAATACTGTGGCTGACCCAAGTGGTGGGAGGATTTTAGGGTGACAACAAAATTAGGATGTCATTTGTATCTCTCTGGCCATTCAGTTGTGCACAAGTTAGAGTAGATTGTTTCACTCCCACCTGTTTGTTAGACCCTTGGACCAGCAAAAAGATCTCACACCCAAAGTTCTAGCAATCCAATCAGATATTTATTGCCCAGTTACAACAATGCTAATAGTTATAGTCTAATAATGTGTGGTTCAGGGATGTAAACTTTCTCATGCCTGCCCCTTCCAATGTCCCTTTGAGTCCTAGGGTCAATGACTGAAGTCACAGGTGGGGAGGGCTTGCAGTGAGTTTGTCATGGGGAGGAGTGTAATATTTATGGTTTATTCCTCAGCCTTGGGGACACCTGGTTGTAAAAAATACACCTTGCTCTTTCCTGGTTCCTTGTTCCTCATTATGTCCAAATTTACTGTTTATGGAGTGTTTTACATATGTTGCATACTTGTTCTTTGTTACTTCTGAGACTCCAATGACTTGGCCATTGGTGAGTTGCTCATAGGCTGGGCCTGCAGTATCATCTGTGACTGTGTGTGCCTGCACTGATGTGTTTCTTTATTAATTTATTTTAATTCTAATGCTGTCATTGTAGATACTCTGTTCTACACAGAGCCACTTGTTATTACAGAGAGACAGAATGGCTGAGGTGGGCAGGCACCTCTGGAGATCATCTATCCACCTCCCTGCTCAAAGCAGAGTCACCTAAAGCAGATTGCATGTCCAGCTGAGTACCTCCAGGATGGCGATGCCGTGGCTTCTCTGTGTAGTCCACACCCCCACACCCTCCCAAGATGTCTATACACATGGGTAAGTCCCAGCCCTCAGCCTCTCCCCATCTGACAGATTCTCCAGTCTTCTCATCATTGTTCTGGCCCTTTGCTGAATTCACTCTACTATGTGCATGTCTCTCTTGTCCTGGGTAGCCCAAACACCAGATAATTGCACAAAACCCAAGACAATGTTTGGAGCAGGTCATTAGACAAATCTTGTAACAAACTGAGCTCCTGGCAGGCCAAGACAAGCCCAGGCAAAGCCTGACAGAGCCTCACATAGCAGAGCTTGTGGCCTCTTACAAGCAGTGGCAGCACCATGACAAGGCTGAGGTAGACAATGTGACAGGGACAGCCATTCCAGCTTCTGATTCACGTTTCCAGAGTTTTTTCCAGTGTTTGATATACACTTAGTTTCTCTGCAAAGAAACTCCACCTCCTGTTTCCAGGATGGTATTTTTACAGACACTATGTCCTTGATTTTGCTGCTTTCAGTTCCAGGCAAACTCAAGGACTCCAGCCCAGCCTCTCTGGACAGTCTGGAACAGGTCCTGTATTGAAAGACAGCAGCAGTCAGAGGAGTCTGCTCCTAATGACCAGTTCTGCCTAAGTGTGTGACGAGGGTTCCTACCCTAAAAATGAGCTTGTATTTGGAGAACAGCCATAGGCTGCTCTGGCTGGATAATGTTTGTTTTTACAAACCCTTTTAGCAGCTGCCTTCCTACAATACAACCCTGGGGTAACTGTCCATTTGCCCAAGGAGCCATTTCCTCCCTCAGCTTGTCAAAGCAGATTGTGTGCTGTAGATCCTGGCCTGAGACAGAGCCTAGCCCGGCCCTTGCACGTGTAAGAGCACCACAGGCTCCGTGCAGAGGGCTTGCAGCAGCATCTGTGCTTGCATCACAGCTGGAACGCTCGGGCAGCCTTGCAGGCCTGGCAGGTGCATCAGCATTTGCCTGCCCAGCTGCGATCTGGCTTTTTGTTTAGAAATGTTTTGATGATTTGCTCGAGTTGCCTCAGTTGCACTCCCTTAGAACAGGGTCTTGGTTTCAACTCCCTAGCAGGATGCTGGGTGTTTGGAAGGGAAACCTGTTCTGTGACTGGTGCTGTGGGTAGCTGATGGGCAATGAGCCATAGCTCAGGTCTACTGTCCCTGTTGTAGGGAGCTTGGGGGATTTGGGGAGGGTGGAGAAGTTACTGTTGGCACCATCTCCCACAGTCATCTTTGAAGCCCTTCCTAGCTCCTGGTAAAGTTGGCATGGCTCAGACAGCCAACACCAGGTGTGCTGGGTGGGTGGCAGGCTCTGGCATAGCTTGGGAGCACAGAGCTGTGTGGGATGCAACCACAAGCACTGTCAGTGGGTGTTCTGCTTCTCCTCATGCCCTCACAGTACCCAGGGGAACAGCAGGAATGGGAAGGCAGTGACAGTGTCATTACCAGAAGAAAGCTCTTTGCTAACTCTGCTCCTCTGGCTGAAAGTGCAGAGCTGCTGTTGCCCCCCAAAATGAAGAGTCTCTCATTTAGTTTTGTTTCCTCTTCACTTTTGATTTTCAGTGTCTGTGTTGTCCCACACCAGTGTGGCACTGAAATGAGCTCCCAGTACAATGTCCTCCTGCTGACCAGAGCTTTGGGAGCCATACCATGAGTATCCCACCAGACCTGTCAATGGAAGGCCAGGGCAGCCTGAGATGCAACCTGGATTTAACACCACCCACGCTGCCAGAGCCTGGAACCACATTCATTGCCCGGGTTAGAGCAGGACCTGGAACTGGGAGTAGTTGTTTTTTGGATTTTTTTTAGTTGGGGTTTAGTTTTGTTTTGTCTTATTTTTAAAATGTGGACAAAATTTATTTACTCTTTTATTATTATTTGTATGTAAAGTTGTGTTGACATATACTGACAGACCTAATGTGGTAGTAAGATAGCAAGGAAAGAAAGGCTAACTTAGTATTTGTGCCCTTAACTGGGATGCTTATTGGGTCTGGGGTTGGATTATTTGTTCACCACAGGAACTGATTAATTACTGTGTCTATTGTACAGTGTTATTTAATGACAAGCTGCTGTAAATGTGTAAGAGCATCAGTGTAACATTAAGGGCGATCTGACAAGGGCTTTCTGTAAATTCCTTAGCCCACGAGAGAGATCTAGAAAACAGCAACTGCTCAAATCTTCCCCTCCAAGTAGGCTGCTAGCAGTTCTTACACCGTGCAGGGCATGCCTCTTTTCATTTCACAATTACCTTGGTAAAATTAGCCTGCCAAATATTAAGCAGAGTAAGTTTTCTTTTATTGTTTCTTCTATTCGCTTGTCAGTTTTCCAAGCTCATCTGCCCTAATTTCCTTTTTCAAAGGCAGTATCATGAATGTATAGGCAAAGCTTACAAGTCTACAAACATTTTTTCTTCAAAATGGTTCCCTTCTCGATCCTCATGAGAGAAATTAAACTTTCAATGTTTTTTGGTTTTTCCCAGTGTCAGCTAGGAAGAGCATTACGAAAGCCATGGACCACTTCCCACTGCACACAAGAATTTGGAAGTCCTGTAACCACAATGGCTGTCACTTAGTGCTGGAAGCAAAACAAGGGCCCTGGAGCACTATGATTCTCATGAGCTCTTCAAAAAAACAGAGTAGAAAACTAAAACAAGGAGTCTCTGGAGGAGCAGCAGATGAATTGATGAAGCCTGGGAGCCTGGAACATGAGCTCCCCACCCCAGAGCATGGCTGAGAGCACAGTCCCAGCAGACAGGCAAAAAGAGCCAGTGTGCCAATGCTCCTAAAGGAAGTTGTGCTGATGAGGGACAGAGCTGGTGCTGATACAAAAGATGCACAGCTTGGAGCTGAATGCCTGTCACAAGCCCTGAGAAAGCAGCCTGGCCCCCTGTCCTGCAGGAATAATCCCTCCCACTGCATCCTGGACTCTGTGGTTTCATCTGACAGCAGCCTTTTTATACTGATCTTTCTAATATTTTTATTGCAGATGACATCAAAACAGAGACCAAGCCCAGTGCAGCAGTAGGGAAGGAGATAGGAAAAGTGAAGTCTAATCTAAGATATGGGTTTTAGTTTGCTGAGATTATCAGTGGTGTTCTCTCCCTAAACAAAGGAGGTGGTTTTACAGAGATATTATGATTAATGTTAAATAACAGAGTTTTTATTATGAAAGAGAATATAAGAATTCCTTAATCAAATTGAACTTGATTCACATTAAAATTAATTTATTTCAATACATTATTTATTGAAAAGGCTTATTTAGAACTACAATGACAAAAGAACAGCCATGAGATGGGGACTGCCTTTAAGCTTGTTCTGTGTCAACACAGAACTGTTTTTTGCTTAAGCTTCCAAGAAGCCTTGAGCCAGCCTGTGTGACCTAAGGTAGCAGTGTTCCTTGTTCCACTCTGGGAAGGCAGCAGGGAATGCACACCAGCTACAGCTCATGATGTGTTCCATGAAAGATTATTGCGGTAGAAAGACTTAGTAAACCTTTAATTTTGTATCTGTGTCTTTTGTGGAAACAGTTTTGTTGTCTGCCATGCAGTGCAGTGTCTAGCAGTATTTGCAAGGGAATAACAGTCTTTATAATTTATTTCATTATTAACTATATTATTTAAACACTTTGAAAGCAATTTTCTGTTTTTAACATCACTGGAGGATTGTTTGGAAAAACCTGAATGTGGAGGATCCCTGATGCTATGGAAATGTGCTGTTCAAGTTTCAGACTGGCTTTGCCAGCTCCACACCACTGTCCCTCTGTAATTAGGCTGTGACCCAACCACTGCCCTGGGATTATCAGTGTTTCACACTGATAGTGACACTCCCTTGTGTTTAGATCAAAGGACTGTAGCCTCCTGCTAGAGCCTTGGGATTGTCTGGAAGAGCAATCCATGTGTATCTGTAAGGTCAGCCTTTGGAATGAGCCTCTTCCATGCTGCTTTACTCTCACCTGCAGCTAAAGCTGTACAGTTGTGCTTCACATGTTATTTGTTCAGCTACTCACTACAAAGTCTGCACAGAGTGGGAATGTTCAGTACAGCCTTTTTTTTGGTCTTTTTTTTTACTTTGTTTCTTTTTCTTTTACAACGTCAACACAGTGACGGTGATAAAATAGAAGGGGTAGGGTGGAAAATAGAATGGTCTCTAGGGGCTTACCTTTACATAAGCTTCTTGACAGGCTGAAAGAGCAGGGGTTGTTCAGCCTGGAGAACTGAAGGCTCTGGGGAGACCTCAGTGTGGCCTTCCACTACCTGGAGGGGGGTTATAAAAAGGAGGGAGATGAACCTTTTATACAAGCAGATAGTGACAGAACAAGGGCAATGGCTTTAGACTGAAAGAGGGCAGATTTAGATTAGATACAGGAAGAAATTCTTTACTGTGGGGGTGGTGAGGCGGTGGAACAGGTTGCCCAGAGAAGCTGTGGATGCTCCATCCCTGGAAGCGTTCAAGGCCAGGCTCGATGGAGCCCTGAGCAACCTGGTCTAGTGGAAGGTGTCCTTGGCCAAGGCAGGGGGTTGGAACAGGATGATCTTTAAGGTACCTTGCAACCCAAGCTATTCTGGGACCGAGAGGGCTAATCCGGAACTACAGGCAGGACGAAGCCGGGAAAGCAGCAGCAGCAGGGCCCGGCCTCTCTCCGCCTCTGGGCGGGACCGCCGCGAGGCGCCATGGCCGCGGGAAGAGAACTACAGCTCCCGTCGTGCCCCGCGGGCAGCGCGGTGGCAACAAGCTCTGCGCTGATTTGCTGTTCTCGCTGCCGCTCTCGCCAATCAGACGCGCAGCTGCCGGGGTGCAAGCTCCGCGTGCATGAGGCGGGCTGGCGGCGTCCGGGCAGCAATGGAGCGGGACCGGGACCGCGGAGAGGTGAGCGGGACGGGACAGGGGCTCTGCCGAGGCCCGGGCTGGGCTGCTCCTGGCACGGCGATGGGTCCGTCTGATCCCTTGCGGAATGGGCTCCCCGAGAAGGCTAAAAGGCGATGAAAGTGTTTCTTTTTGAGAGGAGTTTAGGCCTTTCAGACGTCAGGAATGCTATCTGAGGGCATGGATCCGCAGGAGAGCAACTCTGTTCGGGGAACAACCTGGGAACATTGAGTCTGTTGTGTGTGAAAGGCAGGGAGGATGTGGGGAGACAGCAATGAGTGAAGTCTGATCTTCCCGTCCATGTGTCTATAATGATAGCCAGGAGCCAGAGATCAGAGGGAATTTAGGACTGGAAGGTGATGGACTTGCTGCTGATCTTTTGTTGTTGCCCACTTGGATGAACAGTTGTATCCTCGTGCCTCGTGTAACTGTTTGAATCTGCCTTTCTGTTCCTTCGCTCCCTGTGCAGATGCTCCTTCATGAGCTGCTAACACCTCTTCCCAGCTTCTTTTGTGCTTCTTTGGAGCCTGGTTCAAGTTTCTTCTAGTCTGGGATCCAATCACGATTTTTCTGTGCTCTTTCTTCAGTCACTGCCTCGTAGCTCTCCTGCTGTAGCAGTGAAGATATTTAGCTGTGGAGACATCCGGATGTAGGCAAAAACTTGTAACAAACGTTCTGCCATCCTGCTGATGCAGTTTCTGAAACGAGGTCAGCTGTGGACTGTGCAGCTTCCAAAGGACATAAACTATCTCCAGGGCCAAGTTTGCAGGCCGTGCTGCTCTTGTGAGCTGTGGTGGCAGGAGTGTGCAGCTTTGTGCTCTGCTCTGGAAGTCTGCAGTGGCTTTATTGTGACCGTGTCTGCACTGCTGTGCTGTGAAATTGTGTTGGGAGAAACCTTGCCTGGAAGGACACAGTCTCATCTGTCCTTCATCAGCATGGCAGTGCTTTGCCCTGTACCTTTTCCATGTTCCTCAAGCTGTTTTCTATGTAGCTGCAGCTCTGTGGCACTTCCCTTTGGGAAGCAGAACGCATTCCATGGAATACCAGTAAAGAGACTTGTTTGGTGGTAATAGCTTTCCTGCTAAGGATTCAGGCTCCTGCCTTTGGGGTTGTTATGTGGACTCCCTGCTTGCCCTGAGGCCTCTCCCTGGCTCAAGAGGCCCCCCAGCAGCAAAAGCAGGTTTATTGTGCAATGAGGTGTAAAATGTGTATTTTAGAGCAGACTGTCTCTTTTTGTAGTTGGTGTCTGCCTTCTGCCACAAAACTTCATCTTTGGAGCGGGTGGAGGCGGAAGGTGATGATGATGAGGAGGAGGATGAACTGGACATCTTTGGGGGTTATGACAGCCTCACGTGCTACAACAGCAGCATGGGCAGTGACAGCAGCTCCTGCCTGGAGGAGTCCAGTGATGATGAGGTGGCAGACCGGGAAGCTGGAGAACTTTCAACCTCTCCTATGCACCAGCCATCCACAGGCCGGCTTACAGAAGACAGTGGCTCTGAGCCAGGTACTGTTCTACCCAAAACGTGTGCAGGGGGCACAGAAGGGTGTATGGCTGCACCTTGGGGATGCTTTGGGAGCAGCTTTGGATTCAGAGTGCGTTTTCTGGGCTATGTGGGGGAGCTGCTCTGTGTGATGATGGTTACCCAGTCCCAATTCTGTCCCTGTAGTGCACTGACCTCTGCCAAATGCTCACGGTTTTGTGCCTTCCTTTTCTCAGCTGTGTGTGAGATGTGTGGGATTGTGGGCACCAGGGAGGCTTTCTTCTCCAAGACCAAACGTTTCTGCAGCGTCTCCTGCTCCAGAAGCTACTCCTCAAATTCCAAGAAAGCCAGCATCCTGGCCAGACTGCAGGTGAGTTAAAACCCTTCTATCTTGCTTGCAGGCTCTTGTCCTGCTGGGGGACTTCAACCACCCTGATACCTGCAAAAATGTAGCCTGGCAAGCTGTAGGTAATCCAGGAGACTCCTGGAATGCATGGGAGATAATTCCTTAGCCAGGTGATAGACAACTGTACCAGAGGGAACACGACAGTAAATTTGATGGTCATCATGCTAAATGAACTAATGGGGGATGTCAAGATTGGAGGCAGCCTGGGCTGCAGCGAGCATGCATTGGTGGTATTTGCAATCTTGAGCAATATAGGTCAGGTAAGGGGTCAGGTAAGGAGTCAAGTCAGGCTCCTGCACTTTAGGAAGGCAGACTTCCAGCTCTTTAGGGAGATTGTATAATTTTATGAGCTTTCCTGGGGATGGAGCAGGATGTGCCTGTATGTAGGGGTAGGTGGTTGCTCTCTAATTAAAGATCAGACTGATGTTCCCAGTGGCTTGTCCTTTCTGCCTGATGTCCCCAGAGAAGGCATGCTAGCTTAAAGGTGGTGCTTCCTAAAAGCTGAGAAAGGACCCATTGATATTCTACCTGCTGTTTCTTCTTGTTCCTGTGAGCATTAATAAATATTCTAATAACCTGAAAATTGGCCCAAGGAAGAGATGCATACCCAGCTGGCCAGTTGCAGGGGGTGACTTAGTCTCCTGTGCCACTAATGTTTCTAATGTTCCTTCTTTTGTAGGGGAAGCCACCAACAAAGAAAGCTAAAGTTCTGCACAAGGCATCCTGGTCGGCCAAGATCGGAGCCTTCCTCCATTCGCAGGGCACGGGCCAGCTGGCAGATGGGACACTGACAGGTCAGGATGGTGAGTGTAGGTGAGGTGTGAGGAGGTGCAGCTGCTGGGGTCACAGAAATGGGGACGCCTTGAGTAAGCTCTGCAGTCCTCCTCCTCCTCTCTGGTACCCTGCCTTGCACTGGCACGGTGTGAGTGGGTCGCTCTGACACAGGCTGGCAGGACACGGGCACGTCTCTTTTCCTCTCCCTGCCCTGGTGCAGGTTCCTGCCTGTCCACCACTGCAGCCTCATCCTCACTCCTTGTACCACTTGACATGGAGTGTAAGCTCCATAGTCCCAGTCCCACAGGATGCTGACTTCTGCTGGCAAAGGTGTCCTGCTGCTCCCAGGCATTCACTGTCCTGCTGCTTGTGGGGAGTTACATTTCCCTCGAGTCACTCACTGATCAACTTGAGCAATAACCAGTCCCTGCAGCTGAAGGAGCAGCAACTTACTGTGTCAGGGAATAGGTGAGCTCTGGGGTACAGGGAGTGATCCCAGAGCAGACTGCTGCTGGAGCAGAGCTGTAGCCTTAGACCAGGAGTGACTGTGGGATCAATTCTCAGATTCATATCTCTGATTTTCCCAGCACCCTCTGGGGAAGCAAATGCTGCTGCTATGACCCTGCAGTGTTGCTGCTGAGAGGCAAAGCTGTGAAGTGGTTTAACCCTGAAAGGATGTACTCTCCCTGCAGTGCTTAAGCCCTGGGCTGGACTTGACCCCTTTTAGTGCTCTTTTTTCTCCCCCTTTTCCAAAAGCAAGTGACAGTAAAGACTGATTGATTAATAATATATTTTGCCTCTTGTGGGGACTTGTGACCATGCACTGATATGATCTAGCTTCCCACCAGGGAAAAATGCAGTGGAATGTGTAATTCCCGTGTGCTGTGTCCTAGTGCCTGGAGGCTGCAGTCCAGAGATAACTGAGTACTCTCTGCCTATTCTGTGATCTCACCTGATTTTCTGCTCTCATGTCTGCTTGTAGCACTCGTCCTGGGCTTTGACTGGGGAAAGTACCTGCAGGAGCACGGCTACAAGGCAGCTCCTGTCAGTTGCTTCAAACACGTGAGTTCTACTTTGCTGTGCATGGCAGGGCACCCGGGGCGTGTCCTTGCATGGGCCTGCCCTGTGCTCCTGGGACAGCAGAGGCCCAGCACGGGGTTACTGAGCCCCAGGTGATGCAAGGGAAGAAGTTGGGGTTTCTCAGAGCTAGGAATGGGAGTCTCACAAAGGGACCAGGAGTTTTGGGGGAAGGACACATAGAGGAACTTGATAGAAGAACTGCTGGTAGTGATAGCCCAGTGCTGACACGCAACAGAACTAGTTCTGACTGGGGATGATAGTGTGAAGTTCCCAGTTACCTTTGCAGTTTGTATGGCTGAGCACAGCCCAGGGTGATGTCCAGAGAGGAACTCAGCTTATGGGAGCCTGGCAGTAGCTGCCCCTCCAGCATGTGTGATTCTAACAAGACTCATTTGTTATGTTCCTTTTGAGTTGTGGTCTGATAATACTGACAACATTTCCTTTTTCTTGAGGATTGGTCAAACAGACATGGCAGTTTTATTGATTGTTAGGTATTTTTATGCCACAGAGGAATGGCAGCAGCTACTTTGGGATAATAGGAAGCTGGCAGTGAAATAGTTAAACAATGCTATATGATATCCTGCCTTTTGGGATCATTAATGAACATCCTAGAGATGTTTGGGACAGTTCAACTGCATTTCAGAGTGTTGGCAGATGTAGGAGGGTAAGACTTGCAAGCCTGTGCCTAAGGTGAACATGTCTCTGAAAGGCAGATTGTTCCCATCCCTTTCCCACCGTGGCTGCTTCAATCCCTCAGGTGCCACTATTCGATCAGTGGGATGATGTGGTGAAAGGTATGAAGGTGGAAGTGCTGAACAATGATGCTGTGCTCCCCAGCCGCGTCTACTGGATTGCTTCTGTCATCCAGATTGTAGGTATGTCTCCAAGGTCACCCTTGACAACTAGGGATGGCTAACCTCTGAGGAAAGTTTTAGAAAGCTGAGTGTAGCTGTTGAAGTAAAACAGCAGATCTTTGGAGCTCTGCAGCTGCTGAGAGATTCTGGAACAGGAAATACCATGGTGCAAGAGTGAGAGGAAACCAGAATGTGGTTCCTTTTCAGTTTGCTGGAATAGTTGCTGGAGAAGTTCTGGTAACCTATGCAGAGCTCTGAAGGCCATGCTGTAGGTAGTAAGCCTGTGGTGCCAAATTCTTGGCCTCTCATGCCTTTGTCTGGTTGTCTGCTCTGTCCTGGCAGGATACAGGGCCCTTCTGCGATATGAGGGCTTTGAGAATGATGCTGGCCATGACTTCTGGTGCAATTTGGGCACAGTGGATATTCACCCCATTGGCTGGTGTGCCATCAACAGCAAAATCCTGGTACCACCACAAAGTGAGTGTGGGGTAAGGGGTCAGCACATACCTGGGCATGGAGAAGCTTTGGTTTATGCCTAGCACAGGGCTACAGGTGCTCCCACTGTATATGAGGCTACAGCTCCCTTTGTGCTTTGAGTTACAAGCAACAGTTTGAGTTTGGGAAGCTGGAGACTGCTTGAGTTGCTCCCTCTGCATCTCCCTGTGATTGACCTGGGGATGCTGCATGCAGTGCTGATGTCAGACCTGTGGAGGCTAATGCAGGTGGCTTTTCCTCTTTCTAACCCACGTGGTGGCTGGCCTTAAACTTTGGGGGAACTTTTGGGTCCTATGTTCTGGGCACTGTCTCTGCCAAGTGCAGTGGCTCCAGTCCCTGCTCAGCTAGCAGTTCAGAGAGGGATGCCAGTTTACTGGAATTCTGGCAAGCTGAGATTTTCTTGGTCTGGCTCACGTGTTTTTGCTCTATGACCACTTCCTCATCTAGATCAATGGAGTTGAATGTCTGCTTGGCCCAATTCATTCTGTAATGGTGATCCCTTCAGCCAGATGTGGGGGCAAGATGGCAAAACAAGAGTGCAGAATCTGAATGTGAATAAGACCTTTTAGTGCAAATGGGCTCTCAGAGATGGAAAAGGTGTAGTGTGGTGCTGTGATGGTTTCAGTCATATTGATGGTCTTTTTCCCTGTGCCTGTATAGCTATCCATGCCAAGTACACTGACTGGAGAAGTTACCTCATGAAAAAGCTGGTGGGAGCCAGGACCATCCCAGTGGATTTCCACATAAAGGTAAACGTGGGAGGCTGTCACTTTGCATGGGGCATATGAAGCTGAAGTCAAGACGTGCCCATCACGTCTCTTCTGCTTCTGATGTGTGCAACATCTGTGTGCCTTGAAACTTAGGCAGGGCAGGGACAGTGAGTGCTTCCACATGCTCCTAAGATTCCTGTCATGATGCTGTGGGTTATGGCACAGCCTCCATGACCTGTCAGCACTACAGTTTCTCCTTTGGTTCATAGGCAGGCTTTAAAAGCTATTGCCACATAGTCTTCTGGGAAATACTGAGGATGAGGTTTGACATTTTGCTGAAGAGAGGCAAATGCAGCTCCAGCCTGGCCTTTCCCTGCCCTGTTTCAGTGCCAGGGAATAGCTCTGAGAGTCAAAAACCTTTGCCTTCCATGTTTGTAGCACAGCAACTTGTAGGGAGTGAGAAGGGCACAGGCTTCCTTGAAGTGCCATGGCCTTGGCAGCTTTATAGCTGTCATGATGGTTTTCATGTAGCCTGCACTGAAGTTAGACCTTGTCAGAGAGAAAAGGCTGTTTTGTGGCTGGCAGCTTTGGAAATGGCAGATAAGGAAGACAGTCCCAAAGACATCAGGGAGTAAGGCAGGTGATGGGTTTTTCTCTGTGCAAGGTAAGTGGTGACACTGATCTGGAGACCTTGATGTAGTTAGTGTTTCCCATGTTGCTTCTCAGAAAGCTAAGAGGGTGTTCACAGCTGCTTGTTCCTGGGTCACAGCTTGTAGCTGGAAGGAAGTGATAGAGGGAAACAGACATTGCTGGTGTCTTTCTCCCCTCAGCATCTCCACTCCCACCTAATAAACAGGAGGTGGAAGGGGAAGACCTTAGCTTAAAAGATCGTCTGGATTAAGGTGTAGGCTGGTTTGTGTGTCTGAGTCTATTTTGTCGTTCCTAGTTGCTGCACAGCTTCCTTGGATCACAGTTCCAAAATGTCGGGTGTTCTATAAACATCTCTGGGCATTTGTGGATGAGAAGGCTGTATCAGCAAACTGAAGGTCTCAAAAAAATCAGAAAGCAGCCAGTGACTCTTTCCATGTGCCTGTGCCTTTGGGTCAGTCTGCAAAGTAACTGGCTTTGGATGTGCAGTTGGCAGATAGATCATTATGTAGCTCAATATCTGATCAGAATAAAAAGGTGAAAATAAGAACCTGACTTCTTTTAAAGTCATCTGAAAATCCTGTTGCCCTTTGGGAAGCTATACCTTGAAACCCTTATGATCTCTTTCATGACTGAAAAAGGCACACAGTTCCTCACTCAGTTCCTGGTTCACACTCAGAACGTTCACACTCGGTGCTGTGTGGGCATGGCTGCTGGACTGGGGCGGGGTAGCTGTTCCGAGGCCACATGACAAGGGACACTCAGGGAGTGTGTGCCCAGCCACACTGTCCCCCTGACAAACCCACTCCCATGCATCCCTTGCCAGTCAGCTTTGGGCAGTGCCAGCGTTGAGTCAGGCTGTCTGTGGGGAAGGCTGTTCTCTGCAGTGTGGTTGATCTCCGCTCCTGTGTGGGTTGTTGGCAGATGGCGGAGAGCATGAAGTACCCGTTCCGGCAGGGCATGCGGGTCGAGGTGGTGGATAAGAACTGTGTGTCCCAGACACGGATGGCAGTGGTGGACACAGTGATTGGGGGCAGACTGAGACTCCTCTATGAGGATGGGGACAGCGACGATGACTTCTGGTGCCACATGTGGAGTCCCCTCATCCATCCTGTGGGCTGGTCGCGGAGAGTGGGCCATGAAATAAAGAAGACAGGTAAGGATTGGGCCACTGCAGCCATCTTCTGATTTGCTATGAGCTACCTGCACCCTGCTGCTGACACCAGTGTTGGCATGCTGGGAGTGAGGCAGTTGCCTCAGGACCTGACAGGTAAAGTCGGCGTAGTTGTGTGTCTGCTGCTTTTTTCCTGGACAGATGAAGGGCCTGTGATCACAGGTCAGGGCAGGAGACTGTAGGGTTTCTTACCTGAAGCAGGTCTGTCCCCTTAGTGTGAGAATGCAGACTTGGTAACATCACAGATGTTTATAGGCTTTTTGAGGAAATTCATACTGGCTGCTGTAACACTGGATACCATCAGGTTGTGTTTTTCTGGACTTTACCAAGAGGAATTGTTGCTCAGCTTAGACTGGCAGAAAAAAGCAAGACTTGCACTGTGCTGATCCTTTTGGTTGTGTCTCCATTCCTTGCTGCCATTCCCTGGTGATCACAGCTGCATGTAGAGATGTTATCAGTAGTGCTCAGGAAGCGGAGCCATCTGCTTTTGAGCAAGCCCTGCATCACAGCCTGTTTTATGAGAAGGTGTAGAGGGACTGACCTGTTCTTTTTATTACATGGTCTCTTATTAAGGGGGCTTATAGCAGCTAAGCTCTCACCAGGAAATTAATAACCAGCATGTTTTCTTATTGCAGTTGCTGCAGACTTTTTACCTCTCTTTGTTTCTTCCATTCCTCACAGAAGAGAAACGTAATGACATGGCAAACCATCCCACCTTCCGGAAGATTTACTGTGATGCTGTCCCCTATCTGTTTAAGAAGGTAGGACAAGTCTCTCTTTCCATGTGGGTCACAAAAAAGGAAGCAGTGATAGCCCTTCCTGCCTTGGGCACACGTGTTGCCATGTGGGTAGTTGAGGGTGGCTCATTTGTCTTTCTTATAGCTAAGGGCAGTAGGGTGTTTGGGGTGTCAAGGCTGGGGTTAAGCAGGAGCAAGTCAAACTAGAAAGCTGAAAGAACTAAAGGACAGTGACAGCTTAAATTGAAGGGCAAGCAAGGGGAGTTGGAGAGGGAAGAGGATTGCATGGGAGAGACCAGTTCTGAAAAGGAACTGGATCATGCTGGTAAGGACTGAGAGGAGAAGGAGGCTTGCTTTGTTGTGGAGCAGTGGGCTGGGCTTGGCTCTCTGACTGACCGGAGCCTTGGCAGGAGGTTGACACAAACACGGTGTTGGTTTGGCTGCCTCTTTGTGTTTCTTGTAATATTTTTGCTTTCCCCTCCCAACCTGAGTTGAGCCAAGTGAAGAAGTTCTAATCCTATCTGCACTTGCTGCTCAGGGTGTCAGGATGGGACTGTCCCATGCCCCTGGCAGCACGTGGTACAGCAGAGTGTCCCTTAGGTACGAGCTGTCTATTCTAAAGGTGGATGGTTTGAGGAAGGCATGAAACTGGAAGCCATTGACCCCCTGAATCTGGGCAACATCTGTGTGGCCACTGTTTGCAAGGTAAGTTCAGTGGGCCTAAGGGGGTCTGCCGTGTTTACTCGAGATAATCCAGCTTCTCCTCAGGTCTTTTCAAATGAATAAGACTGGGTGGGAATTTTCATGAGAGAAAGGAGAGGCCTTCAAGAGAGGTGGATGGCTTTTGTATGGAGGGAATTGGGGAGTTACCTCAGAGGTCTGAGATGCTGTTGTCTGTGTGTGCCTGAGTGGACAGCATGAATATGAGCATGCTTGATGTGCAAGCTACGTGTCTGGTGTTCCTTTTCGGCAGCCACCCTTTTTCCACCCTTGGGCATGCAGTAGGGAAGGTTTGTTCTCCAGTTCTGAGAGTGCATAGGGAGACCTCTGTGGAAAGGAGAAGGGAAGAGTTGTGAGGTGACCTCTGTGTGAGGAATGGCATATATCTATATGGGCAGGATTCACTGGTGTAGGAAGCTGAGGATGGATGTCTCTCCTTCAGTCTCTTGATGAGGTGGTAGTAAGCTCTACTTTTGTGCTCATGTTGAGAAGTAAATTGCTTGCCCAGGTTTCCTCAGTGAAGTGTGTTGAATGTTGAAAGTATAGCATCAATCTGGGCTTTTCCTGCTTCCTCAAGAATCTGTTTGCCCTTGTAAAACCCAAGCTGATGACTTTGACACTTGGAGTTTGGCAGTGGAATGCTAAAAGAGCTGTTTGTGTCTGTAAAGTGTTCCCTTCAGCCATTGCTTGGAAATGGAAAAGGTTACGACAGGCATGCCGATCACATTTGGTAGGCACCAATTACCAGTGAGTGACAGGATGGGACAAGTCTTGTTGCTGTAGGAAGTGGCAAATCCAAGGGTGGTGCCCTTCCCTTCTACCCAGTAAAAAGTTAATGATCTGGCTGGCATAGAGGGTTTTTGGGCTGCCAGTAAAGTACTTCTGAGGGAGAACAGAGCTCCTGACCATTTAAGACTTTTTACACAGTCCTTTCACAAGGCTGTTAGTGTTGGTCCCAGTCCTGCAGGAGTTGCTGCTTCACAGATTAGCTTCTGCTGATGAACATATTAGGAGAAGCTACTGCATGTCCTGGGGCTTATAACATTGCATTTTACCATCTAGTGGCAATTGTGATCAGTTTGTGGGGACTCCTGAGAGAATCCTTTGTGAGGGGGTGAGGTTTTAGAGCAAGCAAAGCTCTACACTCATGCCTTCACTCCCATGTCAGGTTCTCTTGGATGGGTATCTCATGATCAGCATTGATGGAGCCACATCTGATGATGGCTCTGACTGGTTCTGCTATCACGCCTCCTCACACGCCATCTTCCCTGCCAACTTCTGTAAGAGGAACAGCATCGATCTGACCCCTCCCAAAGGTGAGATTTGGACTCTGCCCTGTGCTACAAACCTGCATGCAGAATCTGATGGGTGGTGATTTTCTGAGAGGGGTCTCAGGTTCAGATGAATCAAAACAAGGTCCCAATCTGCTTGTTTTTCAGGGAGACAGGGCTAGTTCAGACAGCCACGCCATTTAAGCTCTGCCCATGTGCCAAGTCTTGGTTAGCTCCTGGCAGATCAGTGGGAGAAGTGTGTGATCCCCAAACTGAACAGAATAGAAAGATTTAAAGGACAAGGAGAATGGGAAGGGATAAGTAGAACCATTGCTGCATGAGTCAGTACTTAAGTGTCAAGAGCCTTTTCTATTCTTCTCTCTATGAGTAGATCTGAGACCAGTATTTCTTCAAACTCCTAAGAGACAATCACATTAGGAGTGTTTTTGCTGCCACATCTAGCCATACCCCAAAAGGCCTGCTCTGAATTTCTGTGTTGCAGCACTTTTGTGCAGTGCTCTTCTGTCTTCCTTTGATGTTTCTGCTGGTGGGAGAAAGAAAGATTTGTCTTAGTGGTGTGTTTTGAACATGCTACTTCCTACCTGCTGCTGCTCCTCACCTTTCTCTGTGGTCTGGGTCTATGGCTGACACGGATGTTCAGAGCTGCAGCTTGCACGTTTCTGTATTTGGGTGCTGGACTCCCATGGAATCTGTGCACTAGGTTTATGTCCAAAATCAGGCTGTACATGCTGGTTCATGAACCTGCTTTTCAACCAGCCTCCTTCCTCCCTACTCTGCCTTTTCCCTCAGCTGGGTACTTAATGACTGCCTTTTTACCTCTTAGTGTTTCTTCCTGCTGCAGGGCACGATGCAAAGACCTTCAACTGGGAAAGTTACCTGGAAGAGACCAAATCAAGACCTGCTCCATCACGGCTCTTCAACACAGTGAGTGCTGCCAGAAAGAAATGATGTGTAGGAATGCTTGGGGTCAGCAAGGAGGAGCACAAGATGCCTGGCTGTTACAGGATTACTGAGGTGGAAGTGACTTCTTGTCCTGCCACAGCAGGGGCACCTGTAGCAGTTGCTCAGGACCATGTCCAGAGGACTTCTGGGTGGATGGAGACTCCAGAACCATGTGGGCAACCTGTGCCAGTGCTCATTGGCACTCTCAGTAGAGTGTGTTTCCTGCTGTTCACAGAGAAACTCCTGTGTTTCAGTTTGTGCCCATTAACTCTGGTCCTGGCACTAGGCACCACTGGGAGGAATTTGGCTCCATCTGTGCACCCTCACTTCAGGCATTTATACACATTAATAAGGTACCCCTCAGCCTTCTCTTCTCTGGGATGAACAGTCACAACTCTCTCAGCCTTTCCTCATATAAAAGATGCTCCAGTTCCCTCACCATCCTCCTGGCCCTTTGCTGGGCTCTCTCCAGTATGTCCATGTCTTGTACCAGGGCACACTCCAGGTGTAGCCTCATCAGTGCTGAGCAGAGGGGAAGGATCACTTCCACTGATCTGCTGAGAGCAGGTTAATATTAGCCTTCTATGTCCCCGGGGCCTATCACTGGTTCAACTTGGTCTCCACTGGGATTCCCAGGCCCTTTTCTGCCAAACAGCTTTCCAGTCAGTCTGCCCCCAGCATGTGCTGGTGCCTGGGCTTCTTCCTCTGCAGGTGCAGGATTTTACCATTTCTCCAGTTTGTCAAGGTGCCTCTGGATGGCAGCACAACCATCTGGTGTACTCAGTCTCTCCTCCCAGTTTCCTACCACAAGCAAGCTTGCTTGGTTTGACATGACTGACATGTCATCATGTTGATGAAGATGTTGAATAGGATTAGATACAATTGGATATAGGATTGGATACAAGATGTTGAATAGGTTTGGATACAATATTGACCCTTGGGGTACACTACTAATTACTAGCCTCCAACTAGACTTGATGCTACTAATAACCATCCCCTGGGTCCACTCAGCCAGTTTTCAATCTACCTTGCTGTCTCTGCACCCAGCCTAGATAGTTCAGTTATCTTCTCTATGAGGTTCTGATGGCATACAGTGTCAAAAGGCTTCCTGAAGTCAGGATAGACAACATGCAATGTCTCTACTGGTCTGCAATTTGCTGACAGTTGGCACTATAAGGAGCCTTCAAGGCCTAGGAGTATCTGCACTCCAAGTAAAGGCCCTGTTTGGCTGGTCAGGACATCAGTGTCCTGCCTTTGTGGGTGTAATGATGTCTTGGTCCCTCTGTGTGTTTTCTGTGATTCTCCAGTGTTTCTGAGAGCTCCAGGTTCCTGGTGGGTTCTGCACTGCTTATTGCCTGTAGATGTGTGGCTGGAATATTGGGTGGAGGGCAGGAGCTTCTTTACATCAGCAAAACTGCTGCAGCACCTGGGCCTGTACTGGTCTTCCTGATTTCCCAGGGGTATGTCAGGCAATGGGTTTGATTGTGTGTTTCTCAACTGCTGCTTGCTGCTCCCTTCAGGTCAGGATCTTGCTTCTGAAGGCTGGGCTGAGATTGACTAAGGACACAGTCTTGGATCTGTTTATGGACCCGTGGGCTTGTTCTCTGTCTGCTCGCTTTAGGCTGGCGGGTAGCCTGTGCTAGGGTGCTGATGGCCAGATACAGGTTTGGACTGGATGCAATGGCCTTGGGTTTTCTCTTTTTATTTTTTATGCACCCAGGACTGTCCAAACCACGGCTTCAAGGCAGGCATGAAGGTGGAGGCCGTGGACCTGATGGAGCCCCGGCTCATCTGTGTGGCCACGGTGAAGCGCGTGGTCCAGCGGCTCCTCAGCATCCATTTTGATGGCTGGGACAACGAGTATGACCAGTGGGTGGACTGCGAGTCTCCAGACATTTATCCCGTGGGCTGGTGTGAGCTGACAGGCTACCAGCTTCAACCACCAGTGGTTCCAGGTGAGTGAAGATTTTACTGTGGTTTCTAATGCTAGAGACAAAGGTTTCCTTCCTCCTGCTCTGTGAGTGGCTCCTTTGGTTTTTGGGCCTTGTAAGGAGAAGCAAATGGCCTCCTTGATTTGCACTGGCTACCATAAATCTTCCTCTGCTGCCACACATTGTAGCAGCTGGCAGAGGGAGGAGTCTAATGAGAAAACAGCCTGAGATTTGAGGTTGGCTCTGTTTTCCTTCTCTTCCCTAGCCTGCACACCAACAGAATTAATTGCTCCTGATGAAGTTGGGTAGAGTTCCAGATGGTCCTATCCCTGCACAGCTCCCTTTTATTAAGCATAACTATAACCTTAGCCAGGTAGCAGTGGGAGCTCAGCCCATGCTCCCTTTTCTCACCAACTCTCTGACTCTGTAAAAGGTAAGAGCATCCTCTCAAGAGTTTGTTCCTTCCCTTGTCACAGGAAGGCCACTGCCTCACCTTTGCAGGTGTTTTCCTTCTTGTCCCAAACTACAAGTCTTGTTTCTGTACTGCCCCTGCCAAGTCTGTACTGGGCCTCTCTCCCCTGTGCTGCCCCAGCCTGCTGCCCTGGGCCCTCACCTGGAAGCACAGAGAGCAACTGCGCTAGAGCCTTGCTTTCCCCTCAGCTGGTTGTCTTGGGAAGAGGGCTTTGGCTTGGGGGGACGGGTGTATCTGTTTCTCGCTTATGTCACTTCATCCCAGTTACCTACTGGTTATGGGACTTGGCTTTCGTTTCCCTCTCGTCTCCATGACAGAGCCCACAACTCCAGCGAAGGCCAAGGAGGTGCCCAAGAAGAAGAAGAAACCCTATGGAAAGAAGAGTGAGTGATGTTTGATTAGTGCCCTCCCGCTCGCTCGCAGGCTGGGCTCAGTTAGAGGAACCCTGTCCATGTCCCATCAGAGCAGGAGAGAGAGGCCTTGTCTTGCTGTGGGTTTGCCAGCACAGCTTCATCCTTCTTACCTGCCCTGTTACCCAAAGAGCAGAGAGCTGTGTGTGGGAAGGATCTGTTTTGCAGTCTGTTTTCTGTTGGCCGAGGTATATGTGGCACTTGCTTCCAGGTGTGAGGTTATGCTGCTTTCCTTACTGTGTCCGTGGTCAGAGGGAGATGTTTGCTGCAGCTGGAGGGTAGCTGGAGAGCAACCCTGCTTTGTGGTGAGGGAAAGAAGGCCTTAAGATGGCTGGAGAGGCCAGTAGAAACCATTTTATTGTTTCATCTTGTCATTGTTGTTGTCATTGTTGCAGTAGCTGTGGCAAATCATGTAGAGAGAAAAGAAATCCCTTCCTGGGGGGTGGAGGGGAAAGGACATCTAAAGAATATAAAGATTTTCAACCTAAATAAAAAGGTCAGCTACAACCGAGAACATTACAGTTACAATGTCTGTGCCTTGCAACCAACATGCTCATTGCCTAGGACTAGACCCAGACAGGTAAGCAAAGCTGACTCCACGCTGATTCCAAGAGGACCTGCTTCTTGGAAGTTAAGCACGTGCTGAAGTGCCTTGCCTTTAAGGAAGGAGAACATGAAGGGGCATATTTTAAGATGATGACTATAGATTTTTTCTCTGGTAGGCCATTTCTGTCATGTAACCAGTTGGCAGCTAACAACCATGTAGTTTTCTGTTCAGTTGTGCTGGTCCCTGGCCTGTGGTTTCTCAGAGGAGCAGGGCTGCTGATTTTCCAGGGGAAAAGAAATACACTTTGCCCATACTCTTTTCTCTCTTTGTTAAGGAAAAAAGCTACCTGCCAAAGCCCGCAGCGTCAAGCAGACTGTCAAGAAGCCTTCTGCCACAAATACAAAACGGGAAGCAAAAGCTGCCAGCCAGGCTTTGCCAGAGCCAGCACCTGATGAGAGTAAGGCTACCCCACAGACACAGCCCTCCTCTCCTGTGTACACCGTCTTGGCCACTAAGTCACAGGTGCCCCCTGGCAGGGAAAGGCAGCAGCATGTCAGATGTCCTTCCCTACACCTCCAGAGACAGAGGAAGAAAGCGTTTGCTTGCTTTCCCTGGGAAGGTTTGTCTCCTGAGAAGGTTTGGTGGCACCAGTACAGCTCAATATCTCAATATTGCTGATGCCTGCTGAGAGCCTGGCTGCCCTGCTGAGCAGTCTGGTGGTGTGAGGTCAGGGAAGAGAGAGAAGGTGGGTGTGTCAGAGGTGCCTGTCACATCCCAGTCCCTATAAGGGCTGTTGCAGCATGTGAACACAGCCCATCATACTGTGGGGACCAGAAGAGCAGCTGGCTCACCTGCCAACCCTAGTAGGTACTGGGGAGGAGGGGGCTGAGGTGTCTTGTGCACACGGGGATGGAGACTCATGAAGGTCTGTCCTGTTCACTTAAGTTTAATTTCCTCTGTGAGAACCTAGGAAGATTGAAAATGGACCACACCAACTTTTTGTCCCTTAGGAGAAGCTGTTCTTGGGAGTCAGCAGCTGAATGCTGCCAGGGCTTCGTCCCATCCTGACTGTTGCTGTGACTATGGATAGATGTGCATTGGCATGACAGGGCTGCCTGTGGTGAGGGACCCTCAGGAAGTGGGCTGGTCCCAGTGACCTGGGGCATTTTGAGTACCTCCATGAACAGAGCTGGTTTGGAGGTGCTGCAGTTAGTGTAAAGCAACATGAGCTGATTTTATTTACTAATTTTTCCCTCTCTCTTTCTCTCTCTTACTAGTCATTGCTGTGCGGGTGAAAGAAGAAACCATTGACCCTTCAGAGTTTGGAGAGACAGAGCTTCCTGTTCCCATCAGCAGCATAAAGCAGGAGGACACAGACTGAGCCTGGAGTATCCCCCAGCTGTCCACAGCTGCTTCACCTTGTGGCTCTTTAGGGAAGGTCCCGACAAAGGCAAGCACAAAACTAAAAGGGCCTTCCCTTTTCATGGCAGCAGCATCACAACTCTGCTTTCCTGGTGTGCAAGACAATTTCCCCCAGACTTGTAATATTAAGCCCTGGGAAACAGCAGAAAGGCTGCAGGCGTGCTGAGGAGCATGACCGCGGTGGCTGCTGCTGTTGTGTGTGCCTGACTTGAAGGCACCTTTTGGAGGAGCTCAAAACAGGGAAAGAGGCTGGCAGAGCACAGAAGGGCAGTTTGAGTTCTTGGCTGTGGCTGGAGGTGACAAGCTGCAGTCCGAGGTGATGTGTGCAGGCCACGTGTCAGGAAGTGAGCTGCCCCCGTAGGACATTGGTGCTGTGCTCCCCCATCTAGGCACTGCAAACCCCAAGAGAATCAGGACAAGAAGAGTGGAAAGAGGTGAAAAAACAAAAAGAGGTGATGATATAGTGAGACTTTTTTTCATAGAAACATAGAATGGTTTAGGTTGGAAGGGGACCTTGAAGATCATCTTGTTTCATTATCCCTACCGTGGGCATGGACACATTCAACTAGACCAGGTTGCCCAGAGCCCTATCCAACCTGGCCTTGAACACTTCCAGGGATGAGGCACCCACAACTTCCCTGGGCAACCTGTTCCAGTACCTCACCACCCTTACAGTAAAGAATTTTTTCCTAATACCTAACCTATGCCTCCTCTCTTTCAGTTTGAACCCATTTCCCCTTGTCTGTCACTGCACACTCTTGTAAATAGTGTTGGTCCCATCTTGCCTGTGTGTTTCCTTCAGGTACCAGGAGGCTGCAATTAGGTCACCTCAAGCCTTCTCTTTCCCAGGCTGAACAATCCCAATTCTCTCAGCATTTCCTCACAGGAGAGGTGCTCCATCCCTTTAATAATTTTGGTGGCCTCCTCTGGATTCTCTCCAACAGATCCACGTCCTTTTTGTGCAGAGGATCCCAGAGCTGGATGCAGCACTCCAGGTGGGGTCTCATCAGAGCAGAGGGGCAGAATCCCCTCCCTGGACCCTCTGGCCAGGCTGCTTTGGATGCTTTCACTCAGCTTTTTATGCTTGATTGGCTTTCTGGACTGTGAGGCATGAACCTGATATTGTCCCCCTCCCCCCTCCTATGTAGTTTAGTCAAGCAGCCAGATTCCCACGAAGGAGTTTAAGAGGATTCACCACAACCATGAACACCTTCACTATGGTAGCCCTTTGATGCTCAGCTTGGGGGCCAGTCAAGGAACATCTTTCACTGCACAGATTGGTATGATCTACTCCCCAGGAGGAAGCAATGGCACTTTTGACCTCACCAACCCCAAGTTCTTTAGTTTAAAGCCCATCTCACCACATTAGCCAGCCTGTGCCAAAAATTCTCTTACCCTTTCTAGACAGGTGGATCTCATCCCTCCCTAACATGTTGCAATCATTAAAGCACACCCCACTATCATAAAAGCCAAAACCTTCTCCATGGCACCAGCCTCAAAACCAGATGTTGATCTGTACTATGTCTGCTTCTGTCGTTTCTTGCTTTTGAACCCAGAACTGCAGAGGACTTGGAGCATGGTTTGAATTTTTAATTTTTCTAACAGTCCTACTGTAAACTTGATCTATGATCTGTACCCTAAAGCCCTATGACAAACTTCAGGAAGAGGCCAAAGGTTTGTGTATTGCTTTCTGGGCCACCAAAATGCCAGGGCTAGCCAAAATGTGTCTTCATCTGTAAATTTCTCTTTAAACCCTTTTCAGTTTAAACAAACTTCTGGGGCCTGAGGTCCCAACCGATACGGCCATGGGGAATAGGTTGAGCACATTGCTGATGATGGCATCACTTACAGGTTCACTGATCCCACTTCACCAGTCAGATCACTGATGGAATTTTGCAGGAAATAGAAAGGTTTACCATCTACTTATGTTTTAATTCTGAGGAACTGCTGGATATTCAGGCAACATTTTCACTGATAATTTTAAAGCTTTCTAGTGTAAGATTTGCACCAGTGCAGGACCTTACTGGTTGGTGCTGGTTGCAGTCCCACTCCAGGCTCTTCTATGATTTTGGAAGCTATGAAAGCACAGCACTCTCAAAAACAAAAACAAACTTGTGGATAGCAGCTTTTCTACATGGCTAAAGGAAGCCTTGGTAAGAAGAAGCAACTATTTGGCTTCATTGTTTGAGTCATCAAAGCATGCTGCAGACTCTACAGAATGTGCCTCTGTGTCCTGCAAAACCAAACCCTGCATCTTTGGCAAATCAGCGTTGTTTTGGTGGCACCAGGCACTCTCCTTTGCGCCTTGGGCAAGATCTATGTCTCCGTGGTGGGGACAAGTCTAGAAAAACTGCTCTAGCCAGACTCTAGGTACAGCCCTGTTGTGTCCTGCACATGTCCTACGCACCTTCAGAAATCTTCAGCTCTGCTCTTATTGAAGCCTCAGGCTGGAGATTTTCCCGATCTGTTTTTCTTGCTGGGCTTGCTTGCAGCCTTAGTCTTGTTAGGATTGGCTTCCACAGCCTCACCTCGGCCCCAGCCAGGACAAGTTTGGAAAATGGTAGCAAGCTTCACCTTCAGCCCCCGGGCGTCTGCAGGGGACCCACAGGTGGCCCCTACCCGGAGGTTGAGTTTGTTGATCCACCTGGAAATGTGGCAGAAGATCAGGGAAAGGAATGGGACAGAGCAAAAGGAAAGGCAAAACTGTGCCCACAAGTGGATGATCACTTCAAAGTCAGGCCAGGTTACTCAGCATCTCACCTTTAAACATCTGAGTATTTGCCCACCCCAGCTTGTGGCTGCTCTCCCTACATCCAGAAAGCCCTGGCTACTTCCATCCTTGCTCAGGTTTGTGCTCCATCTCACCACCATGGGAAAAAACAAAAAATGGCCAGTGTGGTGTGAGCTTGTGTCTCCATGGGAGGGCCCAGCTGCCCCCTAGGTTGATCCCTGAGGCTGTTCCCCCTTGTGGCACTCACCTGCGCAGCGGAAGGAGCTGGCAGTCGCAGTGGAAAGGCACATCCTGCAGGTTGAGGATCTCCAGCCCCGTGAAGTTGCTCATGTCAGGTATGTTGCTCATTTTGTTGCTCTCCAGGTAGAGGCTTCTGATCTTGGGACCGAGGCCAGTGAAGGCATGGGGGGAAATCTGCAATGGAAGGAGGGTGAGTCAGGGTGGTCCTGATGGAAGCAGGGGAGCAAATCTCTGCCCCTGCACTGCTGATCATCTTGGGGGGCTGAGAGGCTGTCCTGAACCTGGCAAAAGAGCTGCTTTAAAAAGGGGAGACTGTTAATTAATTCAAGCAGTTTCAGTCACTCACTAGACCTCCGTTCAGTCTTAGAAAGAAGGTCACATGCAGGAGTGATCCCTGGGTACTGCTAAGATACACAGGCCTTATGAGGGTGCTGCTAACACCACTTTCTTGAGAGGATGGAGATAATTTGGGGTAATAGCAGTGAAGAGTCCTACAGGACAGCCCATACTAAGAAAAGGAGAAACCTGGCCGTGGCTGGGAGAAGGAGATGATTTAGGGAATGGTCTGGACCCCACTGAAATTGTCTCTCTAAGGACTGGAGGATGTAAGCTGGTCCCAGAGGAGCTGGAGGCAAGGATGAAGCAAGGTAATGCTAACAGCTGAGCCTGAAGGAATCTGTCTTCCCAGTCAGGCTATGGAGCATCTCCTGAAGCCTTTGGAATTTGGAGCCATCTCTTTTGATGCCCTTACAGGGGTCACCAGCCCTGTGCAGTGGAACCTGTGGTATGCCCTGTGGTGCCACTGCCCCTTGGGGCTCCCATAAGACACTCACCTGCTCCAGGCCCATGTTGTCCAGGTAGAGGTGCTGCAGACTGGAGGCCACTGGCAGGAAGACGCCATCCCCCATGTGCTTGATGGGGTTTTGGGACAGCTTCAGCTCACTCAGGGCAGGCAGGCCCCGCAGGGCTGCTGTGGGCACCTCCACCAGGTGGTTGCCCTCCAGCTGCAGCTTTTCCAGCATCTTGATGGGAGCCAGGGCGGCAGGGGCGATGTGCCTGATGGCGTTCCCAGCTAGGTAGAGCCAGCGGAGCCCCCGGGCCCCGGCCAGGTCGCCCTCTGCCAGCTCCCCGATGGCGTTGTGCTGCAGGTGCAGGGAGATGAGGTTGGGCAGGAGGCGGAAGGCGCCCGCGGGCACACGGCTGAAGGCGTTGCGGTCCAGGTCGAGGTAGGCCAGCTGCGGGGCCCCCTCGAAGGCGGCGGCTGCCAGGCTGGAGAGGCGGTTGTCGGTGAGGTACAGGTAGACCAGGCTGTCCAGCCCCCGGAGCGCCCCGGGCTGCAGCGTGCCAATGCTGCAGCTCTGCAGGTGGAGCGACACCAGCTCCTTCAGGCCAGGGAAGGCGTCTGGTGGCACTGTCCTGAAGGTGTTTCGGCGCAGGTCGAGAAGGTGTGTGTCTCCAGGGAAGTCCCGGGGGATCTCCTGCAGGTTCCTGTTCTCACAGGACCCATGATGGAAATCGGGGGAGCAGACACAGCCCCGGGGGCACTGCCTGCTGCCGGCTGCCCTTGGCCGCTCTGGCGGTGCGGCAGGGCTAGGGGGCGGTCGCAGGCGACTGCATCTCATCTCAGGGGGCTTCAAGGAGTCGAGGGACCGGCCACGGAGGGCGGGAGGTGCAGCACAGGCGCCCTCGGCCTGCACCCGTGCCCTTGCCAGCCAGTTGTGGAAGGGGCGCAGGAGGCAGGAGCAGAGCAGAGGGTTCCCATCCAGGCTGACCCTCGCCAGCCCCCCGGCCCCAGCCAGGGGTGGCAGCCCCTGCAGCTGGTTTTCGCGGAGGTCCAGCATGCGAAGCTGGGGGCTGCGGGCAAAGGCATCGGGTGCCACGTCCTGGAGGGAGGCGTGGTCCAGGAAGAGGTGCCTCAGCGAGGCCATGGCCAGGGCTTCCTCGGCCACATAGGTGATGGGGTTGTGGCCCAGGTCCAGCCGGGTAGCCCCATCCAGCCTGGCCAGGGCCTCGCCGGGCAGCGCCTGCAGCTCATTGTGATCCAGGCTCAGCCTGCGCAGGGCAGGCAGGGCTGCAAAGGCCTCACTGCCCAGCACGTGGAGGGCATTGTGGGACAGCCGGAGCCATCTAAGGACCTGCAGACCCTGGAAGACCATGTCTGGGAGGTAGACCAAGGCATTTGCCCTCAGGTCGAGGACAGTGAGTGACCCCAGGTGGCCAAAAGCACCCGGCTGGATCTCCTCAATACGGTTCCCCTCCAGGATGAGCTGCTGGAGGGAGGACAGCCCATCCAGGGACTCCTGGTAGAGGAGGGTTATGTCGTTGGAGGCCAGGTTGAGGTAAACCAGCCTCCCCAGCCCTCGGAAAGCCCCTTCCTCCAGCCTCTCCACCTTGCAGCGCTGCAGCTCTAAGTGTGTGAGGTAGGGGGTGGCAAGGAAGGCTCCCGCTGGGATGACCATGAAGTTGTTGCCCCGAAGGTCTAGTTTTTTGGTGAGCTGTCAGTCACAAAGGAAACACTGAGTTACCCCAGGGCTGCCATACCTATCTTCTCTCCCCATCCCTCGACCTTTCTTCCCCTTGCCCACCTCTGGGATGGTGTCAGGGATGGCCATCAGGCTCCCATTGAGGCACAGGACGTGGGCGCGGAGGTTGTCGCAGACGCAGGGTGCAGGGCAGCGGGTGGCAGCTGCCACCCCCAGGGCTGCTGCGAGCAGGAGGAGCCCCTGGGACAGCCTCATGCCAGAGGGCACCTGTGGCTGGGGAGAGACAGCAGTAAGGCCAGGAGAGGGGCCAGGCTCCCATGCATCCCCAAAAAGAAGTGCCTGCCTGGCACCCCATCTGCCAAGGGGCCTGTTTGTGTGACCTAGTGGGGCAGGTCTCACTGTCTTTTGCTTTCACTCTGTGATTTCACAGGTTATAAATGAGGAAGACAGTGGAAGAAGGAGAGGAAGAATACTTGGCATGAAAAGAGCAGGTCACTCACAGGGAACTGGCTTAAAGCAGACACACATCTCCTTTTCTTCATATATCACTAACTCAAGATTGCCCTGGTCTGTAAAAGCTATCAACATCCCTCCTACAATTGTTTTTGTAAGGCAAGCAGGTATGGCCACCCATGGAATGTGATTACACAGACTTCTGAGCTGCTACCCTTCTTTAAATGGCAAGTGTCCCATGTCTCCACCACCCTGGTCATCTGCCTCTCAGCTCTCTGCCTCCTACCCCGCACTCCCCCTGCTTCCCCCCTTAAGGTATTCATAGCAGTGTTTGGAATAGAACTCCACTGTTTAGCTGCAGGAAGGACGGGTTGGTTTTGGCTGGGCAGGAGTGAGCCCCTGGGGCGAAGGTACCAGAGAGAGGCCAAGGCTGGGGCAAGCACAGAGGAGGCAGCAGTACTGCAGATATGACCAGTACACCCCCCCTAAGCTCTGAGACAGCAGCAGTGGGGTCTGCAAGGCTCAAACTTGTGTTGCACAGCCCCTTGCCCACCGTAGGTCATCATCCCCTGTGGTCCCATGCCCCAACTCTGCCCTCTTGCTGTCACCACAGCTAGTCCTGCTGCAGCCCACACACACACAGTGGGGTCAGCCCCCTCCTGCACACCCACAGGCCAGTGCCACCAATGCAATGCCCCCAAACTCAGTCCCTGTGCCATGCCTGGGGCACTGCCACATGCCAGGCATCATCCCACCACTCCCTCACTCCCTCCCACACACCTGGGGGGTTCACACACCTGGGGCTGGGAGTACCTGGACTTCAAGAAGTGGTGAAGAGAGGAAAGCGTCCCCTGCCTGGTGTAGCAGCTGCCGAGCTCCTGCACCGGTGTTTGCTCTCCTTGCAGAAGCAAGAACTGAATGGGCCCCGTTGTGTTGCTTTCCCAGCAACTCTCACTGGACAGAGCCAGAAACGTGGGAGGAGGAAAGAGGGGGGAGGAAGCGTAAGCCACCCCTGGAGAGAGGGCAGCAACCCAGACATTGCCTCCCCCTCAGTTCACGGGGGGCTGGGAGCACCAGCCCGGCAAAGCCCATGCGGGGTTTGCATTCACCGTTTCCCAGGCTCTGCCTTTCCTTTCCTGGCTGTGTTAGTCACAGGAACTACAGAGGTGCAGGGCAGAAAGGTGACATCCAGCCAAAATTGCAATGGCAGTGGTAAGCCTGAGCAAGAGGAGAGGCAGCTGACCAGTTGGGCTGCAGGGCTGTGCCACGTTTACAACCCTCCACTCTCCTCATTTTGCTTCTTTGCTTGTTTAGAAGAGACTGAGGTGGCAGTGCCCGTGTGACACATCATTAGTTTGCACAAGGATAGGGAGGCATTCATTTTCCTTCCAGACTGTTGTTTCACTCTCACAGGGAACAGGAGCAGATCTGCAGCCTGACAAAAATCTGAAGATTTGATACTAGTATCTCCCTCCCCTTCAAGTCCTTCTGCTATTCAGCAATCTCAGCTGCCAGAGCCAGTATGTCCTGGATATTGGCTTTTTCCCAGACCTGCCAGCCATCACTGACCTACACCTAAGGGACATTGTGGTAGAATGGCTCCAGTCAGGCATTTTCAGTGGTCTGGGGAACCTGTTCACTTCCATCGGAACTACAGCCTCTCTGCCCTCTCACTGGCCACTCAGCATCTCAGCAGCAACCCCATCTGCCAGCCAGTGTGGAATCACCCACTGCATCCACCACCATCCCCACCACAGCTCTGGCCATTGTCCAGCCCACCCTGCTCCCCCCTGCCTGGCCCTTCCATCATCTTCCCTGGCCAGGAGCGCCCACCTTTGCCTGGACAACAACCTGGACAGCAAAACCTCCCTGGTGCTGGCCTGGGTTCTGCTGGAGAACCATGGAGAGGGTGAGCTGATACCAGGCACTGAATGCCACATCTGGCCCTTCCCCAGTTTCACCTCAGGTTTTATTTTGTTCATTTACCCAGCAATGGTCTCACCAGCTTCAGCTTCTACCAAGGCTGCAGGGAGGCAGCCAGTCTTTCCTCTCCCTGATGGGGCATGGAACATGAAGGCAGCACACCTGAACTTCCATTGGTTGGGGGTCTAACCCACCTCTGCTGGGCCAGATACTTCTGCTTTCCATTTTTGTTTTACCTCTGCCTGCAAGGAGCTGGATCCCTTTACTACCACTACAGGGTTTCACTGATCTCCAAGGTGCCCAGAACTGCTCCACACAGAGCTCTGCACCACCCCTGCCTTGCTGGGCCAAAGAAGTTCAAACTAAAAATATATCTCACAACAGCAGCACTTTTGGGGTGAAATGGTTGCACAAGACAGGCTGAGGCAGCACTGGAATGACCCCACGTTCCTCCGGGATACTGCTAGGAAACAGTCATCCCCTGGGAGCAACTTCTAACAGAAGCCAGAGTTAGCAATTCCCAGTCCCTTTTTTTTCCCTAATCCAGAAGCATAATGCAGTTTTAAGGGACTTCTGAGTCCATGTTCTATTTAGAAGCAAATCTGTGTTCTGCAGAGACTATCACTTCTACCCTTACCCCTCCCCGCTTTTTCCTACAGACATCTTGACACTAAATACCAGGTGAATATCTTATTTCTAAGTATTGTTTGCTTTTGAAAAAACTTACAGGATCAACCCCTCACACTTGCCTGCTGCTCTGGCTTGGATACTTAAAGCTTGTTGCACAGGTTCTCCCCACAACCTGGCCCACAGGTCCTTGTGCAAGCAGCAGCATCCCTGTGGCCTTTCCAGGGTCCTTGCACAGATAGGACCTTGCTCAGACATGCTCCATGGGGCCCACTGCAGATGAACTCCTGTGGAGGCTGACCCCTTGGCTTGGTCTCTGCTGGTCTTCTCCATGACCATTCTCCACAGCAGAGGGGCACAAAGAGCAGCAAGAGACCAGGAAGCTTCAAAGAAAGCTACACTAGGTTCAAGATTTACAGAAAGTACTTATAGGAAGGTTTTTTGTGTCTTGGTTTTGCCCTTGAGCTCATAGAAAAACTTAAAAAGGACAGGATGAGGTGAAGGAAGCAGCACTCAGACTGCAGTGACTGAAACTCCTGTAGGTGCAGATAAAAATCAACCTTCAGTTGATTCTTACCAATTTGGACACAGAGTTCAGCTTCAGTGTGGGAAACCAGAATAAAATGCATTTCATTCTTAGCCTTCAGGCAGCCTCTTTTTAATGAGGGGACACTGCTCTTACACAAAAGCCAGCACTTTGCCACCAGAATGATGAGACACACTGCTTTCCTGAGTCTGCTGGATCCCAGCCACACCAACCTTCCCCCAGCCATGCCAGTTTCACCAGTGGTTGCCTTGAACAGGCTCACATGCTGGAGGAATTTAGGCAGAGTGCATGCAAGCAGGTTTGGCACATACCACACACTATTTCAATCCAGTGTCTGAAGCCTTTTTTCTGTCCATGCTGCCTGCACACCCTGTCAGTTCACACCTGCTCTTCCTGCGTTCAGGCCAAGCATGTGCACTGTGCCTGCTGTAGCACACGTTGCCTCTCACAACAAAGGAACAGCCAACTCCTTCTCCTTGACTTCCTCCTGGCACTATTTATACTGCATGTCAATGGTAAGGGAGGATGAACAGTCCCAACTGAAAACAGAGAACAAAGACACAACTCTTTGCTGCCTAAAGAGATGTGTTGATTCTCAGAGGCTTGAAAGAAGAGGGAGCAGGACTAGCTTGTGATCTTGTGTGCTCAGGAGTGGTACAGGCAGGTGCCACAAACTCATATGGGCCTATGGACAATTCTCCAGACAGATTTAGGGGCATCTGCTGCTGGTTGTTCAGTGCAAGAGAAAAGCACAGCCCTATGCTGGGACCAGCAGAATGACCAGCACAGCCTTCTCTCTCCATGTTCTTACACATGCTCAGCTTTTAAACATGTCAACAGTGCACACAGGCCCGGTGTTTTGTCAAAGGGAAGAGAAAGGGAACAAATTCCACAGGGATTTAACGGATTGTATTAGTTTCCAAACCAAGCCCATTTAATTAGGGTGAGAAGGAAAAGGGCAGGAAGAATGAACAAGACAGGCAATGGCAAAAAAAATTTACAATAAAATACGCTTGCTCCCTTAAGCCATGGCCACCAGGATCAGCCACACTACACAAATATTCCAAGCCACAGCAGAAGGGGAAGAGTATACGAATCAGCCACACACTGCCTTTGACAACAGACTTGAAAGAAGAACCAGAGGGGATCGCACCTCACCCCTCTGACCCATGAGCAGCAGCCCCCTGGCCCAGGGAAGCAGGGGCAGCAGCAGCAGCACAGCCTCCCTTCTGGCACAGTGCTAAATACTATCAGGCAGGAGTCAAAGTCCAATAAAATAAAATAAAATGCCCAGATGAGCTGATCCAGATGAGAGCGCTTCTGGGCCCTGTGTTAGTCTTGGCACCCCCTTGCTGATGCAACCAAAACAGAGAACTCTTCAATTCATGCTGAGCTTGCAGCAGTGCAGACTTAATGTAGCACAAGCACCTGCCCTACAGACCAGGGAATCACTTCAAGAGGAATAGGAAGACAATTCAGCAGGATTTGTTCAAGTTTATGAAAGCAGAAGGAAGGACAGACTTCCTACAGAAAAAA